>JAMJFZ010001964.1:602500-1070000 GCA_026225945.1 Cricetomys ansorgei | reverse complement strand
TGAGGAGGCATAACCAAGGCTTCCTGGACCTGCCTGGTCACTCAGCCTAACCAGCGGTGAGCTCCACATTCACTCACAGACACTTTCAATAACATAAAGTGGAGCCAAGTAGGGCGCAACAAACATTTTATCCAAGCACTTGACAGGCCAAGGCAGGTGGATCTGTGAATTCTAGGCCAGTTTGGTGAACTTAGGGAGTTCCGGCCTCACCAGAGATAGATAGTGAGATCCAGGATCAGAACACATGGAAGGAAGGAAGGAAGGGGATTTGAGGGGAGGGGAGGAATGGGAGGAGAGGGAGGGAAGGTGGTGGCTGATAGAGGGGTCCAAGAGCATCTGTTGTTCATCTCTGGCTTCTGCTTTTGCACACAAACAACACAGACAGCTGTTTGTTTTATAAACATGGAAGCAATCCATGGAGAAATGTGGAGGGCCATGCTTCAGACGAGATACAGCACCCCATTTTTGCTTAAAAAGGCTCTACTTTCCTCCAGTCCTCAGAGCTCAGTTAGCCTGAAGCCACCCAGTTCAAAGGAACCACCACTTCACTAACAATTCTATCTCTCCCTCATTCCATGGGATGTTTCTACCCCTATAAATTAGATCAAACAGCACCTTTGGCAGCCAGGTGGTCTTGGGCGAAATCCTGCAGCTGTATTTTTATCACCTCTGGCTTCTTGACCCAGTGACCTCATATAGGCAAGCAGCCTGCCTGCCCTATGTTACCATAGTAACCTGCCCACGCACTCCCAAACCCCCTCCCCACCCCAAAACTTCTTTAAAAATCTGTGCTGTGTGTTCAATAAATGAAGGCTTGATCAGAATCCATTGTCTTACCTTCATCTGTCTTGCATCTCCTTGTCCCCCCAATCCTCGCTCCCTCTCCTAGGGCTGTCGCAGAACCCCACAGGTCAGGTCAAAGAAACATATCAACAAGGGATGGACTGGACGGGTGCCTGAGTGCCTGCCTGTCTGGCACTCCTTACTCCCTGGATTCCATCTTCCCAAACCACAGAAATACAAACAGGGTGAAAACCTATCAGCCTAGCACTACACAACTGGAAGCAGGAAGATCATACAAATTCAAGGGCTTAGTCAAGGACAGAGGCACCCTTTAATCCAAGCACTCTGGAAGGCCAGGAAGACAGATCTCTGGGACTTCAAGGACACCCTTGTCTACAGCATGTCTTCCAAAGCAGCCAGGGCTACAGAATAACAATATGGATCACAGGTGATGAGGGGGTAGAGGCAGACTTACCAGGAGAAAAAGGCTTGCTGCAATCAGGGAAAGGAGCAGTGGAGGGTCTCCGTCAGCTGGTGTCTTCTTCACCCACACCTGGGCCTCTGCCTGGGGTACAAAAACATTCTGTCAATAGGACAGCAAATCTTTCTGCCACTTTTCTCAGTATCACTCAGTGGTTTGCTAGCATTTGGGGACTCTCTGGTAGCCCCTGACTATGGGACAGGACCTCTTTCCTAGGTCTCACCCCACCTTCCAAGAGCCAGGTCACATGGACAACACTCGCATCCTCTGTGTACACAGGCACTTGCTTGCAGACCTGCATGTGTATGCATGTGTGTGTGTTTGCACGCATGAGCTTCTGCGTGTATCTGGGGGGGTGACAGAGAACACCCTCATACAGCTATAAAAGGGCCAGTTTCAGGTTCCTCGAGGCCCTAGGGAGCTGAGAAGAACATACACCCTTCCACAGTTCTTCATGCTCTGAGAAATCAGCTGTCTTGGGCTCTACCAGGTGCTGTTAGCCCTTCTTGGCTCTATTCATACAAGTGAAAATGGAGATGCTTCAACTTCTGTCTATCTCTTCTTTGCCCAGGCTCTGTGGAAACAGAGCCAAGAATATAGGAGCAGACACCAAACAAATATACACTTACACTCCCTCAAGGGGATATCAACTCCTCTCCACAGGGACATCTTCAGCACCTGCCTCCCTCCTTCAAACACTGGATCAACAGCTATCTCTACACACCTCTGGTTCACATTTCCTTCAGAGTACAACACTTATCACATCAGTGCAAGAGGCCCTGCATGGACATACGAGGTGAGCCATGGAGAGACCTTGTGGACCTTGCCTGGAACACTCTGGGGAGTTGGGATGACTGTCACCTTGATTGGCTTCAGACTCTCAATGACATTAGTAAACCACACCTCTCGGTATGGCCAGGAGGGGTTCCTGAGGACATAATCAACACAGTAATTCCTTGACAATTCCTAGTGACGTGGCAGGATTGAGAGGTGCTGAAACCTACGAGGTAGGAACTAGTTACAAGTAGGTGGTTACGTGGGGGGTGTCCCTAGAGCCTCTATCCCCTAATGCCTTCCTTCTCTTACAGCTCTGTCACACCTCCTCTCCAGTGTCTTTTTCTGGAGCTACTAATCACCTCCTTCAGATCAATGACAAGATCTCAGGTACAAGGAAGGAAAAAGGACCTCTTGACGGTTAGGACTGGCTTTCCACCTGAGCCTGAAAATATAGGCAAATTTCAAACAGCTGCCGGGCTGCTTTGGTCTGATTGAGAAAATTTGCCGACCTCGAGCCACATGCCCCCTGCCCTTTTTAATCTGTTGCAGATTCTAAAATTAAGCATCTAGTCTGAGTAATAAATCACGGCGCTTAACGAGACTCACATGAGACAAGTGACAGAGAGCAACACAAACCCTTGCGAGCAGCAGTCAGGACCTACAGGCACTGCAACATCTTGGAGCACTCCTGGGGAGCCCCAAAAAGACTCCTGTACCAACTCTTTGGCCGGTGAGGGGGGAGGGAGCAAAGTGGAGGGGCAAATGCGCAGCCCTAGCTTAGGCTTCCGCAAGAACCTGCTGTATGTACCTGGCCTGCCCCTAACCCACTTCTATGCAACTTCGCGCCCCTGCCCTGCCAGGGAGCTGCTGCTGGAAAAAGCGACCACCTCACCCCTACACACACACACACAGTGGTGGGCCTATTAAGTCACTCCGGGACAACCAAGGATTGATCTCCTCCCCCACCTTCTCCTATTCCGCCTTAAAGATTTCAAGACCACAAGAACCAAGTAAGCCCACATGGCATTGCCAACAAGCCAGAGAGGTTAATATCTCTCCGCGCCGCAGTCTTTACCCTGCTCCCTCTTCCCAGGTTTCAAACCTAAGTAGCCACAAATCTACTTTCAGATTCAAATGCTAAGCAGATGGAGCCTTTCGAGTGGCTCCAGGCTTTACACAGTTGGGAAGGGGACCTGAGTCACAAACAGAACCCGGCCCCGATGCAGAAATCACACCCCCGATTTTAGTGACCACACAAACTCCAGGGGCTTTTATTTGTACCTTTCCCTCCCTCCAAGGATCACCTGTGACAAGTGGACCTAGATGCAAGTTTTCGGCCAGTCCCAGCCTAAGACATTGAGAGACCTCAGAGACTAGCTCTGGGGTCACCTACGCTGGGCCTGCTATATATATCAAGTTCCCTAACGAATGCTGTTCATGATGCTATCACCGGACGCAGCGGGGCGGGAAACATGGTAACCTAGCAGTAACACCCACCCCGAACATAGGGTATAAGGTACAAAAAACAATTCTCCCAACCTGCAACACAGCACAAACGTCGCCCTTCCTCTTTTCCTACCACAAAGTCCAACTGCAAAAGCCATTACCGCCGGCGGGCAACAGACTTTTATCGTATTCACAGCCGGCCCTCCGAACCATAGCCTGATCCATCTGTGGGAGCGGAGGTGGGGCGCTCAGGCGGAGCAACGCAGCCCTGGTCCGGGATGCTAGCTGCTTCTCCCCACCCACAGCCCAGGGGTCCCCTCAAGGCCCTCTACTTCTTAACCCCCGGCTGAGGAGGCGACCAGAGCCAGTGCGCACAGCGCCCGGGGACCTTGGCACGCCCGGAGAGGACCGTGTTACACCGTCCGGGAGAAGGGAGGGAGAAGAGGCCCATTTAAAGGTTCTCATGGGAAGCAAGCAAGGCACGACTTGAGAGCCGCCGCGTGGTGAAATCCCAGGAGCTCTCTTGCCGAGGAGGGGTAGTCAGAGGCCATTTATCTCTCGCCAGAGTTGGGGCTCGCCTCCAACACCGCAACGAGCAGCAGGTCTGCACACACGCGCTGTAGTGCGTGAATGGACTGAGGAAGATGCCTGCACCGGGTAGTACTCCACTCCCGCGGCTCCAAGACCGCCCGCCCCGGCCGCCGCCGCCACCGCCGCCGATAGTAGGAAGCCTCCTGGCTCGGGGGCTCACTCGCAAGTTGGGCCCTGTGGCGTGGTCCCTCCCGCTCAACCCCACGCCTTCCCTCACTCAACAACCCCAACAAGCCTTTCCCAGGGCCTTGGCACCTCGCCAGTGATGTCATTAGGAGCTGAAACTTGACACTAGTCTTCAGGGCCTCCCGGCCCAGACACTCCACCGGCTCGCTCCCTCTCTCCCAGCCCTGGAAGCTCAAGCAAGTTTACTTTCAAGGAGTTGGACCCTGTTTCCCACGCAGAGGCCGACCCAGTGCGGGCCGGGGGAAGGGGGGAGGATTAAAGAGGGGAGGGAGTCGGTGCTCCAAAGGGTTTCACCTGCCCTGAAGCCTAGGGTGTTCCCAGGTGTTCGCTGCCTTTCAGACCAGCACTTGCCAGCTGATCCACAGCGGATCCTAGCATTTGGCAAGTGCGCATGAGCTATGGGTACTCAGACCACCGCCCACAGGGCCCCCAACTTAAGGAACAGCTCTCAAGCATGCTACATGAGCCCTTTCCCATCAAGCTCCGTCTCCACCCGTCATCTACACTTTATTCTTTGCTGCTGCTTACTTTCAACTCATTGAGCTTTGTTTTGGTGCTAAGGACTGAATACACAGCTTCATACATGCTACTGTACAGACTCTGAGATACTCACTCGGATGCACCTCAAATATTATTGAATTCCCCCTTTTCCTCTTCACCTTCCTCTTCTTCATTTTCGGGGGTATGTCATGTGTACGTGTGTACGTACATAGATGCAGGTTTATGTGTTTCTATAGGTGCAGGAAGCTGGACATAGATAAACAGTGTCTTCCTCTAACATTCCACATTTTAATTCTTTGTTGTCTTTAACATAAGGTCGCCATGAGCAGCCATGATTACACAAGGTTAACCTCAACCCCATACAGATCCTACTGCCTCTTCCTCTCAAATGTTGACAATAAAATAATATGCTACTACTGCTGCTGGTGGTCATGAACCGCGCCTTTAATCCCAGCATTTGGTAGGCAGAGGCTGGAGGATCTCTCTGAGTTCAAGGACAGCATGCTTTACAGACTCAATACCAGAACAGCCAGAGTTAAAACAGGCAAAACCTGCCTGGCTCCAAAAACCAAACAAAAACAAAACAAACAAAAAACAACACCAACAACAAAACTAAACTTCAAAAGTTTAGTCCACTATCTTCATGGCGGGAAGTATGCAAGTATACAGGTAGGCAAGGTTCAAGACAGGTACAAAGAGAGCTACATCATCATCTGAAGTCAGAAAGAGACAGACAGACAGACAAAAAGACACAGAGACTGGACTGGGCCTGGATTTTAGAAATCTCAAAGCACACTCCGAATTACACACTTCTAACAAGGACACACTTCATAATTCTTCTCAAAGAGTACAGCTTCCTGGTGACTAAGTATTCAAATACATGAGCCTAGGCTCCACAGTCTCATTCAAACCACCACAAATGGTGAGTAAGTCAAGGACCCTATCACATCTTTCACTCAACTTCTTGGTGTGGGAGACTTGCCATCACAGCCTGAGCACTTACTCCCAACCTCCTTTCTCCATCTTTGTTGACCTTGAGCACTCCAATGACCCTTTGTCTACTCAGCCGTAGCCAAGGAGACTAGAGAATCACAGTCAAGCCATCCCCTCACTCTTACTGTGTTACAAGCTTTGTGTGCAATGACAGATACTCTGCTAAGTGTATTCCTACCTTCCAAAGTTACAATGTGCACACGCTATTCATCCATGCACCATCGCTGTTCTACATGTTTTTACTTTTACAGTGTGTGTGTGTGTCACATGTCACACTCAGAAGACAACATGCAGAGGTTGATTCTCTTTTTTCTTTCTGACTCTCGAGTTCCATGTCTTTTTGTCTAACATATTATTTACTCTCCAAGTCCTTCTACTTTAAGAACACACAGAGAAAATTTACATGCTGTTGGCCTTTTGATTTTTTTAGTCTCTTCTAAGTTACTCCTTTAAGGAAAAAACCTGCTAGGACTTACAAAGAAGAAAAAGTCTTTTATTACACAATAAACAGGCCCAAGGAACATTTACACTCATGGTAAAATGGAAATGACTTGTCTTAAACCCCCTTCTTGGGATAAGTGAGAGTCAGGGTACAAAGAGCTGAGGTGAGCTTCAAGGACAGGACACCAAGCCTGGGGGCTACAGCCTCACTTCACTGCCTTGCCTGAGGGAACTCTGCCATCCACAACTGTGCAGGGCCCTCTCTGTATACTGGGCTCCTATTCTGCCTGACAAGGCTCCAAAGAGAGTCCATGGCATGCAAAACAAGCACCCTCGACCAGCTGGGGACATTTCATGGCCACTGATGCATCCTCTGGACATCCTAACCCATGCTCACAACAGGCTGGCTTTGCACAAATTGCCACATCTACAAACTCTTCCAGGAGGGGTGGGAGAAAAAACAAGTGTCTGTGAACACAGCAGATCTAACAAGGAACAAAATACAGGATGGATGGCTGGCTGAGGGTGAGGCACAGTCAGGCCCTTCCTTTTCTGCCTTGGGGTGAGAGAGGTGCTGAGCTTACCTGCTGCTCCCACATGCATTTATCACACATGCACCCAACAAAAGTCCAGGAGGTGACAACTGCACTAAGCCCTGCCTTTAGCCCATCACCAGCCTCCTCCAAGGTACAACAATTCCTGGAAATGATGGGCCCAGTAGAAGGAAGCCAGGATGCAAAAACAACCTGGCCTCCCACTTCACCTTGCAATCCTGTAACCCTAGTGCTGAGGAGGCATAACCAAGGCTTCCTGGACCTGCCTGGTCACTCAGCCTAACCAGAGGTAAGCTCCACATTCACTCACAGACACTTTCAAAAACATAAGGTGGAGCCAAGTAGGTAGCAACAAACATTTTATCCGAGCACTTGACAGGCCAAGGCAGGTGGATCTGTGAATTCTAGGCCAGTTTGGTGTACTCAGGGAGTTACAGCCTCTCCAGGGCTATATAGTGAGAACCTGAATCAGAACAGATAAGGAAGAAAGGAAGGAAGGAAGGAAGGGAGGGAGGGAGGGAGGGGAAGGGAAGGTGGTAGCTGGTAGAGGGTACCAAGGGTATCTGTTGTTGATCTCTGGCCTCCATGTATGCACACGAACAACACAGACAGCTGTTTGTTTTCTAAGAATGAAAGCAATCCATGGAGAAAGATATAAAGAAGGGATGGACTGGGCAAGTGGCTGAGTGCCTGCCTACCATGCCTGAATCCCTGGATTCCATCCTCCCACACTACATAAACCTAAGCAACGTGTGTGGGGGTCGGGACCCTCGCCCAGGCCTAAGAAACTTTAGTCAGGCTTCTAAGAGCACCAAAATTGTATAGGCCCAAGCCAGGTGCACTGTGACTCTGGAGAGCTCCCAGAGTTAAAGAAAAAACCTTTTCTTAGACAAACGAGACGGCCTTGGGCTAGAGAGCTCCCCCTTCCCCCGTAGACCGCCCATGGCCTTGGGCAAAAGAGTTTCCTCCACCCAGTTGCCCGGAACCTTGAGCATGTATTCTTTTTAGGAGCCCGCGACCTTGCTATATGCTAGCGCCAATCAGTTTAGAGGTTAACTGGCCCCTACCTATCAAAATGGGAAAGCAATTTGGGTACCAATCAACTTGTACCAACTTGGTCTGTGCCTAGCAACTGTACAGCCCCCTAGCAACCACTTGGACAGTAAATAAAAAGGCTTGCTTTCTGCCCCTGGGGGTCGCTTCTATCCTGCGTGTTAGAACGGCCCCAGTATACTGGAATAAATCCTCTTGCTATTTGCATCGATATCCTGTCTGTGAGTCTCTGTGGGGGTGCGGCGTTCCGGTTTGGGCCCTGGGGGTCCCAGTTTGGATCTCTGAGGTCCAACAGTGCAAGCCTATCAACCTAGCACTAGAGAAGCGTAAGCAGTAAGATCCTCTAAATTCAAGGTCATAGCCAAGTATAGTGGCACCCTTTAATACCACCACTGAGGCAGGCAGACTTCTGACGTTCAAGGCTATCCTTGTCTACAGAGTAATAATGTCAAAAATGAAAGCAATTAACATGTAATTTCCAAAAATAACTTGAAATTATTTTCTTCAAAGTCCCAAAAAAAAATAAAATAAAATAAAACCCAAAACAACAACAACAGTAAAAAAATCTGTGGGTGAAGAAACAGCTCAGCAGTTAAGAGCATTTGATGCTCTTCCAGAGCATCCAGGTTTGATTCCCACTACCCACATGGGAGCTTGTTAATAATTGTTCTTTGTTGTTATCATTAACATTATTTATTAGTACATTATATTACAAATCTCAGGGTCCAATACCCAGGCGACTTAGGCAGAGAGCTACCTCCAAGGTTCCTTCACCCCATGCTCTCCTCTTGGTTCTCTCCCTCTCTCCTCCTACTCTCATACTCCACCTCCCTGCTCCCTCCTTGCTCCATCCCTCAATCCCCCAGGTGTTTTTCTTCCTGTTTTCACGAAGACCCTCAATAAACAAATAACAGGAACCTCCTATGGGGGATGGAAGCTGGGGATGGCACAGAGGTGTAAACAAGTAAAAGACGAATCTTAATTAAAATATTATCCACAACTAAACATACCACAACAGGAGCTCACAACTGTCTCTAACCAGTTCCAGAAGATCCAACGCACTCTTCTGACCTCAGTGGGCCTTGCATGCACATGTACACAGACATACAGGCATACTTATACTCTTAAAAAAATAAAGTTCCTACAAGGACTAACAGAAACTTTCCTGTTTAAAAGACTGTATGAAAGTCATTGAAATCGACTCTATGAAAGACGAGTTTAATCTTTTGATTAGCATTCTGTTAATGTATCTTTGGATAGCTTAATAAGAGTCCATTGTTAAGTTTTCCATTGCTCTTTATTAATCACAAACCAAGTAAAATCTCAGGGAATTCTATACCCGGGCAGCTAGGCAGAGTCTTCACCTTTTTTCCCCAATCCTCCTTCATTCCTCAATAACTCTCTGCCTTAGCCTTTTTAACTTTTACCCCACCCCCTCTATCTTTCAGGCCTTCATTACAACACAATGATACTAGGCTGGAGTTGATCAGAGTCTTTGCTCATGATCTGCTCGTGACCTGCTTCTGACTGGTCACCTTCAATTGTCTATCTGTTGGGAATCTCAAGGCTAGCACAAGGGTGTGACTAGGTAGGTAGCAAGGCCTGCACTGCTGCAAGGCATCTGGCTTCCCAGCTACAAGGCATCAAAGCCCTTTTACAAACCAAAACAGCACACAGTAGTAAAATATCCCACAACAGCATTCGATTTTATTTTTTGAATAGACAGCAAATTGAACTTGATTATACCCTTCAAAAATACAATTTACTGCAGTCCCTGTTACACTTCTGGCTGTGTGGTTGGTTGGTTTATTTGAGCAAACTGAAAGACTGCCCTTTTAAAAAAAAAAAAAAAAAAAAGAAGTAAAGAAAAAGACATAACCACCTGGCATTCGACTTCTGAAGATGCTTGCTAGTTTGTTTCCTATTTTGCAAATGTCCACACTTCATGGAATCTGAAAACACCTTAAAAATCATGAGATCTCCAACAAACTATAAATTTCGGTATAACATTCACTTTACTTTTTGATGAGATTAACAGAGGAAAAGTGGCTTATTACCAAACAAAAGCATGAACTTTACATTCTTCCAGGTAAACAAGAACTATCAAAGTTAAACTACTCAACAAAGTACACAAGCCAACTTCAGAGCACAAGTGGCAGCACAATTTCAGAACTATCCGCGTCCCCTTACAATCTTTTTTTGTTTGTTTTATTTTTGGGACAGAATCTCACTATGAAGCTCTGACTGTCCTAGAACTCACAGGCTGGCCTTGAACTCAGAGATCCACCTGCTTCTGCCTCCCGAGTGCTGGCATTATAAAAATTATTTTTAAGTAATTCATCTTGAAAATCTCCAAATCCTTTATTGTGTTATGTGAGGTTAGTTTACATTGTCTTTTTGTAAATTGTACTTAAAATTTTCAGTGTTTTAATTATATTGGAAACAGTAAAAGACAAGATGGAAAATCCTTTAGTAGGGTCTAGCAATCATGAAATCACAGTTCATGAAAAACAGTCTTCCTTCTTCACAAGGAAGTCCATGACATCCTGAAAATAAAGGCATTTCTGTAAGTTTTCATAGCACTTGTCATTGTAAATTGCATATTTAAGAATTTTTTTTAGACCAGGCAGACCTAAAACTCATAGAGATCCTGTCTCTGTTTCCCAAGTGCTGTGATTAAAGGTATGCATCACTATGCCTGGCTCGTCTAAGATAAACTAGCCATATTTTCTAGCTAACTGCCCAATTTTACTTTCAAATTACTAATTTGCAGGTGAGTTACAGTATTGTAAGAATTCATGATGGGTGGTGATGTACGCCTTTAATCCCAGCACTTGGGAGGCAGAAGCAGGCAGATCTCTGTGAGTTTGAGGCCAGCCTGGTCTACAGAGTGAGTTCCAGGACAGAGTTAGAACAGAGAACCCTGTCTTGGAAAACAAAAAAAGAATTTGTTTGTAACTGGGTATGGTGGTACACGTCTCAGCAGGGAGGGAGAAGCAAATAGATGTCTGGGTTTGTGGTCAGCCTGGTCTACATAGGGAATTCTAGACCTTTCTGTCTTTTAAAAAAAAGTTTATTGTAATGTTTGTTTTGATACAGGACCTCAATACATAGCTGCTTCTGGCTTTGACCTTGCTTTGTAGACCAGGTTAGCCTCAAATTTATGGTGATTTTCCTTCCTCTGCCATAACCCTAACCCCTAAGCCTAACCCTACTCTCTCTCACAACTTTCTCTCTCTCTCCCAGTCTCTCTTTCCTCTTTCTTTCTTTTCCCCTTTCTTTTCCTCTTTCTCTCTTTCTTGACTGTCAAATATCTCTCTCTCTCAAGCTTGCACTCTGTACTCTCTCTCAATCTCTGGCCTAGCTTCTCTCTGTATGTCTTACTTTCTCTTTGCACAACCTCTTTTCATCTCTTTCCAAGCTCTCATTCTCTCAACTGTCACTCTTGCGTGGCCTCTCTTCTCTCTCTCACTAGCTTACCTGGCTTATTACTCACCGTTGCTTGATCTTTTTGTCTGATTCTCACAAATATATATATATATATATATTTACATCTTACTCTCTCCCTCTCAGAAGCCTCTGTCTCTACCTTTCTTCTAATCACTCTCTCTTTCCTGGCCTCTATTTCTCTCCCTCTCTCTCATCCTCTCTCAGGACCACTTGGGCTCTCTCTTAAACTCAGCTCTCAGTCGACCATGCTTGTTCTTTGCTCTGTCTCCAGGCCTGTAATACTCTCTTTCCTACCCTCTCTCTATCCCCTGTCACAATTTCTCTCTTTATCTGTCTCTATCTATCTATCTATCTATATCTCTGTCTCTCTTTTGAAACAATATTCTCTCTCTCTCTCTCAACTGTCCGATCTCTCTTTCTCTTGCTTGGACTCTATATGCTCTCTCACTCTCCCAACTTATCTTCTGTCTCTATCTCTCGCCCGGCATGTTACTCTCTATTGCTCTCCCATTCTCTCTCTTGCCTGCCCCCCCCACACACACACCTACTTGGTCACTCTCAGAACCACTTTCTCTCTTTCTCACTGTCAACTCTCACTCCACCTTGACTGGTCTTTTTACTTTCTTCCAGTCATTAATGCTCTCTTGTCTGGTCAGTTTGTTTTCCCTCTTAGTATTTCTCTGTCTTTCCCTGTCTCCCTCCTGACCTTTTTATTCACCAACAATGCTCTTTCTCATGCCTGACCACTATCTCTTTCTACCTCAGAAAGACTGTCTCCATCTCTGCAAGCTTTTCCCTCTCTATCTCTTGGACACTATATCCTGCCTGGCCTCTAACCCTAACCCACAAACCTAACACCTTAACCCTAACCTTAACCCTAACCATAACCCTAACCCTCACCCTCACCCTCACCTTCACCCCTGACCCTGACCCTGACCCTGACCCTGACCCTAACCCCTAACCTGACCCTGACCCTGACCCCTAACCCCTGACCCCAACCCTGACCCTGACCCTCGTCTAACCCTGACCCTGACCCTAACCCTAACCCTAACCCTAACCCTCGTCTAACCCTAACTCTGACCCTAACCCTGACCTTGACCCTGACCCTGACCCTAACCCTACCCCAATGTATGTTCTATGGTAACCCTCACCGTGAACTTTATTTTTAACACTAAGTCTAACTGTAATTCTCTGACTTAAAATTCCCCTAACCTTAGACCTAATGCTCAACCTTGACCCTAACCCTTGAACATACTTTTGACCCCGACCCTACCCCTGATCCCGACCCTGACACCGACCCCTATCCTGACCCTGACCTTGACCGTAACCCTGACCCTGACACAGACCCTCTAACCCAGACCCTGACCCTGAACCCTCTCACCCTGACCCTAACCTTGACTCTACCCCTCTATCCCTGACCCTAGCCCTGACTCTGACTCTGACCCTGAACTTTACCTTGACTTTAACCCCTAACACTGACACTGACCCCTACAATAACCCTCACCCTATTGTCTGCGACCACTGACATCTGTCTTGGCTCCTCCTTCTTCTCCTTTGTGAAAACAAACACAGACTTCAGATGATATGTCTGGGTTTCACCTTTCCTCATGTTATGACTTTCTTATCAACGGTAATAGTATCAATGAAATGGTCCGTTTTGGTGTCTAATGATTGTTTATTTTATGAATTGGTTTAATTCAGAAGAAAATGGGGGCAGAAAGGAAATAATCACACATCTCTATTGATCTTTGGGGCATTAGAGGAAGACAGATGCTTTGAAAATGAACTGGAGTCTGTGGTTGTCATACGTTCATGAGCATCTGTCCTGACTGGTTCATGGCAACCTTAATTTACGTTTCCTCTCAAGGTCACAGTAGAACTGAAGAAAGAAAGATCTGTCCTAGAAGAATGAAATAGACAATCATTAGAACATTCAGAACATGGTTATGAATGATGACTTAAGCACTAAGATGAAGACACAGGTGCAGGTCCTTTGGATCATATTCAAATAAACACAATGAAAGCAAAGAGCAATTACAGTGATAAATTATCCACATCTGTCTCGCCCACTCTTACTAAGAAAACAACAATCAGAAAGTCCTGGGAAAACTTACATCTTCTGTTATATATGGTGAATTCACACATCAGATTGAAATTGGCTTCTGTGGAAGACATGGAGACAGAGTCAGACTAAGTGAATCCCTGGGTAGGTGAATATAACTGTGAATCTTCCTCATTAAGAATCAATTAGATTTTTGGATTAGTGATTGTCAGGCGTCATAAAGACGAGAATGATCGTCTCCATACAGCAGGACATGAAGACAATCCTGCTGAACCATGATGATCACACTCTCACGGGTTTCAGATTTTAGACAAGAATACCTGACTCGGTTCAGACTGTGGGGTCCGTGTGTGCAGGGACAGGGTCAGGCCATGCATGTTAAATACCTGCATGTGGAAAAGGTTCAGAGACTCATGAATTTGGTATCAGTACCAATGGTGTCTGAAGGACAGTCGTCTACAGAGGACATGACAGATAGCTATGGTTGATGCTGAAGCCCTGCTTAGAGAGCAGATTTCTATGCCCTGATGTCCCTGTGATCCCTGCACTTGGGACACAGGCATCTACAGTCACCCCCAAACACGGTCACGTGTACACCTGTACAAGGAGTTTCTCAGGGAGCTCTGTCCTGTTTAGCAGTGCAATGTCATTAATTCTGCCTTGAAACACTCGGTAAAACTCACCAATAGTTTCCTGTTTCTCTAGATGACCGTGTGCAACACCGCTGACTTTAAAGGTAGGAGCATCTCTAGAAGCTTTGAACATGAAGTTACAGAGATTCATGCAGCCTACGGCTCCAACCAGTCACCTCTCTTCTCGTTTAACCCCTCTTGGATTTCTAGTCCTCGATAAGCAGTTTATTTTCACACAGATGTCTGCACTCACCCTGAGATTCTATGATGTTTACTGTAAAGATTAACAGGAGGACGGCCAAGAGCTTCATGGTCCAGCAATGCTGTTCATATGGTAGACCGGGGACTTGGGTGTGGAGGGGCCAAGGAGAGGGCTGTAGAGGGTTAAATGTGGGCAAAGTGCAGGGGTACAGGAAGCTGTCACTAAGCCTGTTGCTTTGTACAACTAGTACACAATAAGAGAAAAATCGGGGGGCTAGAGAGATGAAATAATATTTTAATGTTCTTGCAGGTCATACTATATAACTCCAGTTCTAGGGGATCTGACACCTTCTGGCCTCAGTGGTCACTTGCATGCATGTAATGCATGTAAAATCTCTCTCTCTCTTCCTCTCTCTCTCTCTCTCTCTCTCTCACACACACACACACACATAATTATAAATGAATATTAGAAAAATAAAAAAATGCAGCAAATGCAGTGTATGTCTGCTTATACCTCTACACTAAGATTTTCCAGTTTTGATTTATGTTAAATATTGATCAATACCATCTGTACATACAAAAGATTTGTGGGAACTTTAATAATTTTAAGAATGTAAAGGCTTGTGAGAATGAGAAGTTTAAAGGATCACTAACTTAGGAGATGAATCTCAGTTGAAACAGCAAACACACCTACTCCAATTTTATATGAGAAGACTCCTTTTTAAGTTATGCCAAATTTATCACAGAAACTCATTAAGATGGTTAATGTTTCTCCTTTTACACCTCTTAGTATATTATAAGATATCAATATATTTTGAACTCTGAATCATATTTGTATAACTGGAATTACTTATTGTGTAGTTCTTTAAACATTGCAGAGATCTATCTGTTAAAATTTAAAAACTGAGATCAGCTTTTCTTTTTGCTCTCAGCACCAGATTTCAGCACTGATGTTTTAGTAGCTAGTTTTGGTATAAGTTTTCTATATTCATGTTTATTCTTTGATTTTGATTGGATTCACTAGCTCTTCCAGTATTTCAGAGAGATGAGAACAGAGAAAGAGACAGAGAGAAGACAGAGACAGAGATAAAGAGACAGAGAGACAGACAGAGATAAAGACAGAATCAGAGACAGAGAGGCTTAATAAACTAAGTAGGTGAACTGAGAGAGTAGGTGTACTGAATATCACTTTCCGCTTATTGGTCACCAGGGTCATCAGTTTCGTGAGATAATTTAAAATTCACAGGAGGGTCCCGAGTGTCCTTAAAGCTGGTGTAAGGCTGTGCAAGGTGCCTGGTGCTCTGTTTGCTGTGGTGTGAGAACGGAGCGACAGAGACTCGAGGGCTGGACACAAGCAGCCTCAGAGGGCACCGAGGCAGCATATCCCATCAATGACTCCGCGGAAGCCATCATCCTTATACTCTGCAGAGAATAATAACCTTTACTCTTGGAGAAATCACATGTCTCAGTAATATTCAGTAGTTTTCCGACCTCTTTGATCCGTGACGTCAGAGTAATGATGTTTTAAATCTTCGCTTCTATAATCTTCATTAGAGTTTTACTACATCAAAGTTTTCTTATGGTTTTTATTAAGGTTGTTTATAATTTCATGTCAGAAAACAAGGCCTACTCTGACAGGGAGCAGTACAGTGAACCAGAGTGAAGTGTATAGGAAAAGCAAGGGACTGAGGTTAGACTCCCTGCTAGGCGTGAGGATAGATAGGATTATGGCCAGTAAATTCCTAGGAAGTCCAGCTTCTTCAACCCTCCTGACCTGAGGAAAATAAACCTGACAACTCAAAACAAAGGCCTCCTGGACTTCTCTGTGGCTCAACAAGTAAGGCGGATCAGGACGTGTTTAAGCACAATCAGCAGTCCTGTCTTTCTTCAAACTGACCAGCTCTAAAAGAGGGAAGAAGACCCAGAGGAGCCCAAGAGCCCCTTCATGCTGTGTTGCGTTTCCCCTGGATGTGTCTGCCGAGTGTCCCTGACTCCTGCCTGACAAAGGCCTCTTTCTTCAGTTGCTGTGTCCCCGATTTCTCGATTGCTAACTGCAGTTCTAGGGATTTTCTTTTCCTGCTTTTTGATTCTTTAACTGGCAGAGAAAATGAACCCGATCAAGACCCCCAGGTAGAAACAGCAGCATCCCTGAAAAAGCCTGAAGGCAGCAATACACGGCAGAGAAAACGATGCTGGTATCCACCCGTGCCAATAGGCATGAAGAGGAGCTAGTGGCCTTCTCATTTAGGGAAAAAAGATGAGTTTTCAGACTCACCACGCCCAAAAGGCCAATGGAAAGAAAAAAATTACACCAGTGATCCAAAAGATGAAAGTGTATCAATAAACATTTTTAAAATAAGTAAGAACTGATGTAGTCGCCATTCTGCCAAACTGAAGCACCCTGTAGCATACATGCCTGATAATGGAACTCTTTTCATCTCTTTTCCCTTTGAAGCCGTGGCTCCTAGGTACTTTTCACTGTGGCTGTGGGAAGAAATCCAGCTTCTACTGTGCACTGCTACAAAATCCCACGTCGTGTTTGTCTTCACACTGAGTGTGTTTGTCTTCACACTGCTTGGTCCATTCTTTCTGTTCAGCATTCAAGACAGATCCACGTGTGTCCCAGGTTCCCCTCGGGCTCCTATGCAGTCCACGAGGGACCCAAACTCCTGATCCCCCTGCCTCAGCTTCTAAGTGCTGGGAGTAGAGTGTGTGCCAGCACTATTCTAAGTTGCCTGTCCTTGAAGATACGGAACAGTGAGCAAGAGAAGGCGGTTTGCATAGAGCCTCCATGGTGTCCCTTAGTGTGTCTCTTCTAGAAGATCTACTTATCTCAACTCCAGACAGATTTCCAAATTTATTTATAGAACCCTTTTGCCTTTTAAATCTTTTATTTTTTCACAGTGTCTATACATAATTTCTCTTTCCTAATTTAGAACATTTCCCCTCCTTTATAGTGGTTAATTAAAGCGAGGGGTTTTCTTCTGTGAGAAACACCACAGATTTTCCTTATCAAGCCCACTACTTCCCTGTGTCTGACCTAGTCGATAATTTTCTTTCTTCTGTTTCAGGTTTAGTTTGTAATCTGCCCCAGGGTTCATTTCCTAATATTTTTTAGCTAAATAACAGGCCACTTTCATACTATCTTCTCTGGATACACGTTTGAAGCTAAGCTATCTGCTGAATACAGTGGCACTTATTCTCCAGGGTTCAGTTTGTAATATTTTAGTTATTCTTTCACCTTCTGTGGGATCGATTTTGTTTTCTCTCTGTAGCAAAGGTCTTATATTTGCAGGTAGTAGAAGAAATCTTGGTTTCTATTTTGGTCTTTCACTTTTGCTTGACCATGCTGTATTTGGAGACTACGGTGTCAATCCTCCTGATCGATGATCCACTAAAGGACTTTTATAGCCAACATTTAGTCAAGTTTGGAGAATACCTCACAAGCCTCTAAGAACAGGGTTTTCTGTTCATTATAAGGGTTAGAGCTCAGTGCTCATCAACCTCACCGACTTCATCGCTCAAATGCACTTTATCTCTTCCCAGAAGAGAATTCCCCTGTTGTTAACATTTTGTGTGTTATCATTTTATTTGTGGTTTTGCAGTTTTTCTTATTTTTATTTTGACATGAAATCCTTGACAGTATTAGAGATGCATATGTGCCGTGTAGACTGTTTCTTCTCAGAACATTTTTTCCTTTGCTTGCTTTATATTGTTTGTCTCAAGTTCAATTCTGTCTGTGACTAGCACCAGGACCCTTTTTTTTTTAATGTTATAACTTGTCTGACATGTCCTTTCCACTTTTCTTTCTACTTTTCTGGCCATCTTGTTTTATTTATTTTCTCTTTTGTACATCACATTTGCCAATCCCCCATTCTACAAAAGTTCAACTTACAAAATTGTCAGTGTTGTAAAGATGTGTAATACAAATGAATATTAACAACGGGGTTAGGGTTAGGGTTAGAGTTAGGGTTAGGGTTAGGATTAGGGTTAGGGTTAGGGTTAGGGTTAGTATTATTATTATATATTATTATATTATTATTATATATTGACATTGTGGTGTTAATGTTTCTGAAGGTCCTACTCCATGCCAGGCACTTCATTCAAAATTCACATGATCGTCTCCTTTAGTCCACACAGCTTTGCTGATATTTCCATTTTGAAAATGTGAAACTAAAGGTTAACCACTCTGTCCTAAGTCAGAGCTTTAAGAGGCTGCCTGGTGGAAGGTTTGCTTTGTTCACAGGTTTTGAGTCAGGAGGCTTTGTAATCCAGTTTCCAGTCTGTCCTCTGTCTTCAATTGCCCATTCTCAAATCTCTTGAACCACAGCTAAGAAACTTGGCTTATTCTAAAATCCATCCAGATTTCTGGCTTGTTGCAATATTCTTTTATAGCAGGTGCCTGGCCTATTCTGGCATTAAGGCAATATTTTATATAAATACATTCAGGGCTTACTCACACCAAACAGTGAGAGTTAATAAATATGTGATGAGATGAAATTCTACCAAAAGCCTTTCAATACCATGCTTTGTCCTCAGTGTCACCTGTTTCTCCTATTGAGTTTTGAATTTAAGTGAAAAAAATAGATTTATGCATACTTAAAGCCTTTGAAGGACAATTTTTTATATTACTGGAAATTTAAGTTCTTGTATCGTGTAAAAATGTTCAATAGAGTTAGCTGCTGTGGTGCCTTAGTTACAGACTTCATTTATTAAATACTGTGTGTGGTGGAAAAGGGGAGGTACTGTAGGTTGGATTCAAGGTTTAAACTGAAGTTCTCATGCCTTTAGACACAGAGCACACCTGCAGTTCTCAGAGTTCCCAGCAGAGGGCAGAATGTGCATGTGAAATCTAATTGTACAGTAGTAAAAATTTTAATCTTAATTTAGCATCCTATCTATTTTAAAACAAATTAGAAAACCACAGCGAACTCTTTTAGATTAAAATTATTGAAAGGATATACACACTAATTTTAAATTTAAAGAATGTAATAAGCATAATTTAAAATATTGAAAAAATGAGCTAATGGTGATGTTCTATAACACAAAGCTGATTCCCCCACCTCAGTATCCGAACAAATGGGCTTCCAAAATACCTTTGTTCTACAGATACTGGACTCTTAATCCTAAGTACCACAGCAGCCAACTTATCTTCAACTGTTAAGTTAGAGCTGATTGTTATTAGGTCGATAGGATACAGCGTTCCTCAAAACAAAACTTCAAGATACAGAAGCATTGTTAAGAGTTAACCTTTAATAATGGTAAGGGCCAAGATAGGGAAACTAAAGTATCTCTTTGACAATTCCATCTTTGTTTTCTGTCCTGCAAACCATGTGCTTGGCGTAAGCAAACTAAGGCATCACAAAGGAAATAGGCTATCAAACATAATGAAAACAAAAGTAGTATTCTCAGCTTTTTATTTGGAGATTTTTGAAATTTGACTTCACTCAGTTTCAGTTAGAAAACATACAGCTTCAGGTGGAAATTTATGCTTTGTTAAGCCAGGGAAGTGGGGAACAGTACAGTCATGTAAGCAACACTGGGGCCGTGCAAGTTTGAGCCCAAACAAAGCCTGGTGTCATTTACGTGAGGTGATCTCAAATATTCTTGCATGCCATCTAACCCCTGCACAGCCAATGTGAACAAATAAAAAAAAATAACTCCAATAAAAAAGGATAAATACCTGAGCCACAGGCTTTAGTCATACACAAGCCATGGTCTTAGGGCAAAGGTGGCTTTTGACAGAATTAAAGAATTCTCTGGAATCTGGGGCTGGTGTCACATGCCTGTGACCCACACACTGGGGAAGTGGAGGCAGAAGTTCTAGTCGAGTCTGTGTTACATAGTGAGTTCTAGCCCAGTTAGGTCTGAACAATAAGGCTCTGTCTTTAAACATAAAAGGAAGATTACATGAACCATCCAAGTTTGAATAATGCAGATACTGCAGATGGGAAGAGGAGAGAATTGTGAATGCTCTGTCAAAGTCATCCTCTCTGCCATCAGGTTGTTGGATGACAGCTCGCGGACAGTCAAAACCTCAACTATGAGCGCTGAATCTGTGGAAAGTAGATATTGAAGATGTTAGGTGGACATGTAGCTAATCCCGAATATAGCTAAAGATCTGAATTTGAAGAAATTATTACCAGAGGACAAGAGGAAGAAGGAGAAAAGAGAGGAGAATAAATTCTGGAGAGCAGGTTGGCAGCTAGCTCCCCTGTGTTTGGAAAGCCCGAGTCTCCTAGGGTTAAGCTCAGAAGAAGTCAGAGAGCTCCTGCCTGCTGGTATGAGTAGAGGTTAGGGAGCAAAAGATCACTGAAGACTCAATACTTGATTGTAAAAGAGGGAAACTGCCTCAGGCAATCAGTTCATGGTTTGAAATAAATGTGTGTAGGTTAGGGGACTGGCCATCCTAACTTGGCAGCCACAGCCAGCAGGCAGTGCAGAGACGCATTAGTGCGGTAGATGTATGAACCACAACTCAAGAAAATCGTAAACACAACTGACATCACTTAGAATGCCTAGAAGCCTCTGCTTCTTAAGAAGGTATTTAACTCATCCGCTAGTTCATTAGCCAATAAACACTAAGTTGTCCATTTAATTATATTCCAAGTGCTAGTCTACAAGAGAACGAAAGTCCTCCTTTTTTAAGTGCACTTCCAGTCTACTTGGGAAACCAGGGCAAGTGATGAAACAGGACATGTGAGGCCTGCAATAGAAGGGGCATGGGCATTTAAGGGGTCTAGTCTTTTTTCTTTTCTTTCTTTCTTTTTTAATCTTTTTTTTTCTTCTAGTGACAAAAGAGATGAATTTGTTATCCCTGTTATGAAGCATCTGCACAGTATGATTCTTTTCTTACTAGTATATACTGGTTGTACAAAGTAATATGTTTTATTACAGCAATTTAACACACACACACACACACACACACACACACACACACCATATTCACCCTTTCTTGACCTTCATTTGAGTTCCTTACCCTCTTAGTGGGCTCTGAAGTCCCCCTTTCCACAGTATCAACATTCTCAGCTCCAATGACCTACTGACAATCCCAAAAAATACCTTAAAACTACACAGTCTTCTACAGAGTTCACTAGACTTCCTACACATTTGCACTTAGCAAGTCTAACAACATAGCATTTATGTTTCAGCTGTTGGAAACAATTATGTGCTATTTAATAGATATAATGTCTAAAAATGACTATATTGGATAATGAATAGAAAGCCAAAGATACTGGAAGGAGGGGCCGGTCAGCAGATCAGCATTCAGTTGTAGTGCCATAAACTGACTACTTCAGGGCTCTGTGCTCTAGTGTAGTCTAGACAACTCTAGGGTGGTTCAAAAGTGTTCCCAGAAAGCCTGTGAAGTTAAAAACTACGTTCACAATAATTCTAACATTTTCTATTTCTCTGTCATTATTTCCTCTTTGTACAATGGAGTTCTCCAGAGGATCGTGTCTCCAGATAATGCTGTTCATATGGGGACAGGGGATTCGGATGTGGAGGGGGTGAGGAGAGGGCTGTGGAGGGTTAAATGTGGGCAAAGTGCAGGGGTACAGGAAGCTGTCACTAAGCCTGTTGCTTTGTACAACTAGTACACAATAGTAAGAGAAAAATCGGGGGGCTAGAGAGATGAAATAATACTTTAATGTTCTTGCAGGTCATACTGTATAACTCCAGTTCTAGGGGCTCTGACACCTTCTGGCCTCAGTGGTCACTTGCATGTGTGTAGTGCACGTAAAATCTCTCTCTCTCTCTCACACACACACACACACACACACACACACAAATACACATAATTATAAATGAATATTAGAAAAATAAAAAAATGCAGCAAATGCAGTGTATGTGTGCTTATACCTCTACACTAGATTTTCCAGTTTTGATTTATGTTAAATATTGATCAATACCATCTGTACATACAAAAGATTTGTGGGAACTTTAATAATTTTAAGAATGTAAAGGCTTGTGAGAATGAGAAGTTTAAAGGATCACTAACTTAGGAGATGAATCTCAGTTGAAACAGCAAGCACACCTACTCCAATTTTATATGAAGAAACGAGACCACAGTGTTCACCAAATTGTATTTGGTATTGTGTTTCTTCTTCATAATCGAACATTAGTACCAAGGACATAGGAGGCATCCAAATATTTTATAAAGTGATAAATGTGTGTATCCGTAGATATATCCATAAGGGAAGGGTTTGCTAATTGACTTATTCGAGATTACACATGGCACCAGCTGCTAACCCAAAGCTCTGTTTCTGTCCCCTGTCATCCATCCCTGTATCTTCTTCATTCCTTAATGCAGCAGCACTTTGGGTAATTTTTGTCTTGTAACCTATACAAAGCATTAACAGTCAGTTGTCCCCAACATTGGATCCTACTTTCTCATGCTATGGCAAGTTTGAGCACTCTATAGATCTTGTCTGGGCTGTAAGAATGATCACCGTGGAGCACTACTAAATATTTTCTTAAGGAAATGCCAAGTGACCAGATAAAATAGAACTTGCTGAGTGTTTTCCCAAAACAGTTGAATTTTTCATGAAGCATTTTCACCTGAATCCCTAACCTCCTCTCCCTCTGTCTTTGGACCACATTGTCAAAGTTCTTGTAGTTTCCAGAATCTGGAAAGAGTAAAATCATAAATGATTTTGGAAAATATGTTTTATACTCTCCAACGTGTTATGAGACAATCTGTGTGGTTCAGAGTAGAGGGCAGAGAAGTATGCTTACTACCTTACTGATGAGCACAGAAAATATCAGGCCCACAATAGCCTATCAAATACAAAGAATGATATAAGTTCTGTTAAGTATGCCTCCCTCCTTCTGACCCCCATGAGAAAATGCTTTCAAAGACGGTGACTAAGACAAAAGCAACGAGCTAGAAGACAAGTTCTCCTGTGCAAGCAGAAGACATTCTTCTCCCTTCATTCATCCCAATGTTATCCTGCCCTGTCTCCATTGTGAGAGCAGTCTCTACTCTCAGGCCACAGTAAGGAGCCCAGCCCCCCACCCTCCATCACGAGTCTTGGGAATTGGCAATCATCATCCCTAGAGAAGGAACAGACATTCTTGAAACTGACTGATTACTTCTTCACCCACTAAGAAGTAAGGGAAGCATTAGAAAGTTTGATTAGCTGCAGCCAGTGTTTACCATCTATGGTTGAGAAGGGCACTGCCAAGACTGAGTTCACAGATGCTGACGGCTATTCCTAGAGAATGTGCAGGGTGAGGTGAGCCTCTGTCCTGACTGTTCCTCATCTGATGAATGCATTGCCTTGTGTGTGTGTGCTTCTGTGCACAGACACCACACTCAACAGACAGCGTTCATTCATTACCGCTGAAGTCACAAGACAGAAGCAGCAAACACAGGCCTAAGTGGTTTGTCTAACATGTGGGGGTTTTCCCATGAGGAATGTTTTCTTTCCGTGAGACACATCACAGCATTCTAAAAATGGTTGTAAATTATAACACCAAAGTTGCTGCAATTTTAACCATTTTAAAGTACTAAGATAGGTGAAGTCCATGGTACTCAGACTGTTGCTCAACCCCTACCCATCTATCTGGACATTTTCCTCCTCTGAACTGCATGCCTGTAACTAGTACGCAGTGACTACCACCCTTGACCCCTGGAGACCTCCATTCTGCTTCCCCCACAGCCTTCCTGACCCTGGCACATCAGCACAGTTTCAGCCCTGTTATCAAAGCAGCAGGCAGCAAGGAGAGTTAGAGCCCAGGAAAGTAAACATGGCAGTAAATAGGCTAAAAAAAAAAAAAAAAAAAAAAAAAGGTACTTGTTCATAGTGTGAGAGCTGAATGAATGATGCAGGGTCCCCTGCCCTGCCCAGCGTCAGCTCGAGTCTATAGCTGGTAGAAACCTCTATCGTTATTGCTGCTCAGTGAATGGCAAGGAATAGTTTTAAAAGCACCAAGAGCAACGCTTCTTAGAAATAAAGTAAACTTTATTCACTAAATTGCAAACTGCAAAAAAAAAAAAAATGGAACTCATGAATAATGAGAATCAATTATATGGCAAACAACATATTTTGTTTGTTTTATTCCAGGTATTAAGGAATAAACAGAAACATGTATTCTCGGGCTGGCTTCCTAGGCCTAGCGAGACATCCTGTGATGGGGTAAGCCTTGCCTTAACCTGAGGATAATTGAGGATAATTTGAAGGAAAGGGCAGGAAACAAAGAGCATGCACTCTCTCTGCAGGTATTAATTGCCTCATGAAAGGCACTACATTTAGCAATTTATTGCTAAATTATCTACCTCAACCCCCCACGAGGAAACCTGAAGTTTAGGGAAGTTAAGAACTGCCTCATCTTTGTCCTTGAGTCAGAGGAGGCAAAACTGAGATTTGAACTCATCTTTATCTGATTCCAGAGCCTGACCTCACAGCTGCACTGCAGATTGAAGCAAGTTTAAAAACAGGACTAACTTACTCAGAAGCATAGAGCAGCATGTGTTACAATAATTATCACATCACAGAGAATTCTACCTCAAAAAGTACATTTTTCAGACAAATCAAACTGTTATAGGCCCCCTCTAATGTTATCCTGTACAGAAAGGACCTGGACATCCCAGGGTATCTGGTTTGTGTCTGGTTTTCCTTAATCTTTAATGATGGGCAAATCCAGTGCATTATGGAAGGCCTTTTTTTTTTTTTTTTTTTCCTCAAGAGAGGTAGATGCCTCTTAAGAATTTGATGAAAATGCATTAAGTTTTCAAGCTACTGAGTTGCGTTTTAGTGCACCGAGGCAGTAAATGGGTGTACATAGTGTAAGGATGGCAGTGACCTAAAAATAAATATTTGATATAAGCCACTGTGCTCCCTTGGGGTGGGGGGAGTAATGGATTAAACCTCCAAAGTCTCCTTAAGTTTCTCAAAAAAAAAAAAAAAAAAGAGAGAAGGAAATCTGTGGCTTGGAGTTGTCTCTGTTCCTGCTGCAGTGTTTGTTCAGCTCTTGAATAGTTCACCCCATTAGATCTTGTGGCTCCTAAAGCCAAGGGTGAGAGTTTGATCCCTGCAGAGGCCACTTAAATTCAGAGAACAAAAAGCACTATTCTCTGCCCCAGACTCTACCCCAGATCCTTGCCAGGTGTCTGCCCTCTGGTCAAAACGAGACACTGGCAAAGGGGTGCTAACCTATGACAGTACTGGGACACAACAAAGGACACCCCTCTACATGGTACTTTCTCTTTGTGTGCTCACAGGATCTGACATAATTCATGGAGGACACAGACTGTACTTTTACTTTCAGCACTAGAAGTCTGAGTGGAACTGTAGTGACCCTTCAGTGCCACTTACACAGACCCATTATCTGCTTACTCTAAGTGCAGAGAGTGGCCTCCTTGCTGACACTATTCTGCTGGTAATAAACAGCAAAGAAATACTTATGATTTAATCTGTGTCTCTGTGGAAGGAAATAGCAGTTCTAACTAGCTGAAATCAAGCATAGTTTTCATGTTACTAAAAGAAATTAAACTATTCAAAATAAGTTCATGTACAGTGTAACATAATAAGACTGATTTTTAATATGTACTGACAAATAGGTCATGAAAAGAAGGCTCTAGATTTGCTGATACAACTTCTTCCTGGGGTCACAAACTTAGCTTTTCTTTTCATTCAGTCAGCTCTTCCTAATTTTTATTTCTTTAATTACTCAGCACTTAATACAATTTTTTTTAACCTCACATATTTGCTTTAACAACAAAATAGCACTCCAACTCTTAATTAGCATTTTGAATTTTAAACATGAAGTATAAATTAAAATTTACCAATCTAAATTATAGCAAGAGTTTTACAGAAACTAATAGGCTTTAAGTATAGTTTATATTATTACACGAACTTTAATTTATCAAATGTCACATATATCTTTCATGATTTGGGGATTTATTTCATTTATGAAGTCAAATGAACCAGCTTGCCCTCGACTGTAACAAAATACTGCTTGGTGACTTGTGACAGACAGGGTTTTAACCTCTGACAGCGAGATTCATTGTGGAGCAGGAGCCAATCATAGATCCTGACGACACTTGTCTCATCTAAGTTGGAATATAAAAAGCCACTTGGAATACAGTACACAGCACTCACTGGCCCGGCAGGTTGTCTCTCAGACTGCACATGCATTAAGATTCTGCTTGGCATTACTCAAAAGCAAAAGGAAGAAAATAAGAACAAGAGGGGAAAGATTGTGCTGGTTTTAAGATGATGCAGAAACTGCAAATGTATGTTTGTATTTACCTGTTTATGCTGATTGCTGCAGGCCCAGTGGATCTAAATGAGGGCAGTGAGCGAGAGGAAAACGTGGAGACAGAGGGGCTGTGCAATGCATGTGCGTGGAGACAAAACACGAGGTACTCCAGAATAGAAGCCATAAAAATCCAAATCCTCAGTAAGCTCCGCCTGGAAACAGCTCCGAACATCAGCAAAGATGCTATCAGACAACTTCTGCCCAAGGCTCCCCCACTCCGGGAACTGATTGATCAGTACGACGTGCAGAGGGATGACAGCAGCGACGGCTCTCTGGAAGATGACGATTATCACGCTACCACGGAAACAATCATTACCATGCCCACAGAGTGTAAGTAGCTCTGTTAGAGTGTATCAACAGTTCTGCTGACTGCTGTCCTAGTGTTTATGAGAAACAGATCTATTTTCAGGCTTTTAACAAGCTGTTGGCTTGTATGTAAGTAGGAGAGAAAAGAGATTTTTTTTTCTTCTTCAAAATTTCCTGAGAAACATACTGACAATGAAATCTATCTTGCTTGTTTCCTTATGGTACCAAAGAACTCAAAGTTAATGTGCCTGCCCAGCTTTAATAGTATTTAATTTTACATGGAAAATGAGAATGTTTATGTGTTCAGTGCCTAACACCACTAAGGCAAGGACTGTGAGATACTCGAAGTAATGTTAAAACTTACATGAAATTTAAAATTGCATCTGATTGTCTAAAATATGTATTCGTTTTTTTTTGTTTGTTTTGTTTTGTTTTTTTCAATAACACTAAAGGAAGAAATTTGCTGGGTGTTTATTTGAACACTGTTCCACTGAGAATCTTTCTGTTATTTAAAATTGTCAGTCATAGAACTTTTTATGCTCTTTACAAATCAGAATATTTAGTTGTGAAAGCTATTACACTGAAGAGTTAAGGAAGTTAAGTATTCAATGCCTTAGCAGAGCGATGATGAAGCAGACGGAGCAAAATAACGCTCATGACCTAGTGTCAGAAAATACTCAGGGAAGAAGTGTTATAGTCTGGAGGTTTTGCCATGCACGCCTGCTTGTGCTGCCCTCACACACTGTGCTGAGGGTATCCTGGCTGTGTATTTCCTGGCAGAAACAGTGATTAATAACCCTAAACTATTTTATTCTTTAGGAGGGAGAGGACTATTCCCTATAACTACAGCGTTGCTTCTGGGAGATAATACATTTCATGCAGTCCCTTTCTCAGTTCTCTCGAAAGGAAGACAGGTAGCTTTACAGTGCCAGCAGGACATGCAAGACACATTTCTGTGCCATGTGTCTGAGATCTTGCTTTAATACCATGCTTTAAACACTTAAAACCAGACATGACACGGTTTCAAATCAGCCCTTCACTAAGTAATCAGGTTATGATACAGCAAATAATTTTCATTTATGACTCTTGTATCAAACAGTTTGGAAGAAGGTCTCCCTTATTTATATGTGGTTTTGAACACCCCACCCCCCATCAAAAAAAAAAAGCAATTGTTAGTGCTGAACCTGCAGTGAGAGGCCAACTCCAGGGCTTCTCCTTTCTGACTTTTGACATAGCTTGAATAGGACATCTGAGTTTTTGTGCTAGTTACAGCTTCGTGTGGTTTCTTTGAAAGGCTATTCCAGATCCCAAGTGTCACAGATGCACTATATTGTCTGTCATTTCAGTTAAATGGCTCATTGTGTCTCGTCCCCAGGTAATTGAGGCCTGGGGGATGGGTTCCTTCCTCCAGACTGACTGGTACAGCTGCTCAGTGAGTGGAACTACTCAGATTCCCAAGGAATTCTAAGTGGACGTTCCTCCACAGTGTCTCTTGTTCTCTCTAATCATCACAGTTTGGAGATTTCATCTGCTGTTCATTCTTTCACACAATATCTCTTCTCCCATCATTCTTTGGAAGGGGCATAGATTCCCCAGAAACAGGTGAAAATACAGATATCTAAAATATTCTGAAAAGCCAGAGCAATTATTTTCTCTAACATTCCTTCTGAATCATGAATGAAGTTCCACATATTTTGTTTTGAAAGACTATATATGTACACGCTGTCCCAACAGCTATCATTAAGGAGTAATTTTATTTTCGTTTTGATGGGACCTAATGTCAATCATTCTTTTCTTATTCACTTGTAGCGGATTTACTAATGCAAGTGGATGGAAAACCCAAATGCTGCTTTTTTAAATTTAGCTCTAAAATACAATACAACAAAGTAGTAAAAGCCCAACTGTGGATATATCTGAGACCCGTCAAGACTCCTACAACAGTGTTTGTGCAAATCCTGAGACTCATCAAACCCATGAAAGACGGTACAAGGTATACTGGAATCCGATCTCTGAAACTTGACATGAGCCCAGGCACTGGCATTTGGCAGAGTATTGACGTGAAGGCAGTGTTGCAAAACTGGCTCAAACAGCCTGAATCCAACTTAGGCATTGAAATCAAAGCTTTAGATGAGATTGGGCATGATCTCGCTGTAACCTTCCCAGGACCAGGAGAAGATGGGCTGGTAAGTGATCACTGGCAAGAACATCCTAACAACCATGTTACGTTTTTATTCGTGGCCTAAATGATAAGAGTGAAAAATAGCTACTATTTTCTATGTTCATATCCCAGACAAAAGTGTCTTTACTCCAAAGGTAGATCTGTATCCAAAAAAGTAGGTACCAGTCACATGCCCTGTGAAGACTCTCTTGATGCTCTTACTTTGCATGAAGACTGAGAAGCAGTTCCATCATGCTTCTTAATTTCATAAGGAGTTCCTTATTAGCAGCCAAACGTAGTGCCCTTTTCATTGTATAATACATAATATATGCACAAAATTATAGTCTCTATGTAGCTCTGAAGATTTTAGTATCTACCCAAGAAATTAAAACCTTCTCCCTCCCATTTGTTGCTTCTCAATACATTTAAAATATTGGCTTCACATAGAGTAAAAAATATGGAAATTCTAATTAAAATTATCTTCATATGAATATATATATATATATATATATACTTCTTGATTAAATATATTCTAATCAATATCTCCTAATAAATGTGTTCTGTACTTACAGAATGATGAAGCAATGATTTTTTTTTATGGAATATTGCCAATAAAACTATAATTTCCAATCTAGCTAACCTTTGCCTCTCACCTTATTTCTGAACTACTTTAGCATCCTTACACAAGAATTTACTTAGGAATTCCCAATTGATTAAATAGCAAGTCAATGATAAAACAAGGCATCATTTACTATGAAAATTAATTAAAAAAAATTTTAATACCCACATAAACGCGAGTTACTATTATGTCTCACCCGGGCTTTTATTTACTTCTGTCTTCAAAAATTAAATGTGAACATACTTTTATTTTCATCCTTTGTCATAATCCACATCAGAATACTGTACTTAGAAACAACAAACATAGTTATCTTTTTAATCTTTTGATTGAATGTAGTAAGGAACTCAGATCTGTTATGAATGAGACATATTGTTTAAAGTACTACAATTTCCTAAATGACCTACTTTCTTTATATACGTGACTTAAACAGTACATTCCTCAAAGGCTGTTCTCTTAGACAATATTCGGGCCTATTTTCATGATAGAAGATAAAATTGCTATCAACTATTTAAGAATGTTCTCTCTCATAGATAGTATTTTAATTATCAAAGTTGCTAATGGCTTAAGTTTCAATGATTTAAAAGATGGTTAATATGATATTCCTAGTTTTCCCTCTCAAATGCTCTGGAGATTGAGGCTGCCACAGCACAAGCAGATTCTCCTATCTTCTTCCTCCTTCCTCTCCTGCTGTGATCCTGAGGACTGAATCCAGAACCTTGCACAAGCAAGGCAAACCCTCTTCCATAGCTACATCCACACCCAGCCCAGCACTTCTTAAGAATCTCTTCTTTGACCCTCTAGGGATTTTCATTTAACACAATATGTATACAGCTACTTTTGCCATCCTGACTTCCTTTCTCACATTATAGTGCATACAATGCTCAGAGGTAATTATTTTGCTCTGACTTTAATATGCACATTTCTTTGAGAAAAGACCTAGGGAAGAGAGCTTGGATGAGTACCCATCCCTCCAAGAGTCATTGGATACATGAAGCTAATGTGTGAAAAGAGGTTGTCCATCCCTCCCCCTCCCCCCCTCCTTCTATCTTACATATGTTTCCAAAGCATCTATTATGCCAGTATGTCTGATAATAGTATGAAAAGAAACAACATTTTAAAAAACATCGAGTGAACTGAACACAGTGAAATGTCTGCTGCTGTTACATTCTTTGGGACCATGAGAAAGAAAAATGAAGCCTAGTGTGAATAAAAGTTCCTTAATACTATACTTTAAAAAAGTCAGTAGCATTAGAATGGTGTTTCTTCTCGTAATGATTTTTAAGGCAGGAAGGATTTCAGGCTCTATTAATACAATTCATTGCTCTTTCCTTTTCACACAGAATCCCTTTTTAGAAGTCAAAGTAACGGACACACCCAAAAGGTCCAGAAGAGACTTTGGTCTTGACTGTGATGAGCACTCCACTGAGTCCCGGTGCTGCCGCTACCCTCTCACGGTGGACTTTGAAGCATTCGGATGGGACTGGATTATTGCACCCAAAAGATATAAGGCCAATTATTGCTCTGGAGAGTGCGAATTTGTGTTTTTGCAAAAATATCCTCATACTCACCTCGTGCACCAAGCGAACCCCAGAGGCTCAGCGGGCCCTTGCTGCACCCCTACAAAAATGTCTCCCATTAATATGCTATATTTTAATGGCAAAGAACAAATAATATATGGGAAAATTCCAGCCATGGTAGTAGACCGGTGTGGGTGCTCATGAGCTTTGCATTAGGTTCAGAACCTCCTAAGTCACGGAAGGTCTTCCCCTCAATTTTGAAACTGTGAAATTATGTACCACAGGCTATAGGCCTGTGTATGCTATAGTAACTTAAGCACAAGCTACAGTGTATGAACTAAAAGAGAGAATATATGCAATGGTTGGCATTTAACCATCAAAATAAACCATACGATAGGAAGTTTTATGATTTCCAGGGTTTTTGAACTAGGAGATGAAATTACATATATATATATATATATTACAACTACAACCTAGGCAAGGAAATGAAAGCACTTCTCCTTGTGGTTGGGTGAATTAAAGGGGTGTGCTTTAAAGGTAAAGTCTTATTTCTTAACAGTTTCACTTAATATTTACAGAAAAATCTATATATAGCCTCTGTAAAGTTCAGGATTGTTATCATACTTTAAAAACATTCATGTACACTTATATTTGTATTGTATACTTGGTAGGATAAAATTCCTCAAAGTCGGAATGGTACCTCATACATATGCTTCCATTCCTATTACGATTGGACAGTATACGAACGATCCATGTCAGTGGTGCTAATGCGATGGGCTGAGTGGCTGGTGCCAGGTTTCTCAAACAGAACACACTCTATGATGTAAGATTCTCTCCTCCCGGGTGCATTTCCATAAAGCTCTAAGTGGGGAGTAAATTTTCTCTAAGGAAAGAAGAATCTTTTTTACTAGAGGTCAACTTTCAACTCTCTAGCACAGTGGGAGAAACTACTTTATTTTAAAAGGCAGCCAAATAGTATTCATTTCTTCTTTCCTTCCTTCTTTCCTTCCTTCCTTCCTTCCTTCCTTCTTTCCTTCCTTCCTTCCTGTCTTTCTTTTTTTGTTTTTTCAAGACAGGGTTTCTCTGTAGTAACTTTGGCTATCCTGAAACTCTGTAGACCAGGCTGGCCTCGTACTCACAGAGATCCTCCTGCCTCGCCTCCCAAGTGCTGGGACTAAAGGCGTGTGCCACCATTGCCCGGCATAGTATTCATTTCTATCAAAATTTCAAAATCACAACCTGCCTTTGTCATATTGCAGTTTTGTGATAAAATAATGGAAATGATTGATTCTATCACTATTGTATAAAAGACTCTGAAACAATTGCATTTATATAATATGTATACAATATCGTTTTGTAAATAAGTGTCTCCTTTTTTATTTACTTTGATATATTTTTACACTAACGAAATTTCAAATTATTAAGGTACAAAAACATGTCATATATCACGGACTGCTTCTATTTCAAAATGAATTAGCAGATTCAATAGTGGTTTTAAAACTCCGTATGTTAAGGTTAGATGGTTATATTACAATCATTTTATATTTTTTTTACAATAGCAACACTCACTTGCAGATTCATGGTGGTTGTATCTGTGAATGTGAAGTTTCAGTGGCCTCCTGTCATTGTATCCAAATCTCAACACTCCACAATTGTAAATATTATAAACATTACTAAACACATCAAAATGATTAACTCCAGTAGCTAATGAAAAAAATATGGTGTCTCAATAAGAACAGCTACTTTTATTTTATAATTTGACAATGGATATATTTCTGCATTTATTTACTTCAATTTTGTAAATTGGAATTTTGTTAGTCAAATGTATTGCACTTATAGCTAAGTGAAATTATTTCTTACATAAAATGTGTAGAAACTATAAATTATATTAAAATGTTTTCACATTTTTGAAAGGCATCACAGTTTTATGTAATAATGATTAATTGTGGGCTTTTGAATTCTTACTTCATTATAAAATTTTAATGGCTTAGCACAAATGTTTGATTTAGGAACTTCAGACATGTTACTCTGGTTCTCAGTGAAATTTCCAATGAATTTGCTTTATTTATACAAAAGCAAAGACCAGTGTCTTCTGTTCGATTTATCTCTATCTTGACCTAAAATCTATTTATTACATAGGTTCAGTTTCAAATGTATTGCAGTTGGCAGTGGTATGTCGTCCTAGAGTTACAGGTTCTGTTGAAGCAGCAGGATACAGGAAACCACAGCTCTTCCCTAACACTTAATGCCGATGGCACATTTTCCTGCTCACCGGGGGTACCAACTTTCAATTATAGCAATGTGACTTGAAATTACCCAGAAGTCCTTGTGTACCAATGTACAGCAATATCTTTGAAGCATCTTTCCCTCTACCTTCATCAGTTTAGGGATTTGTCCATAAAGCTGTGACTTAAGTTCAGGGGGGAGGTGACTAAAATTCTATTATGCTATTATTTCTGAGTGAATAACTCATAATAGACACAAATGCAATTTTAGTAATTTCTATTTTTGTATATTAGTACACAAGAGATAGAAACCTAATTTCCAATACCTTATACTTGATCTATCATTCATCCTAACTGCAATTATTAAAATTGTGACATGATAAAAAAAATCCATTAAAAATAATCAAAGATCTGTTTTTAAAACATAAAATATGATTACTACCAATTTTATAACTAGGAAATCAGACTTTCCACGGTGATAGACAAAATGTGGTTTGCCTAGAATGTGACATAACTTGAAATTTCAGTTACATGGCTACTGAGTTCTAGGACACTCAGTGCAAAACATCAGTGGACACCACCCACTGTCCCCATCAGGGGACATTGTCCATCCTTGAGTGGGTGTCAAGAAATGAAGACAATACTGAATTTAGTTTGTTTGTGTTCAGATGGGATATGCCAAAGTCTTTGGGGAAAGTGCATTAGAATGGATGGCTTACAGCAAATTTGTCTTTTTTACCACTTAAAACTCTAACAAGGTAGAAAATTGAAACATAATCTACCACATTATATATCAAAATACTTCAGTGATTATGAGCTCCTCAGAAAAATGAAAGATGTAGTTGATTGTAGTATTTTTATCTATGAGCCTTCCCAGTTTATCTAACAGACATAAAATATATGTATAACAAAGGCAAATGTTTAATAGCTTACAGTAGCCTTAACATTATACTAAGTATTCTTGATACAGAAATATAGGACTTGCCAATAGAGCAGACACATGTTCTTTGTCTTTGTTGTTCGCAGTTTTATATGACTATAAAAAAGATGGCTTTAACAGTACAATCTCATTTGTAATAAGATGAGTTTTTAATTGAACACACATCATATCTGTACTTTCCTTAAAAACTGACCTCAGTACATTTTCCTTATCTTAATTCTATGTACACAAATTAAGCATAATAGTACTCATTAGGAATAATGTGTAGTGTCTCAGATTTGTGTCCTAAAGAGATTTGTTGAAAATTCTACTGTGAAGAACAATTACTCAAGTTGCTTAATTTTAAAAGTAACTTTAAACCAAAAAAAAAAAAAGTTAACTTAGTAACTTCCCCCTTTGTTTTCCTAACCACTCAAGATCACTCTGTTAAAACTTCCCCTGAAAGTATTATGTTGTGTTTTTCCAAATGTCTTGTGAAAGGCCTTACTCATAACACAATTTGATTATGTGATTTTGGCCACAGATCTTCCACAGCATTTCCCACATCTGCTCCCACAGACATTAACTCTGGCTAAGTAGCTAAATGTCTCTTGGCTCTGTTCCCAGGGAACTCTGGATTTGGGCAATACCTTCAACCAGCCAAAACAAGATATCAATACAGGAAAATGTGACTACATGACATCATCAGACCCCGACAGTCCTGTCACTGAATCCGGAAGGCGGGAATCAATGTAAACCACTAATGTTCTAAATACACTAGAAAGACTTTGGAGAAAAATCGGTATTGTTAGTGGAAACACTTGGAAGGTTACTGAGGCAACTGTCTGGCTTCATGTCCCAAGAATATCTTCTTGAAAAGCTGCATACTCTTACAGTACTTCAAGTAATGGAGCGAAGTATGTGGCTACCTGCACCTTAGGTGAAAGATGACACTGGGAAATCCCAGACTAACTGGGGCTTGAACCTGGCCAGGTGTCATAGCCTGTAAATTATAACAAAGAAGGGCAGCACCAAACTTCCTGCTTGTAATTATGTGTTGGCAGCCAGTGAAATTGTCCCCAAGTCTAGAATATACCAGGAGCTGTGACTCAGAGTGAACAAATGCCTTAGAGCTCCAGAATTCAAGATAAGCTGCACAGGGGCAGCAAGCTACATTTCCACCCACTCCTGAGCTAGGGTATATCTCTATCATCAAAGCCAATTGCACCTAGTAGGAGGATAATGGAGGGATAGCTCTGCAATTGCAGGGCCAGCAAAGCTGCCTCCTATACAGAGATGTGTATGCTGAACAGTTAGTCCTTTACAGCTAGAGCAGATGTTTGGCCAAAAATCCTAGTCCTGGCCCAAACAAAACAAAACAGGATCACTTCAGGGAAGGATTTGTGACAGAGGCTGGAATTTGAGAGTATGTACTGACACAGCCTTGTCTGGTATATTATCTCGTTTGTGTGCTTGGCCCTCCAGAATCTTGTTCAACTTGGAAGAAATAAACTACCTGTGGGGTTTTTGTCAAGGCAGAAGGGAGTTGTGCTTACAGGAGAAATATGTATTATCTCCATTTTCAAAATGAGGAGGTCAAAGCTCAAAAAGACTCACGACTAGAAGGTGATCGTGGTGGGAGAAAAGCGAATATAACTGTAGCAGTATAGTTTTGCAAACATTGACTCAGATGTAGAAAACAAAAACAAACAAACAAACAAACAAAACAACTTTGCTCCAAAACTGATTTCAGCTTTTAATCTCCAGCTTGCCCATGCTATAGTGCCATTTGTGCTTTGTGAACATGCCACCATGGAAAGTCCTCAACTGATGCTTATCTTCCCCTGAACCTTCCTGAGAAACCACCCATCTTGCCTCAAATATCTCCATCTAAAGAAGAGGTTAACTGTGTCTGCTTTCTTTACATCCAGCTCAGCCTACGTGTTGAGCATAAAAAAATCCTACCGATGTCTGAAGCATCTTTTCCCCAATAGATTCTCAGCCATGATCAGCTCATGAGATCTTTACATGAAAAGGCATTAATGAGCTACTGTCTGCCCCGGCCTACTTACTAGCTCTTTATATTTGGTAACTAAATCTAAGCTTAAAGTTAAAAGGTAGACACTTAGTGCATTTTGTTTTCTTTGGGATTCTGATTAGAAAAGCACTCTGTGGAAAAATAATGGAGCAATTGACATTGTTAATTCTCATTAATAATAAAAATGCAAATAATATTTTGTTGTCAGCAGATACATTAAAATTTAATGTTAATATCTAGTGATATTTCTTAGGATGATTAGAAATGCAAACTCTATGCACTGCCTATAGAAAGGCACTGACCAGACAGATGCTTTCAATTTGTGATGTTAAATTAAGCTAAATTTTTCCTAAGGCTGATTCTGGTGTCTCTACATAATTGAACTGAACTTTAATTTAGGATGGTAAGAAACTAAAAGCCCAATTCAAGGATATATTTTGTAGTCAATGGTGCTAACTGATTAGACCATGTCCAAATACTGTAAAGAGAGAACTGGGACCAATCAAGTGCCCTGTATGTCACTTCCTGTTCCTGTTTGTAAATACACCCTCCCATGATCAGAGATCTCTGATCCTCTTCTAGTTCTGAGGCCTGCCCAATGTGCAAATAAATTGTTTAATTTGTTCGAGCTGGTATTCCTTTGATGAAGAAAGCAAATAAAAACATTTAGATCTGCGTATAACCATAGTCATATATTATTTCCAATTTTTAATTATTAATTTGTGTGTGTGAGTGTTTTTCCTGCATGAATACCCGTGCAGTAAGTGCATGCCTGTGCAAGAGGCATATATTATACATGTATTTATTTAGAAGAGTTTTAGTTGTCAATAATTTCCAGTTCAAGATTGTCTTCAACAATGCAGAAGTGTATTATCTTATGTAAGTCCAGATGCTAGACAGTTCTAAGTACCATCAGGTAGCCAGCAGCTCAGTAATATTAATGAAGACCTAGATTCTTCCACTTCTTCTGACATCTTCATTGTGCTTTGCTTGGCCCTTGGGCTGTTGCTATGGTTAAAAGATGGCTAGCAGTTTATACGATGTTCACTGAATATTTCCGGTAATAATGTAAGAGACCACCCACTTCCACACACTGTCCTCTTCCTCATCCCAAATAACCTCCTTCTACTTTCAGGCTTTTAGAAGAGAGAAAATATACAATATTTGTCTTTCTGAGTCTTTTGCTTTTTTCCATCTGTTTTCCTGCAACTGATGTAATTTCCTTTTATTATATGGCTGAATAAAACTTCATGTTGTATACATCCACATTTTCTCCATTTATTCACCATGTTGGTAGACATCCAGGGTGCTTCCCATAACTTGGCTATTGTGTGTATAGTGCTAAAATAAACAGGAATGTGCAGGGGTCTCTAGCATATGGACTTAAATTTTTTAAGGTATACAAACACACACACACACATATATGCATATATATATGTTATATATATACACATATATGATATATATATATAGCATAGCCAGATTATATGGCTGTTTAGTTTTTAATTTCTGGAGGCTGAAGTGATTTTCAGTCCTCCTTCCCCCACAGTCTCATTGACAAATGCTAATGCTTTGTTTTGCAGTGTTAGGGACCAAATCCAACCTTATGTGTAGCAATAAAGCATATTACCACTGAATTATATCTCTCTACTCTTTTTAAATTGAAAATTTCCAAAATACATTGTATGATGTCCCATAGATTGACCTGTATGTCCTCTAAATTTTTTTGCCATACTTAAAAGATCTTTTCAACTATGTTTACACCTAAATTACACCTTATACTTTAATACTTATTTGACTTTGTTATTTGCTATTAAAATCTTCAGTTCATTTAAACTCTTTTATTGTGTGAGTAGGAATCAACTTTTTTTTCTTTAGATGACCTTGTAGTAGTCATCATCACTATCTGTTCTCCGCTGACTTCAGAGGACACTTACTTAACAATCTCATGGATTCAAAGATTCCAAAGTGAGTTTTGAAGACTTTAGTCAATTCTGTGAAAGAGTTGGAACCCTCTTGAGATGTAAGAACAATTGGTAAAGATGAGAACGCAAACAGTAGGACTTGATGTTACTGGGCTTCTAGCTAGTCAGAAACAAGCACAAGTGTTCTTAATCATATGATTTAACTTCATCAAAATCTTTGGGGAGTCCCTATTGCCTTTTAGTTCTCCCTGGAGATGTGAGACCACGACAGCAAATTCTTTTCAGGAGTGCGTACCCCACCACAACTGAAACTCACTCTCTGGCTGACTAGTGCCATCGAATACTGTTGTGGGAGATTTTATAGTTATGGATAATATTCCAGTAAACTGTCCTTGTAGCTGTAAGGACTCACTTCCTACCAGTAAACAAAGGAGTGGCTATCCAGCTCTCCACATGAATAGGACATTCCTTAGCCTTAAGGCAGATGAAGGTTAGGTTCCATTCATTTGTATATTGGAGGACTGGGTGGAGACAGAGAGGATTTGGAATAAAAGAGTACCTAGGGCAAGGAAAGGGAAGAAGCCAGAGAAAGCAGGGGGAGAACCAAGAGGAGAGCATGGGATGAGGAAGCCTTGGAGTGAGCTCTCTGCCTAGCTGCCCCGGTATAGAATTCTGGGTATAGTTTGACATGGTTTGTGATTAATAAATAGCATTGGAAAACTCAATGATGGACTCTCATTAAGTGATCGAAAGATACTTTAACAGAATACTGCAACTACCCTTTCAAAGTCTGCTTTCTTCCACTCTTTCCAGAGGGCTGAGAAAAAATTTGAAGGTCTCTAGTAGCTTTCTTGTGAAACAAAACATGGGAGAATTTCCTATCATCATATTACCGCTTTTTATTTTCACAGACTTCTAGATATTTCTGCAAGATCTGTGGAGAGAGCAGAAAACTCAATCATTGTCACACACACACACACACACACACACACACACACACACACACACGCAACTCCAAGGCTTTCATAGTTGAATGAGATAGGAAAACCAATCAGTAAAGTAAGCTCTTCAATATAATGGGACAAAATGATGCCTAGTGGACATTACCTTGGCTGCAATATGAACCTTTATACAGAGTTTGCTGTAGGAAAAAAGGACACTTCAGGCCAAAGGGAAGCACAGAGAAGCTCAAAAGACGATGTGATTATACCAATGTCTATAATAATGAATATAAGTTTGATGGAGGCATAGGAACAAAGAGAATACAGGGAGAAAGAAGAGAGCATTTCAAAGCAGGCATGCATATGAAAGCCGGCAGAAAGAACAGGGTGCCTTCCCAGTCCAGAAGCTGAAAGAGATGGGCTGTGGGCAGTGGGTGATTTGCAAGGGGCAGTGTGTAGATCCACACCTGGTGCAAGCCTTTCAGCAATGGAAGTTAGAGAGGCATTTAAAGGAGGAAGCAATATGGCCCAAGAGCCAGGAAAAGTGCATTCAGGCTTCAGATACACTGATATTCTAAGGTAAGAAAAATGCAGAAAGAATAGGTATGCTGAGTAACTGAGTTGCTTAGACAAGAGGGTAAGTCAAATGACAGTAGATCTTCAAGTAACGGCATTGAGTGCAGAAATTCTGGGAGGAAAACATGGATTACCTCATTGAGGGGATAATTATTCTTTCCATCGCTTTCACCAGGCATTAAATGAAGCAACCTTTCTGACTGTTGGTTTCTTGGACAAATGATTGAGAGACCCAGCTGGATTAACTCTTAAGAAAGAATACAGCAATGTATAACAATCTAATCTTTAGAGCAGATAAAAATGCTATGTCTCTACCCAGGGCCAGAGGCATCCTATTCCTTTGACCAGGTCTTGAGGCAAGGCTTTTGTTTACCTTTCTAGTGTTAGAGAAATGAGAGGAAGGGTCCAAAGTTTAGAGGCAGAGGGTCCATTACCAATAGCTTCTGATGCTATTGTGATATTCCTATCTCAAGAGTGGAGACCCTATTGTTTAGAAACTGGGCTGGAATTAGAGAATAGATATAACCCATCCCCATCATGATAACCCAGAGATCCAATTTCAAAGCTGCTCATCAAAAGGGCTTTCTGTCTGGACTGGAGTTTTCCAAACAACCTCACATGGCCTCCAGGCAGGGGTGCTCATATAAGAAACCAAAGCTCCATCCTAGAATTCCTGACATCTGGCCAGGACAGAACCAAGGACGTTCCCTGATTCTGGCCAAGGTCAAGAATGGAACTGATCACCTTGGGGGGTGGCGGGAGTTCTGTCTATACCTAACAAGTTTCTATTTCTTGTCCTCATCAGGAAGCTGTGGGAGAGCAGTGGGATGGGTAAAAATGTCCTAATGAAACCCCATTTCCTGGATTACAAGCAATAAGAAGCCAGGAAGGGCCAGCCGACTGTTAGGGAGGCTACAAGAGTCAGTCATCCTCTCCACTCTAGATTCCCCTAGAAAAACAAATGAGAGTGGAGACAGGAATTCTGTGAGATACTAGTCAAAACCCTCAAAACTTCTAATTTATTTTTAATTGTAGTAAAAGTAAACAACAAAATTTATCAGTTAATTTCATTCTTATTGTGGTATAGCAAATCTCTAGGATTCTTCTACCTACAAGGTTTTAATAGTCAGAACAGATCATTTTTATCAGCAAGCTCATAAGACAAAAACACTCAAAAGATGCTATCTGCTTAAAGAAAACAGCAAAAGCTGTATTTCATCAGCTGTTTTGGGATTCCAGCTCATCCCAGGTTGAAGTGGGGTAGAACTTCAGATCCTAAAGAAGAGTCATCAGCTCTGACTCCGGGCAGAGTATTCAGTAGCTGAGCTTTGTCTCTAGCAAAGTCAACTATGGTTTTCATAGCCCCTTTCAACTGTTCTTGACTTTAACATTATAAGCTAGAGGCACACTTTCTATCCTGGCTATGGAATCTGTTCTCAAAATACATCCTAGGTCACTGCATTTAGGATCTGATTAGGATCTGATCTGCATTAGGATATGTCTGAACCATCCCATCTGAAAGTTCCAATACTTTGAAAATTCAGAAAGAAAGTAGAAATGTCCTTCTTTGCAGTCTGGATAGCATTTCTCTCCCAAGTTCCTGTTCCTGGCCTTGGGATGGCTTGGCTCTCTAGGATTGTGATCAGCCTGTGGTGCAGACATAGGCTGTATTTAAATTGTCAGGCTTCCTAGACAGGTTTTGATTGTGTCCTCCTTTCAGCCTGGTTAGCTATGGTAAAGATCAGTTTAGGTTCTATAAAGCTAAAGAAACCAAGTACCAGAGGTAGATTTCAAGGATGTTGTCCTTGTGACTTCCCTCTAGGTCAAGGAACCAACCTTGTCAAAATGAAGAAACCATTTGGTTGTTGTTTTTTTTAATAATAAAACAAGACTTCATATTTCTTAATTTATAGTTTATTGTGCTGTTGTATGAGTCTCAGATACAGTTTTAATACATGTCTTTTTATATTACTTGCTTACTAGCACACAGAGTAATTTCTACTCACTTATACCTCACATGAGAACAGGATTTGCACCTTGCTTAAAGAAGGCTGTGTCCTTAATGGTCTGGTGTCCCAGCGCTGTGATCTCATCTGCTGTGCTTACGGGGTACTTTGAGTATCTAGAAAGAGCCTCACCGTGGCACTTAGTCATGGCAGCCCAAAGAGAATTGTTAATTATAGCACGCACATCCGCATCATATAAAAACAGGTAAAGAAAGTGCCTGTAGTTTTCTAGTATAATCAAAAACGTAACACAGAATTGAAATCAAGATCTCTCAAAAGTCTAATGAGGAAAAGAGTGTCACAACTCTAATTTTTTACCTAATTGTATTATTTTACCAGGTTAATGGAGAATATGCCAAGGAGGTACTTTTTATTACTTTTGTTCCAGAATACTCAACATCCAGGATACTTTTTTAATTAAATTTCTTTCATACAATGTGCTTTGATCATGTTTTCCCCTCCCCCAGCTCCTCCCACCTCCCTACCCACCCAGTTTTATTCTCTCAGTGTACTTCGAGTCCCTATATAATATTCATGTGTTCTGTGACAGTTTAATTTAATCAGGAAAAAGAAAGTGTATCTCTGGGATCTGCAATCTTGTAAAGCACAGGCTGAGTTAAGCCTTGACTTTCCTAAATCTAAACATGCTGCAAAGATTGAGTCAGCTGTACTGTGCCATGGCCCATAGCCACATTGTGATTTCGGGAGCACATAGTTGGCAAGGCTGCATGACCGTCTGTCCAAGAGAACTCTAGCCAGGACCTTGCCAGCAAGCAGCAGCAAGATGTCTTGATAGTTGCCTCAGTGAGTCTGACTGCTCTGAGTAATAAAAATAACCAAGCACTTTAAAGCAAAGATTTATTAGTAGCACAAATTTAAAATTATTGAGGTAAATTGTTCTTAGTACAAAGATTCACACAGAATGTATCAAACTTTTAACTGAAAAATAGTAGACAGTTTTGGAAAAGAGTTTGGCCATTTATTGTAAAAAATAAATCCATCATATGACCCAGCAAGTCCACATCTAGGTATTTGAGAAAAGTAAACAATACATCTAAAATCTAAAATAAAATGTTTTCAAATGTTCAGAATTGTTTCACTTACAATATTGCCAACAGGAAGCGATGTAAATGCTGTCTAAATTTCTAGCACATGTTGAATAGATAAGTAAATTGTGACGTACCTACAAAACACAATACAATTGAACAATTTTTAAAGGAATGAATTTGTAACATAACACCATGATGACTCAGAAATTTTTTGAAAAGCAGAATTCATATTTTAAAAAAGGATATACACTGTTTGAACTCATTTATTTAATGACATTCCAGAACACATCTGAAACTCTAGGAACAGAAGCAAGTCGGTGGGCAGAGAAGCTTCCTGCCTGCTGGCTTCCGTCCACGGTGTCAGCAGGTGCTGAGCCGGCTGCTGCAGAAGAGGTATCCTGGCCTTCCTCAGCAATGGGCCCTGTAAGCCATCCCTGCAGGCAAGATGTACCCAGTGCTGCAATTAGTGGCGTGACTCTTTGGAAATAGCCCTCTTACTAGACTTGAGGCCTGCTCCACAGAAAGGAATCTGTGCCTGGTACGGTAAAACTGGCCAAAGGCCCACGGCTCGGAGGTCATTATTGTTTTGCTGAATGATCATGTTATCAAAATGTCTCCTCTATGTTTTTGTTTGTGCTCATAGCTTTGTAGTTCTCTCGGCCTTTGTCAGAGAAGTTCTTTTTGCAGTAGGCAACAGCTAATGTAGAGATTCAAAACCGGTCAAAGTGCTGAGAAAAAATGACTGGGAATGCCCAGCCTTAGATGAGACATTTAACCTCCCACCCCAAGGCCCAGAGAACATTGTGGAGGACGGGGTGGAAAGAACACAAGAGCTCAATGGTAAAGAGGAGTGCTGTGAAATACTCTCTTCTGGGAACGAATTCATAAGTTACACTTATGAACTCACAGAAGCTGTGGTTACCTGCAGTGGGAGTGCACAAGCCGAGCCGGTTAGAATCCCAGCGTGGGAGGATCTGAGACAGATCACAAGCTCCCAACCCCCTCAGCTAAGGAGCTATGGACACCTGATGGATGCCCCAGGAGATTAATGGTGACACAGCCACTGGGAAGTCGCTCAAGCTCTAGAGGATGGCCCCACACCCATGCCCGTATGGGCAGCATCAAATAGATTCAGTGGTTTAAAAAAAGAAAAGAAAGGCACAAGGTGGGAGGGGATAATGCTAGGGGCATGTCCAGGGGGAGGAGAGTTGGGTAGATATGATCAAAATACATTATTTATATGTATAAAGTTATCAAGGGCTAAATAAAAATATTACACTAAAGCAAGCTTTATATAAGTGAAGTGAAGTGGTGTCTCAGGGGGTTGGCGAGAGTGAGTAGGTAAACAAGATTACCAAGTGTTGTGATGGGAAAAAAACTTCGGGTGGTCCTAGAGGTTGAACTCAGGGCCTCACACACAGTAGACAAAGCTCTACTGCTCAGCTATACCCCTAGCTCAATGTGAGAAAAAAAATTTTAGAAATTGAATATTTAGTGAGTTGTACCAACTTTATCTTTACAATTATAAAGGATGCATCATATTTTTTATAAATGAGACCATAGCAAGTCTGCCTTAGAAATAGTGTAGATCAGGCATGATGGGTTAGGGGACAGAAAGAACAAAACTAGCCATGGGTGACAATGGTTAGACCTGGATGATGGGTCAACAAGAAGTCACTAAGACACTCTTACACAGTTTTTAATAAGTTCATGCTTGATGATCAAGTTGAAATGCTTTTTGAACTGTACACATTTGGTACTTAAGAGCTCTTCATCCATCCTGCCCTGTCTGCCTTTCCCCTGAATTAAAATATAACTTTTATGGAATTTTCATAAAATTAGTAATTTTAAAAAATCCGTTAGTTATATTTTCAATGTATTTATAAAACCTAACAATAATTAAAGCTGCCTTAACATGCATAGTCAGTCAAGTTTGAAGAGAGACACTCGGTATAAGTGGGTGAGACTGCTTCCAGAAGCTGTAGGTTATTAACAAAAACCTCAGAGCCACAGATCTCAGGCACCATAGATCTCCCAAATAGTACCAGTGATTCCCATTATTATTGGTTATCCATCATAATGAAATGGTGTTGAAGATACTACACACTGTGGTCACTAGACATGGAGAAGTCAAGCTGGAGCCAAGCTAGAAGATTTTTACCTGCTCACTAGCTGTTACAGTACCAGAAAATGCTCTGTAGTCAGCTGGGAGAGAATCTTCATCAACAATCATACTCTGCTGTGTGTTCTGTGTGCACTGACACTGACTAGTCAAACAAGACAAGCCCACTGGTGCAATAGTGGCAAATCTGACAAGGCGGAAACCAACTGCTTTCTCATTGGATTTGAGGCCTCCTCTGCAGTGAGGAATTCATGCCTGGTATGAGAGACCTGGTCAAAAATCTATGACTGGGGAGGTCATAGGCTCGAATATGGAAGTCACTACTATTATTTTGCTAAATGGGCATTCTGTATATCGGTTACTTTATTCATATTTGTATTTGTGCCCACAGAACAGTACCAGCGTCAGCTTTGGTCAGAGAAACTTGTTTCTGCAGAGGGTAGCAGTAAACTGCAGAATCCCATAGCTGATCAAAGTGATGGGAACGAATGACTGTTGGATGTTCAGCCACAAAAGGGCCATCTGTACCTTTCCCCCAAGGCTCAGAGAATATTACAGAAGAAGAGGTAGAAAGAACTTGAAAGCCAGTAGAGGAGGTATAGAGAGCTGTTTTCAGGGCATTTCATGGCCGTTATACTCTTCACAGCAGCTGTGATCATGTGTACAAGAACTGCACAAAATTTGGCCCCCTACATGCTGCCTTACAGAAGGGAGGGGCTCAAGAGGAGGTTAATGGGGGCTGGGAGAGGGTGAAATGTTTTCTTTGGTGGTATAGTCCCTGGGAAGGTGCCTGTAGCCCTGTAATAATCCCTCACTCATGCTTTTGTAAGCAACCCCAATGAAGCTCTTGGGTCACAAGGAAGACAGACAGACAAGGGGAACTATTATACACATGTATAAAAATGTCAATTATTATGTAAATTAATATAGTCTAATAAAAACAAAAATGCATAGTCAATAACACCATGCTCAAGACTTATAAAAATCAAATTTATTAGAAGCAAAACATATTCAAGAGAGTCTGTAGATATTTGTCTTGGAATTTTTAGAACTTATTTAGGCACATGATATTTATTTAAATGCAAATAAAATGAAAAGAAGGAAGCTGTAATGATTTATGCAGCCATTCACTCATTAAACATCTCCAAATCTCGGTAACATGTTGAACACACCAAAATTCCTCTACTAAGCAGCCAGTGAGTATAGATCCAGTGAACCGCAGCTGTACTAAGTGTTTAGTAACACAAAACAATATGGTTCAGAATAGAGACTGGACGTAGGCGGGAAGAAATAGTAAGACTTTGAGGATACTCCAGGGCTAGAAAGTTGTATTCAAAGTTGACCCAGGCAATAGAAAGATATGGATAAAGGAAAGGGAAGAGTAGAGAAAGAAATCTAAGTCCACACGAGGAAAGACAGAAAGGTAGAGTACACACTTGTGGATAATGTCTAGAGTGGTTCATTTATAATCTACAGATCTGTGTGGTTCAGTCCGAAGTGCGTCTTGCTAATGAACTCATGAATGCATCCTAAGAACAGATAAACAAGATTTGTCCACGGTTACAAGTTAGGGCCAGAACTCTCAGCCACTATTGGCAAATGCATTTTGTTAACCACTAGGCAAAACTCTATATCTATCACTTTCATTCAACTTACACTTCAGGCCATCATTATTTTTACATATTTTACATACATATTTGAGCTTCTTTTTAGCCTCTTCCTATGCTTCTTCAAAGAGTTTGAGAAATGGAGAGTAATCACTTGTTTAAAAAAGACTTCACACTCACTAATCAACGAAGTCATTGTGTGAGTGATTGGCATGGTCACATTCTGCCTGAGGAATAGAAGCTAGGGCACACATCATTCATAAAACTGCTATGCTATTGTTTTAGTACACATTCCCCTACCTGGCTGCTGGCGTGGATGGGATAAATTCCTGTTTACAGGTTTGAATGCTGTCATGATCCTTTAGTGATTGAAAAAAAAAATGTTTTCCTCACTACAGGACACCAATAAGAACCAATTCCTTTCTTTCTCTTTGTTACCCACTACCAACAAGTGAAGATTGCTTCAACTTCATTTCTGGTTCTCTAGTATATAAAGCAACACTTTTTTTCCCAGTAAGAAATATCAAAGAAATTAAAAAATAATTTACAGCAATTTTTGCATTATAAATGATGCTCTTACATATCTAAGAACACATTGATACTTGTACACTAAATCACAGGGAAAGAATGCTTTAGGAGATTGGCCCTACATATCCCTGTGCATAAGTAGTCACTACTTAGTGCTTTTCATTATTTACTATTCAATAGATGGATGAAATGGTACTCCAGGGGAAAACTCGGTGTTTTAATGAGGGACTCTACTGTGAAAGGGCAGAGATGCACAGATTTAAGACTAACCTAGTTAAAGGAACGAACATACACAGAGTTTCCTACTGCACAGCACACTTGAACCTATTTTAAAAGGCGCATTAGTAGGGGTGAAAAGAGTTCAGACCAGTTAGTCCTTGGCACCTCAATCAAGATTGCCAGCATAGTTATCAATTAAAGTTGGGCTGGTCCCAGCAGGGTACACACGCGTCAAACAGGACTGGTCCTGAGGCCACCACTTCAGTTTACACACGATCCCCAGCACCTGTCAGATGCTGATGGTTTTCAGTCACTACTGACCCGGGATAAATTTTAACAGGTGACAGGCTTTGGGTCAAATTACCAATTCCCTGAGGCATCTCGCCCTCCCAATCCTAAGTATTTTTGGCATGATTTATATGTTCTTTAGTTTCCTTTATAATATAATTTAGAGTTAGGTCAATACCAGTACAATTCTTAAAATTCCTGGAAATGTTCAATTCCTGTAAGTGAGAAAATTCCTACCATTCTATTTTCAATATTTCTTTAACAGAAAACTATAAACAATAAAATATAAAGAGAAAAATGACAGCTAATGTTGCAGAAAAGTGAGAGAGTGTTTAAGAAAGTCAGATTATTACATTCAACCTTATATATAATCGTTAGAGCATTTGTTGAGATTTTAAAACACATATGAATGAAATAATTTCAAACCCCTCAACAATATGCATAAAAGGCTCATTTTTAGAGACAAGCACCATGAATTGTAAGTTGTGTAATTAGAAAGTGAATGCACGAACTCTAAGTTCTTTCCCAGCACACATCTTCAGAAAAAACAAATTTAAAAAATCAGGGCCAGCATTTGTCCTACTTACTACACATAAATCATTATTCTCTCCAGGACACTGGATGTGTAGTCATTTGCCAAGCCCTTTTAAGCATGTTATCATATGGTAAGGCTCAGCAACGCTGCTACTGCTGTTCTTCATTGCTCAAGCTTTCCACTTGACTGGTGATTTGTGGCTGTTTGTCTAAGGTGTTGAAGTTAAGTAAGTAGTTCCTGAGCTCCTCTATTCAAATGGAAGTTTAGTCTTTACTAGTTTTCAGTAATTCTTCTTTCATTAAAAAGCAAAGCTCTGACAATTATAAGAATTTCTACATTGAGTCTAGAATTTATTTTGCACCAAATTTAAGTGCAAAATAAAACATTTCAAGGGACCTCCAATATTTTGAGGAAGATAACAGACTGTTTTTATTCTTTTAATATTTCATGTGATAAAAGCAGGCAATTCTATGTTGGCCTATCAAAGAATTCCACCCGTTCTATGAATGAAAATGAATTAGGACGACATTGCGGCTCCGTCATAATCAGGGGGGGCCTTGCCTGCCTATACTCACTTCTGTCTCCCCCTCCTACCCCACACTCTGTAGGAGAGTATTCACAATTTCCAGGAAGTAGTGATTTTTTCTGTATCTTGGAGCTTTTGTTAATGCTCCTTCTTCCATTATTACTCATAATTCTCTTTGACTAGCAAAGTTCTCAACTTCTGCCCACTCCCTTCTGTCACTCAGTAAATGGCAGTCTTCTGCTTCAAGAAGAAAAGGTAGTCATTTTCTTTTTTTTGCACAAGCCAGAAGACTGTTACCTTTGACAAGCACTGTTCATCACTTTCCCAAGTCTTGTTCATTACTGAATATTGTTCATTTGTTCTCTATTAACCCCAGAATGAATCTACTCCTTTTTACTTCTGCTACAAGTTAGCAGGAGACCATCATGTCTTGCCTAGTAATGAAGGTACGACTACTTTTCTACTTGTATATTTCTTCCTTTTCAAACACATTGTCCAGAGGACATCACAAAGCCTTTTCCAAGCAGAACTAGAAAGCCAGGTGTTCAAAGCTACATATTGTGCTATGCTTACACATTTGGTAGACACATAGGACCAGTTAGTTAGAAATAGAAAGCCAGCAGAAGGAGCTGGAAGTGGCTATGGATAACTGATTATTGCAGATGGATATGAGGGTAAGTAAATTCTCCAAACAATTTGGATATTTGTTGTCCATTTCAGTGACCGTCAAGATGAATTCTCATTGGAAGAGGCAAACGTACCCATTAGTGTGTTAAGGAAGACAACACAGTAAAAAAAGCCAGAATGAACACTTGATGGACAGCTGTAGTGAGGAGACATGAAAGACCAGAGAGCTGTAGTCACGAGAATGGGAAGGCTGAAAAAGAAATGTACATACCCATTCATTTGGACTACTTTTGATAGATTTAGAAAATACAGGTAATAGAATACACACACACACACACACACACACACACAGACACACACACACACACAGAGACACACACACATATATGCAATATATATTATATATGTAAATCTGGCAATTGTATACATAATAGAATGGGGGAGAGCTATAAAAACATGGCACAAACAGATTATTAGAACAACAGGTATGTAGTTGAGTGTGTTGTTGCATACCTACAATCTTGACACTGGGGAGGCAGGAAGTAAAATGAGCTGGAGTCTCCTACACAGAGTCATTGACTAGAACCCATGTGTGAACATTCTTCTGGAAAGATATGCATTCTTTCTCCATATAGACACAGCCAAACATATATACATATGTTTGTATATACATATACATATATATTGTGTGTGTATGTATATATATTATATGTATATATATTATATATGTGTATATGTATATATTATATATATATATATAATATATACACACACATATAATTACAAGTATTATGAAAGCCAGCAAAATATGTGTTTAGCTACACTGACCTAGCATAACAGGAGTTGGGTAGAAGCACAGACTGTATGCATAACCTGCACCATATAGTAAACTTGTGCTGTATAGAATCATTCTAAACACTTTATAACTTGCTTCTTCATGAAACAATTCATTATTTATAAATTTATTTTATAAATTAACAAATATATGTTTAGAGTGCTTAAATGGATGCATGGAATTCTACTATATACAAGGGCCATAGTTTAGTTGATAAATCTCCTATTGATGGATAGTTATAGTCCCATTTCCTCTATGGTGTAATCAATATGCACTCTCCTATACCTTGTTATTTCCTTGGAGCTGTTGGATCAATGTTCTGTATCTTTAACTTTGATGTATATATGCTTTCAAGCCACTTTCCAAATGAATGGAAACAATTATTGATTTTATAAATAGAGAATGAAAAGGCTCATTTCCTCTAGTCTCTTGACAACCTGGGGATTCAAAGAAAGTGCTTTGAATTTCCATCTGTATTATTCAATTCATAAAGAGGTGAACCACCATTCATAATTACTGGTCATTTATGCTTTTTCCTTTGCAAAATTATAGACTGCATTGTTTTATATGTACATAATACACACTTCATGTAGCTTGCCAATTTTTTCTGTTGATGCCTTTCTCAAACTGGTGTGTAAGTATAACTTTCATGTTAAATAATGCAACACATGCTCCTGCAGACAAGGGAACATTATCAGAGAAAGAAGGGCTCTAGCTCCTCCCCCAGGGGGAAAAAGGAGTTATTTTACTTGACATACAAAAGAACTTTCTAAAACTCAGAAAATTGTCGTAACATTTTGTAGGAAGAACAACATCATGAACAAGTTAAACCAATTTATTAAAAAATTAATCTAGTCACAGGAAAACTCAGCTTGTCATCAAAGCCTGTTTACTAAGGATCTGACTAGTCAGATCCATTAAGTTCTTGAAACATCAGTACTAGTTTATCTCATGGGTGGAGATGTAGTGGTAGAGCACTTGTTTAGCATGTATACACACATGTATGCACACACACACTCACACTCCTTTGTGATGAAAGTAGTGATTTCATTGCTTTGATGTTTGTAACCCTCAAGTAATGAGAAACATAAAACAAGCATCATTATGTGGATTGAGAAGATTGTCTTTATATGTTTAGGAATGTGTGTACATGAGTGTGTGTGTGTGTGTGTGTGTGTGTGTGTGTGTGTGTATGTGCAACAACAACTAAAGAAAAAGTGACCACAGGCCATGAGATTGAAAGACTGTGGGATAGGTTGTTGCATTGGTGCATGAGGGGTTAGAAAGAGTAAAGGGGGAATTTATGTAATTGTAATTTAATTTTAAAACATAAAATTTAGAAAAAAACATATAAAGAAGAGCCTCCTAAAATCTTCCCTATAAATCCCATCATGTTGGTTTTACCTCTTCCTTAAGTATTTCACATCCCACAGCATGGTGTGAGGACAACAAAGGCAACATAAAAATAGGAAATAAGAGAAGCCAGAGATAAAGAAATCCATGCAGAAAGTCAATCCTGGAAACACCACCCGTTAGATGGTTCCTAGCATCTTAGAGGCTGAGATGGGAGGGTAGCGAGTTTAAGGCTGGCTTAGGCTACATGAGACCTTGACTCAAAGCTAACAAAATAAACAGTTTACAGTTGAGTTTAGTATGTTCTGAAATTTTACAATTTCAGGCCTGCTTTTATAAGATAAAAATTAAAAACTTTCATATTTATAATTTCTGAATATCGTTATATGTGAAAGAATTGAGAACCATTTTAAACATGTTTCCACTCCTTGTCATAAAACTCAAATATAGTAGGCTACCATACACTTACAGTTCTTGCAAAATGTACCAGGGTAATTGATAATCAAACACCACTGATGACAGACATTTATATCAAATTGACATAACTGTTCTTAATTATAAATATAGATAAACATTCCGGCATTATCCACAAGTATGTCCTCCTATTAATACTTACTGCAATTACATATGCACATTGAAAGGTGATACACCCTTTCACCTCTCCTGCACTACTCAGAAATAGTAGAATATCACCAGCTGCCATGAAGGTCACACTGAATTTTAGGTGTTAATTGTGGTAGACTTAAGCATGTCACTTAATTTAAAAATACGGATGTAATTTAAAATTGTTCTAAAAATTCTTCATGCTTAAATGAAAACTAAATGTTGACTAAGAGACCATGTTAATACACACTCTTCCATCTGCAAAAGATAATGGGAGCACATAGCATGTGAAACATGAGAGAAAAATCAGTCAGTTGAACCCTCCCCTGGAGTCTGATTGCTAGGACAAAGCCACCACGGGTTGCCACTGACTCTGTTAAAATGCAGCACTGCTCATGCATGTCCCAGGCTTGGTTTGGAAGTGGTATGTGGGGTGAAGGGCAAGGGTTAGGGGGCAAGAAATATTAATTACTTTTCAGCAAATGGTATTGAGTATAAAGTTAATGCATCATCTCAAGGATCAAGTTAAATATTTGTATTTTAGTATAAGCAATGAAGGGGCTCAAATTCTAACCATAGAAATTTGGACTCGGGTTAGATTGAAACGTATAATTGAGGTATATGCTATGTAAAAAGGTGCTTGTTATATAAATGTAATATGATTATGAAATAATTAATTCATTCTACTCTTAAATCTCCTATAGCTTAACATAAAAAAAAAAAAACAACAAACACCTAGCCTGTGCTAACTCCCCCAAATGTCACTTATTTTCACAAGTCACTTGCTGTGGCTCCTGAATATTTTTCACTCAAGTAATTTTTCCTCCATATTTCTCCAAGTTTTAAAGCTTTTAGAATGTCTCAGGTATATGCCACTTCACCTCAAAGCCCTCGCCCGTTCATTGTCCATGTTGCATCTGTTCCACCTCTGTACTCTTTCAACATTTTCTCTGTGATCTCGATTCAAGATTATGTCTTGTTTCAAGACTAGGACAGGATTTTGTACTTGAGTCTCTCGGCTTAGATGAGGAACTAACTAGAGGCAAGGAATTCTGTAAAGTAATGCACACAGTGCTCCAGAATGTTAACTTGATTCCATTCAAAACCTTCACTAAGTACAATTATACGCCAGACACAGTCCTTTGACACTCAGTTCCTATACATGCACATTTCTTTTGTGTTTTTTTTTTTGTTTGTTTTTTCTTGATTCAAGGACTCACAATGAGCCCAGGCTGGCCTAGAACTTGCGGTGTTAACTTCAACTCATCACCCTCTGTCTCTACCTCAAAAGGCTGAGGTTAAAGCCTTTCACCACCACATCAGCTTCCACAGTCGCATTTCTACCCTGGGGGTCTAGAATCTTACAAAAGAAAAATTTCAGTCTGTTACCAGAGACACTCTGGTTAGATTCAACCAATCACAGGCACCCATGTGAGACTGTGAAGGCAAGAAAGAGATAGGAGCTGTTCTTTTTGTTTATTCTGACACCTACAAAGAAGGGCGACCTCCCAGTCCCTGCAAAGTCAACAATGTGACCTCCAGGACTGTGATTAATACACTGTTTCTGCATGCTCCTTCCACTTTCTAGTATTCTAATAATGTTTCTCCTACATTCAGTTCTCCTGTATTGATGGCTGATGTGGACTCTGTTTTCCCTTGAGCTGCACTGCTGTGATACAAACACTTCTGCTGCCTATCACTTGATTCTCCACACCTGCCATTCACATCTGCATATCACATCTGGTGACTGTTGTATCTAGTGCCCCCTGGAGGACATAATGAACTTGATTGGGGCAGCAATAGGTATACATTTATAGATATAGATATAGGGGAATATATGGGGATATTGGTACAAAAATTATTTTGATGGAATTTCAACAGTCTCTCAGAAAACATAAGAGATGTAGTTATAATTCAATTAGAAAATGTGGTAAGCTAACTACCTTATCTTTACATCATACTACTTAAAAATAGATTGGGAAATAATACACATTACCTTCAGGATGTAAATACATCATAGAAGATTCTGTTGATGACCCAACATCAACAGAAAATCTGTTCTTGAGCAGCTTTCTTTTTCCTTAAGTTTCTACTACGATGTTCCACGTAAGGCAAAAATGACTGTTTTATTACAAAAAAAAAAAAAACCCACACCATTTAAAATTTTGGCCTTATAACAAAAAAGAAATTGGAATAAAAACAAAGATTTTTATTTCTCAGAATAATTAACTCCATGGTCCTGTAAAAATCATTACATATGCATACAATTTGTCAAAACCTCATATTCTTCTTGCATGTGGAATTGACTCCTATACTCTATGATCTCATTTTATTTGCTTTAGTAAAAGTTGTTCCATGTACCTACACATTCTCAGTAAATGAGACTCTGGAAGACACACTATGCTCATGCTATGCATGCACAGAGCTGTCTGACTATAGCTATTCTTTATCTTTGATAAACTAGTTCAGAAACACAGAATCAGCTTTTAGAAGTACATTATGGTTTTGCACAAGTCAATAGTAGACATAATCGTTAAGATGAGCATCAATGTAAATTATACACAAATATAAGTGACTTGATCATCTGTTTAAATGTAAATGAAGCTATGTTGGAACCTTTTGTCCCTTTTGAGCTGTTAGCCAAAGAGATGCACTTTGTTAGCATTCCCAGGTAAGATATCAGCTCTTCCTTTATGAAACCCTCTCTATGAATCCCTGACTCACTCTCTTTACAACTCAATGAAGCAGCAGAATAAACAGTTCCAATAGTGGAATATTGGAAGATAACAGTTCTAATCCAGCACAAGAAGGCATGTCTATATTAGATGTCAAGGAACTCTATTTAATACACAGGCAGTGACAATCAAGGCTTTCTGTTTGCTGGCCACTGTCCTGGCACCTTTGTCAGCAAAACTAAACCTGAGTGATAAATGTTCTGTCTCCTGTGCACATAACAGGAGGCCTTTAATGACCTGTTCAAGGTCACTTAGAAGTAAATGGCAGGATCTTTTATTAATTTTTAAATATACAATAACTGATTTACCTCCTGTTTATCAAAATGTTAAAGTACATTATTGAATGTAATAAGTGGTTATCTTCATTATTCAGAGAATGGGAAGAGTAATATAAATCAGCTGAGATATGAATTAGGGCCAGCAAGATGGCTCAGTGAGTAAAGGTGCTTGCTGCCCAGTTCTGATCTGAGCTCTGTCTCTTGGACCTACATGGTAGAAGGGAGGAATTGATTCCTGAAATTGTTGTCTTCTGTTGTGTGCTATGGCATGTGTACCCTCATACACATACACATACTAAACACATACTAAACACTAAACACATACTAAACAAGTAAATAAATACACAGGTAAATTCATATGTACTTGTAGAGGAACATTTAATCTTTTAATCCATCAGCATGATTACTATAGAGTAGAAAGGATGTTAGTACACATCTTTAATCCTAGTATTCAGAAGGCAGCAGTAGCACACGCATTTTATCCCCAAGACAGAAGCAAGTAGAAGCAGAGGAGGAAGCAGAGACAGGAAGCAGAGCTCAGTGTCAGAAAGGAAGTGACATCTGAGATGAATCACAGTGAAGAGCAAGCAAAGTGATGAATCAGAGGAAGATTAGCCAATTGAGGGCATGCCCAACTCTCATGATATAAAAACAGGCTCTCAGCTCAGAAAGTCAGGCAGTCTGAGGCAGTTGGAGGCAGAGACACAAAAGAAAGAGTCAGCTAACATCAAGAGTCAGTTTGAATCTGAGCAGAGAAGTTCCGTCAGAAAAATTGTGGGAGTCAGCCAGAGTCAGATGGAGTCAGAAGAATTCAGCCAGAAATAGTCAACTGGCTCAATAGGTCAGTTTGAACCAGCAGCTTGGAGAAGAGTTTGAGCCATAACAGTTGAGCCAGAACAGTTCTGAGTTCAGAAGGAGCTAGTCATAGTGAGCTCAGTGAGCAGTAAGTCTCAGAGGAGGCTGAAATGCTCTATTAGATTGTATGGAGGCTGAAGCCTTCCAGTTCTAGGTTTAATATTAGATTGTACAGAGGCTGAAACTTTCTAAGGACCTAGGATTGAATTAGCCAAAGAATAAACTGCCTTTTGCCCTGAATATACATCTATATGCATAAATATATAAGTAGAAATTAAAATGCATAGAAAATTCCAGGATATGGAATTGGTTCAGATCTTCTATGTAAGGAGTGTATTTTCATAATAATCGGTGAGCATTTACCTTTATACTTCAGTAGAATATGTCTATTCTGGTGTGTCTTATTGACAATCCATGTGGACCTTTTGCATGCCATGTACAATCTTGAACAGTAGATAGTTCTCTCACTTAGAGAATGCAAAGATTTATTGATGGATGACAACAAAAAAGGATAAAAAGACAGGCAAATTTGACATGTGGACCTGATAGCTTCACTTATTCAATATTGCTCATTAGGAGAGTTAAACAAAATGACCAAAGCAGTCCCTGGAGTCACCACCATGCAATGTCATTGGCTGTGGGCTCTGAGGACAGTATGGCCTCAATTCAAAAGTAAGAAGATGCTAAATGCACCTACAGCTGAAGCTGTTGGCTAACTGTACTCCTCCCAACTAAGTGGCAAGTTCTTTCTTCATCCCATGCCTATTACCATGAGAAATTCCCTATTTAATGAGGTTAAAGTAACCCTAGAACTGTATTCCTAAAATACTAGGAAATACAACAGAGTAAGCCCAAGAAGATAGAAAATGGAATAAAAACCTGTTGGAAATACTTCAAGAATTTAATGGGGTTATTAAATATATCAAATATATAAAATCATTAGCAAATATGCAAAATAATTGAAAACAGAGACTTGAGCAGATGTTTTACAATCATTTTCATAACAGAACCATCCACAAAAGCTAAAAACTGGAATGGACTCAAAAGTCCATTGAGGATGAATGGATAACAAAATAGTTCTAACACACACACACACACACACACACACACACACACACACACACACTGATGAATCTTGAGGGCATTGTACTAAGTGATAAAAGCCACAACAAAGAACAAACACTGCATGATTCCATGCTTATTAGGCACATAAAGTGCTCAATTCAGAGAGAGAAAAGTACAACAGAGTCTAGAGGGAGTGGAGGTAGGAAGGTGATGTTCAATGGGTAAAGATTTCAATGGGTGAAGATGAAACCACTTGGCAAATATATGGTAGTAACAGTTGTTCAACTATGTGGATATGCTACTGTCATTAATTTGCCCACTTAAAATTAGGAAAAATAAAAATAGTTCAGCTAAAGAGAATAACTCAGAAATCAAGCTGAGTTTATACTGTGACAACATAGTGCCATGTTACATTTGAGATGTAGGTACTCATCCACATGGCCTATTAAGTGAAAAAATAAATATGGACTCTGATGTCACATCACAGAAAACTTAAATCACAGATTCATTAAATATTTAAATGTTAAAAAAACAGTGCAATAAATTATTGTTTGGATCTGGAATATTCCCAGGAGACTTTGTGGTAAAGGCTTCTTCCCAAGCCAGGCTGCTGAGAAGTGGTAGCATCTTTCAGTGATGGGATCCAGTCAGAAGAAATTAGGTGAGTGGAAGAATGTCTCGAAAGGTCTACCAGGAACCTGGATCCTGTACTTCTGTGTCTGTCTCCTTCCCATCATTTCTCCTGTCTCCCAGCTGCTATGAGCTCACCAGTTTCCTCTGCTTCATGCTCTTACCATGGTTCATTGTCTTATCAAACAAAGCAACAAAGCCATCTGAATCTCTGAATTCATGAGCTAAGATAAACCCATCTTTAAAGCTTCTCGGCTCCAGCATTTTCCAGCAATGGAGAGCTGATCACCACAACAAATATTCATAGAAATGCTTTATGGTTAAGATAAAGCTAGACACTAGCGGTCGTGGCACATACCTTTAATCCCAGAACTTGGGAGGCAGAGGCATGCAGATCTGAGTTCAAGGTCAGCCTGGTCTACAGAGTGAGTTTCAGGACAGCCAGGGATACACAGATAAATTCTGTCTCAAAAAAACAAAACAAAACAAAACAACAAAAACCCTAAAAAACAAAAAGCAAACAAAGATGATAAAGCTAAAATGCTAGCATTAATGGCAGAATATATAAACAAATTTAGCAACTGGGGAAGATATATTTTCACTGAAATGGATTAAATGAACTGATGTCTATGCTATAGGAAGAATTTTTTAAAAGCTTCTAGAACAACAGTCTAAATAGGCAAAAGGATATGAATACAAAAATAGTTAAAGAGGAAATCCAAATAGCCAACTGTGTCCAAAGTCCTTTCCTCACACATGTATCTTTCCTTCACACCAAAAGGAAAATACAACAGTAGATGCTGAATCCAATTTTGGGAGAAACACAGGGGTCTCAAGGATGGCTAAAGAAGCTGGAAGTGTTAGAAGCCCATGAACTTAAGGCAGAGTCACCAAGATTACCTCCAAGATAGTTCTCCATGGTGAAGAGAATTGAAAGTGAAATAAAAATCAAACAGTACCAGAAGGACAGAAGAAGGACACAAGAAGGAAACAAAATGGTCTGGAACAGGCCAGAGTCTATGGCCAAGGCAAAGAGTGTCTGTAATGTGGGCAAGTTCACAAAAGAACCATCTAGCACCCACAAACCACACAAGGCATGTGGCATTTGGGAAAGTGTATGTGCTTGGACACCTGATGAGCTTCAGAGTAAGCAATGGGATGAGTGGCCGTAGGCTGGGCAGCTCTTGCCATATGCTCTCTTCTTGTTACATGGAAGGGTTCTTTCAGGTGGGCAGTTCACATGGACCAAAAGCTCCTCGGCTGTATTTAAAGAAGTTTACTCACTTTTCAGGAGACACTGCTAGTGGTAGCCACTTCCCAAAGGCTAGCTGGATGAGGAAGTAATGAAGGCTACTCCACCTACCTGAAGTTGCTGCCCCGAGATGGTCAATCCTGTTCTTGTAAGGTGGAGAAACAGCAGTTACAAGGTTCTCACTCATCTGTGAACACGAAAGACATAAGGGCTCTGTGGGAGGGGAACTGGCTAGATGTTAAAACTGACTGTGTCCTTCTTCCACATATATCCACCTATAGATGACACAAGTCTCATTGGCTTAGAGTGTTTGAATATAGTCTTTGTCTATTAATGGCACATTGCTAAGTGATCCAGATAGGGAGCAATTCCTAGGAAGTCAACTTTAACCTTTAATAAGAGAAACATTAGTGCTAATATCCCACAAGGGATAGAGTGCACAGAATAAACCAGACTAGTTACTAAACAAAGAAACAAAAATCTCTAACAACAACCCATGATGTGAGAAGATACCAGACTCCAAAGTGTTACATTATCTAAAATGTTTAGTTTTCCTCTGAAAATTAGTTTCATGCAGAAAAATCACAAAGTTAGTAGTTACAAAGGAAAAAAAAACCAACACTGTTATTAATGGTAACTGATTCTGACTATCCCCAAATATTCCAGATGTATTTAATGAGGTGTCTTAGCTCTGTCCCTGCTGCTGTGGTAAAATTCTCTGACAAAAGCAACTTAAGGGAGACAGGGTTTCACCTGGCTCACAGTTCCAGGTTCAGTCCATTGTGGCAGGAAAATCAAGGCTGCTGAGCTCAAGATCACATCACACCTACAGCCAAGAGGCAGAGAGCAAATGAAATTGCATGCACATGCTGCTCAAGTCTCTTTCCAGTTATACAGTAGTAGGGAATGGTTCCACCCCCTTTTGAGGTCTTCCCATCTCAATTAATACAATCAAGATAGCCCCCATAGATATGCCCAGAGGCCCCATATTTCACTCTGTTTCTGGATTCTAGATTCTGTTCATCATCACAATTCCATCTCTTGTCAACTTGACACCCAAACACCTTACTTTAAGCCATAATCTTCCATCCCTTATTCTTGTAGGCTCATGCCCATATTACAGTGTAAAAATGCGTTTACCCTGCTTTGTTTCCTGATTGTGGTTGTGATGTGAACAAAGATTTAAAGCTCTTGCTGCTTTGACTTCCAGCCATTGTGAACTGTACATGAACTGTGAGCTAAAATAACCCCTTTCTCTCTTAAGTTGCTTTGTTGTTTTGTCATGGCAACAGGAGAAGAAACTAAGACACAAAGATTTTAAAGCAGATGCTTATAAATATGTTCAAAGAACCAAGAAAGCCATGCACAAACAATTACACTATAGTAAAGAATTAACAAAAAAAAAAAAAAAGAAAGACTCTCAAAAAGGACTGGGAGTTTCTTTTTTCTTTCCTTTCTCTTTCTTCCTTCCTTTTCCTTCCTTCCTTCCTTCCTTCCTTCCTTCCTTCCTTCCTTCCTTCCTTCCTTCCTTCCTTCCTTTCTTTCTTTCTTTCAACAAAGAACCAAATAGAAATTCCTGAATTTAAGATTACAACAACTAAATTTTACTATGCGGGCTCACTGATGTATTCAAAATAGTGGGAAAAAAATCAAAATCAAACCAAAGCAAAGCAAAACAAATCAAAACAATAGAGAGCTTACTGACAGACCAAAAGAAATTATACAATTTGAAGTCAGAAAAAATATAGAGTTAAAAAGTGGATATCACTTCTAACATATACACAATGGAAGTCCCCCAGACGAGGAAGTCAAAGGGCAGAAAACATATGAGAATACAATGCTTAAAAACTCTTAAGAGAAAGCATAAATCTAAACCAACTAACATTAATTCAAAATTTCCATCTGTATTATCAAAAGTAGACTTTCACCATATCTATATTCCATGGGAATCAAAATGAAAGAAAACCAGTACAATCTATTTTCTTATAAACTGAAGGGGTAGAAGTTATATACTCAACAGAAATCAATCACATGGCAATACTCAGTTGTGACAATGGGAAATGCAGTCATTTGCTGGTACAATGCAGGGAAAAGAAAATACATTTTTGGGGGTAACTAGAAGGCTGATTATCCCAACCTGTATGCAAACTTTCACCACACACAATGAAAGGACTCAGCATCCTCTAGGGACTATAATCTAAGATTTCATCTAGTCCTAAACCCAGAAATCTAGAGGACACAAGGTTTACACCTTTCAGTTACATACGAGATTCAACGTAGCCCCTTGAATGATATACTAATAATTATAGCTTGATCTTTAATTTACAATGATGGAAAACATTTTTTTCACAAATGAAGAATGGGAAATACAGAATAGTCACATATCCATAGACATGCTGAAAGTCATACTGGACAAGATTATCAAGAGTCTACTGACCTGGTACTAGACAGGGTGCCTTGGTTATACCCTGATCTAGTATCTTTAAAAATTCCCCTTTCATCCATAGACTTCTTTTTTTTTTAAATTATTTTTAGAGTTTGACTCTTTTTCAAAAACGTGTGTGGCCATATCTGATTTTCAGAGGATTTGAGTCACAGAAACTGGGAATAAGGGAGTGAAACATTTTAATAGCTTGTTTTTGCTAGGGTAGTGTGGGAACCTGAGGGTTTCTTCAGGACTGAATGATAATAGCATTTCTCAAGGTCTTCCTTACACATTTGCTTGCAATATAGTCCACAAAGCATCTTCATCGGTGTGTCCCGTATTTATTTTCTCTGACTATTAGTAATGACAGGAGACTTTCTTGTTTGACAAAGTTTCTATGCTTGTCTTTCTCTTGAAGTCTTGGCTTCCTTCTTCATTCTTATTTGAATGGTGACTACTTTGAGGTTATCTAAAATAACAGGGTTGGTTTGGAAGAAACATACTTAATTAGATCTTTTTCAAAGAACTGCCTTCTTTCCTATAAGGAGGCTTTAGGGAAAGGTTTTAAGACATGGTCTTATCTTGTGCTACTCCTTATCATCCATTACTAAAAGCAACATCGAGTATGTGTTGGCTGCTCTTGCTGCTTTTAGCAAGGTATTATAAGAAAAAGATGAGCTAAGGCAAAAATATGCCAATTTGCAAGCAGAGAAGGAAGGCGATAGAGAATCCAGAAATTTGAGCCTCACAGCCTGGAAAAGCCAACTGCTTCTGCACCCCAAACAACACAAGATCCACTGCCTCACGACTAAGTCCTAAATTCTGCTAAGCCAAATGCTCTATATTTTAGTGTCTGTGGTTGTGGTACTCCAGTTTCAAGGACTGATTTAGTTAAGGTTAGGTCTAATGCTCTAACGAAGAGAGCTAAAAATACAAAGGGTTAAATAACATGAATTTCTAACTCTTGCAACACTCCTGAACTGTGCAATCAGGCACATGGCTGTCATCCACTTAGTCATTCAGGGACACATTTTTCTCCTACCATCAAATTCTATAAGCTACATTTGTAGTGTCACTATCTACTTTCCTAATGTCAGAAAAGAAAATAAATCCAAGAAAGGCATCACTCAAAAAACTGATGAGAACTTGACAAATGCCCACATCTAGTCACATGGGACCAGAAAACTGTAGACTCTGAAGAGCATTTTTAAGGAAAGGAGCTAATATTAGGAGACAAATCCCTGATCTCAAATATAAGAATCTTATAATACAGTAAACACAGTTATTTTCTTTCCAACTTAAGTATTTTATCTTAGAATTTTATTTTCACTTTTTTCCTATTATTTCATTAGTAGATGTTAATTATGCAAAATGGTGTGTTTTAGTGTGACATTTTCGTGTATGTATACATGATCACATTCACTCCCATTACCTTCTCTTGGTTCTTCTACCTGTTCCCACTTATACCCTTCGTCTTCCCAAATAGTCCCCCCTCTACTTTTGTGTCTTTTCAAAAAAAATCTTTTTTCTGCTTAAGAGAGAAAATGTTTCTCTGAGTTTGACTTATTTGACTTAACATAATGATGTTATGTTCTATCCATTTCCTTGTAACTGGCATAATTTTGTTCTTTAAGGCTGAGTAAAACCTCATTGTGTATATATGTATTACATTTTCTGTAGTTATTCCTCCGTTGATTGGCACATAGACTAACTTGGCTGTTGGGAATAGTGCTGCAATCCCTTGTAATATGGTGACTTATATTCCATCATGTATATACCACAGAGTTATGTAGATGGATTATGTCTTAATTTTTGGTTTTGAGGAACTTTCACACTGATTTACATAGTGGCTACATCAATTTACATTCCTACAATGCATATGAGTTCTGTTTTCTCTGTATCCTTACTAACTTTTGTTGTTTTCTTGATCATAGTCATTCTGGGTCAGGTAAGATCTGATAAGGAAAAACAATGTCATCCTTATTGAAAATACTTCAAATTAAATAATTGTTAGTTTATTTTTATGCAATGTTCAGATGTATCTGAGTGTTTGTCACTGTACTTTTGTATTATTTTTCTATTGCTATATAACAAATTACTACAAGTTGAGCAGCTTGAAACAACTTTTATTCACTACCTCAGAGTTCTCTAGACCAGAAGTTGATCATGGCAGATAAGGGTTCTCATCTCAGAGTCTGAAATGAAGTTGTCATCCATATTAAGTTCTTAGGAGGCTTAGAGAAGAATCTGATTGCCAGATCATCCTCTTGTTGGTGCAATGTTGGAACTTGAAGTTGTGTGATCTAAGCACCTCTTTTCTTGCTGCCCACCATTTGGAGGCCTCTCTTTGCTCTTAGAGGCCACTCTCAGACTCTGCACAGTTGGCCACCATTGATAGTTCACCATATAAAAATGTGCTTTTGATATTAGCTAGAGACCATCTTTTTTATTTCCCCCTCTTCATCCAAATGATGTAAACCAGTGTACCATCAGTCTGAAATGACTTAATTCCTTGAAAGCCCGATCAATATCTGGAGCCAAGATAGCTATTTGAATGCCTGTTGATAGTTATCAAACTGAGTTTGAAGAATAAACTAGCAATGAACGCTGCTAATTAAATAAAAAAATGCTAATTAAATAAAAAGTCTGTTGTTGAACATTAAACATGGAACAAAAGGCAAGTTATCAAGGAAGAAAGCCAATGTCCAATATATAAGTGAAAGTTGATTAGCACCAGAGGTAGTCAAGAAAATGTGATTTTAAATCAGAGGTATATCATTTTATGTTTGTCATCATGACAACACTAAGGTTGCTAAGGATGTGAAGAAATAAACTATCATGGGCGAGAAACAGGAACTGCTGCCCATATGAGAAGAGTGCTTAGTGATAGCATTATTAAGGTATGCTGTTCTATGACAGACCACTATTCTACTCATGAGCCCCAAACTGACAGATACTATTCATAAGTACATATGTGGGGAAATATTCATAGCATTATTATCTAAAATAGTAGACTCAGGATACTTGAATGACTATCACCAAAAGAATAGATTACTAAGTTGGAATAGCAGATAAATACCATTAATGAACTATTACTTAGCAGTTAAAATAAAATAGTTAAACATTCAAGCACACATACAGCTCATATAAAACCTGGAGAAAAAGGCAAGTTGCAGACAAATAAGTGCATTTATATTGCATTTACAATACATTTAAAAACATGCAAAAATATTGCCACATTGCTAAAAGATTCAAAATTAGCAAAAATATTTGGGAAGATATAGTATTGATAAATGTCTATACAATAGTATGGTAAATTCTAAAGGAATAAAAGACACAAGGGAATATAATGTAGAAAAATTACAGAATTTTACCAAAAGACTCCATATCATTCAGCCAACAAATTAGCAAAGAAATTGAATAGACAGGTCTCAGAGGAAGAAATACAAATGTCCATTAAATGTATGAAAAAGTTCCTACCGTCCTTGTGTCAGAAGAATGTACATTAAAACTGAGTTGATATCCCAACTTACCCAGGTCAGAATGGACATCATCAAGAGAAAAAAAAAAATGACAGCAAATGCTGATGAGGACATAGGCAGAGAGAAACTCTTGGTGGGACTGTTAACTAGTGCAGCTACTATAGATATACATACTATAGATACTATAGGTAACTACCATAGGATCCACTCATACCACTCCTGGATTAATGCCTGAGCAAATCTAAGTCAGCGCCTCTCAGATCATAGCCTGCAATCCATGTTTATTGTGGCACTATTCACAATAGCTCAGTTCTGTAATCACCCTGGAAGTCCATCAACAGATGAATGGATGGAAAAATGTGACGCCTAAGTATCACAGAGTTTTATTCAGTAATGAAGAATAAAATGGTGTCATTTGCAGAAAAATGGATGGAACTCAAGAGCATTGTGTTAAGTGAGATAAGCCAGGCCCAGAAAGTGAAATAATGCGTGTTTTCGCTCATCTGAGGACTCTAGATTGAAATGCTTGTGTGTGGAAGAGAAAGAAAGGGTAAACTGTGTAGAGGAAGAAAGGAAGGGTAATGAGGCTGAGGAATGCTGATGCATTAAGGAAAGGTGAAAAGCATCTTAGTCTGCTCAGACTGCTCTCACAAAATACCATAGACTGGAGAGCTTACAGAAACCAGAAACAAATTTCTCACAGCTCTAGGGGATGGGAAGTCTAAGACCAAGGTGCGAGCAGATGTAACACCGGTGAGGGACTGCTTCTTTCCTAGCTGTAGTCATCTGCCATCACATGGCAGAAGGGCCAGGGTGCTCTCTGGGACCTCTTTTATTAGGACGCTAATCCTAATCATGAGGCTCCACTCTCAACACCTAGTGTCTCCCAAAGACCTGACCTTTTAAGACTACCTCATCGGGGGTAAAGTTTCAATGCATGAATTTGGAGGATACACAAATGTTGAGCTCATAGAATGTGAGCAGGAAAGTGAAAATGTGAATCATATTGTATTTATGATACAATTGTGTGTGTATTTGTGTATGATATATGTCCAATTGGTTTCAAAATCTTTAAATATATTCATACTCTTTGAACCTAAGGTTAACTGTGTAGCAATAAAAATGTATAATAATATATAACTTATATAATAAACTTTCTTTTTGTTTTTTTTAATTTTTGAAAATTTTCTTCTCTCATACAACTTTTATACGATACATCCCGACTCCCCCCCTCCTCATTCCTCAACTCCCGGTGACCCCCTTCCTATCCTTCCTCCACCCTCCCACCCTCCCACTCCCTCTTCCCCCACTTCTCTACCCCCCCAGATCTACCCCCATCACCACCCACAAACACCCCACCCCCACTCTGCTTCTCCCCAGAAAAGAACTGCTCACCAAGATTATAGCAAAATCAGGGCATAGCATAGTAAGATGGAAGGAGGCCAGGCATCAATACCTACATTAGGGGTAGGCCTGGCAGCCAGACAGGAGAAAAAGTGTCTAAAGGGTGGATAAAAGAGTCAGAGACTCCCCCACTCCAGCCTGTAGAAATTTTTCAAGAGCACCAATCCAGACAGCCATGAGTTGTATTTAGGGGATCCTGTAGGTTCTGTGTCTGTAGCTTCAGTCTCTGTGAGCCCCTAAGAGTGCTGGTCAGTTGACACTGTGGGACTTGTTCTCCTGGTGTCCTTGACTCTTCTGGTCTCTGCCATCCCTCCTCTCCCTTTTCTACAGGGTTCCCGATCTCTGCACGATGTTTGGCCCTGTGCTTCTCTCTATGCTCTTATCAGCTGCTGGAGGGGCTTCTCTGGTGAGGACTGAGCTAGGTATGGATCTATGAGCAGAGCAGGACACCATTGTCTCCGGGTTATCCAGTCTCTAGTTCCTGGTCTGCCCTGCAGTTTCAGGCAGGGGTCCCCTCTTTTGACTGAGGTTCGGCCCTTCTGTTGTCAATGAGGATCTTGCAGGGAGGAGAGGCCATAGGTCGGAAGTTTTGTGGCTGGGATGGTGCTCCAAACTCATCACTGGAAGTTTGCTTGGCCACAGGAGATGGCCGGTTCAGGTTACGTATCCCCGATTATTAGGGATCCTTGCTAGGGTCTCCCTCATAGATTCCTGTGAGTTTCCACTGCACTAGGTCTCCTCACAATCCCCTATTTGTCTCCCGATTTTTTCATCTTCATATATTTTCTCCCAGTCAGAACACGGTGATCTTCCTGGTAGAATGGAAATTGAACAGACGGTGTAGGTAGGTTGGGGGAGGACAGACGAGGAAGCAGAGGGGACCAGGAGGAGGAGAACGACTCAGGAAGAAAATAAACTTTCTTAAATCACTGAAATTAGAAAAATTCATCTGACCTTTCCCAGTTAACTGAATCTTTAAAAAATTGGATAGAAAACTCCTATCTGATAATATTTTCATCTGAAAAGCTTTATCCTGAGGGTGTAAAGAGGGCTTAGATTTGTGTGCTTCGCCTTGTACACTCTCCCAATCTAAACCTCTAGTTTGAGGTGTGTGTACACAGTCCACACAGCTCAAGGCCGTATACTGTTTGCTGAACTATTAAGTCTGTTTACATTATAATTCAGAAATTGTATTTATCATCTTGTTTTCACATTTGTCCTATCTACCCTAAGTTTCTTTTTCTTACTACCTATTTTGAGATTTACTAACCCATTTTATCCCTCTCCTTCAACTGGTATACATTGTTACTTACTCTCTAGGCAGCAACTAACTGCCTGTTCTCTCTCTGTCTTGCTGGAACCTGCTCAACTAAAGTTGCGATGGAGTGTCAGGCAGTCTCCCCAGGCACCCGCCATGTGGGAAGCGATGCATCTGTGCTGTGATTCAGAGAATCTCTCTGATGAGTCCTTTTTCCTTGGGGATGCCCTCAGATTGAGACTCTGTCCCACAGCACTTACTCCTTACTGTGTCACTCCTCCTGTGTCTCTTTTTTTAGGCTTCTGGCCTCCTGGCAGAGGTCCTATCTGTAGCCCTTTTTCTAAGTGTCGCCCGTCTCCTGCTTGATCAGCTCCTGGACATGTCCCTTCTGCCTGCTCTGTCTCTCTCACTAGCTCGCTGGAGCATGAATTAATGTGGACTCTTATTAGGCTTTCCGGCTTCTCTTGCCTGCTTTCTTTAATTCATATTTCCCTTCTCAGACTCAGAGATTCTATTAAGCCACAATATCATACTGCAAATGGCTTGACCTCAGTACAAACTAGATAATCAGTCTCAATGGGCAGAAAATGGCACATTAGATTTCCAAATTCTCACACATTTCGACAACTTCTGCCACCACACAAGCAAATGATGCCCCCCCCCAATCTTATTATCTCTAAGCTTTCTCTACTCTCTTCTCTTGAAAATATCTTATCTCTAACCCTTCTCTGACCTCTGCTTGCTCTAGTCCCTGTTTGATCACTGGGTTCAGTCTTACAGAGATTCAAATATCCTTTAGGTGTGGATAATATTAAAATATTGTCACATTCTGGTTCTACTTTACTCAAAAGCTGACTCTAGACATGGGATATAGCCTGCCCAATCTAGACCCAAGCATATTTATTTAAAAGTTTCCTTTCCTTTCTTCAAAGCATCTGTCCTGGGGCAGGCTGGCTACCTGGCTCTGTGACAGGGAGGGATAGGCGGTATGATAACAAAACAGAAAAGCCCATGAAAAAGACACTATGTGTCTTAGAACAACTAGGAGGTAAACCATTTCCAGTAGAGAGAGGTTACTAATGGCTAAGTGTAATTGCAGATGCTTGGCTTTCTGATCACCCCTTCCCCTCCTGTTTTCTTTGAAGTTTTTGATGAAATATGAACTTTCTGTATCTCAGAATTTATAAAACATTAGGGTATGGTTTTTAAAAAACAATCCATAATGTCCCAAGCAAAAAAAAAGTTAGCTTAGACTTGTAACAAAAGGGTTAAGAGTTTAAAATCTAGCATAGATAATCTTAATTTGCTACAGCATACTGTATATGTAACTTGGATTCAACTTTGTTTAGAAAAATAGACTTCTATTAGACTAAGGAGGCAACAGCAGGCCTCCAAGATATTTTATTTTATTTTCTGTAAACTAAAAAGGTAATACCAGGACTCTAAGATATGTTGAATAAGGAACAACATGTGTTTGATCACTGAGGTTTAGAAATTCCTAAGGTCTACTAAAGCTAACAGAAACTGATTTAAATATATATGTCTAACCATCTTGATTTGATAAAATTTTTAAGCTTTAGTTATTAAAAAAAAAAGCTGAGTCATATAACAAAAACTGTACTTAAAAGAATCAGGAAAATGAGATTCCCAGTCTCTCTACTAACTGTACTTATGGTTTAAAATTTATTTTGATACTAAAGGATTTTCAATTCAAAAGTATAAATTTTAAGGCTCAAACTTAAGATAATTAAGACATGCAAGTTAATGGTCAGCCATTGACCAAATTCTCTAATGTGCTTAGAACTGTGTTTCTAGCCATGCTAAGTACAAATGTAATTCATTTACAGGGCCAAGCTTTGGATGGAGAGACCCATTTATAGCTCTCATTGTATAACATTCTGTATATGTTGTCAAGGTTAACCCTAAAGCAAGTAACTAAAAACAAATTTAAACTTAAAATTTATTTAAAGTGAAAAATATTTAAAATTAGATATATTAAAAAATAATTTATGAGACTAAATTATGGACTTCAAACCCCTCAGAGATATCTGTTGAGTGTGGTATTTAAGGTGTTTAATGGAAGAGATGAACAGGAAAAGATTGAAAGGTCTTCCCCTGATAGAAGGAAACAAGAGTTTCTGGCAGCAGGCCTGAGACCACTTCCAAATAAAGAGGCAACAACAGACCTCACTTGGGTATTGCTTCAAGTGTGGCCACTGGTCACTGGGAGGAGTACTGCACTTCCCTTCCCCTGCTGCCAGGACCCTGCCCAAACTCTGGACAAGCAGGACACTGGAGGGTGGACTGCCCCTCTCTGCCTTGCCAGATCATTCTAAGTTACTCCTCCACAGAAAAACCTTCAGATCTTCCGGGCCTGGCAGCTGAAGACTAACACTTTGGCCGGGATCTCTGCCCTCAACAGCATGATTGATATAACACAGAGGAGCCTAGGGCGACTCTCCAGGTAGCAGGTAAGTCTCTGTCATTTTTAACAGATCTGGGAGCTACTTGGTCCATACTTCCTGCTTACTCTGGTACTTATCCCTCTCACATCTCTGTGTGATGGGTGTTGATGGCCTGCCCATCAACTACTTAGGGCTACAGGTCCTCTACTCTGTTCCTCTGGGTCACCTGGTCACTCCCTCCCTCCTCATTATTCCTCATTAATAATAATAACCTTGTTATTGAGCAGGGATATTATGGCTAAATTATATTTTTCCTTTTCCTTTACTACCTAGTGATACCTACACTCCACTTTATCAGATCTCCTCTTCTGCATCTCATTTTCCTGTCCTAGACCGTACGGACACTTTCTTCACCATTCCTTTATAACCAGATTCACATCATCTCTTTGTCTTCACCAGAGAGGACCCCAACACCAGAACAGCGCCCCAGCTTACTTGAACATGCTTTCCCCAAGTGTTCTGAGATAGCCCTCATTTTGCAGTCAGGCTCTAGCTACTGACCTGCTTTCCCTTGACCCGTCTACCAGTAGCTTAGTCTAATAATGTAGATGACCTTGGCTCTGTCACAGCAATGTACCACTCAACTTCTTAACTGCTTGGAAAGAAAGGATACAGAGTCTCCTCTGCTGAAGATCAACTGTCTGTCCTTCAGGTTGAGGGTCTGGGCTTTCTGTAAAAGCCATGACTCCCACTCAGAGGCAGTACCTGTGGTCCCTCATGCCTCCAACCACCAAGGAAGAGATTCTTTCCTTCCTTGGCCTGGCAGGAAGAACCTCAGTACCTGGGTTCTTAGCCTTGCTCTTCTTGTTCATCCTGTCTATGATGCAGTTAAAAGAACCCCTAACTGACTACCTAAACCAGACAGAAGCCTGTCATGCCTGCTTTCTCTTGCCTCCAAGACGTACTTCACAGGCCTTTGCTCTGACTCTCTCAGACATTGACCAACCTTTATCCTGTATACTACCGACAAATGAGGAATGACTCTGGGAGGTTAGGGAACAAATAAGAAGACCGACATTTGTCCCTGTTGCCTATGTTTCTAAATAGCTAGATATAACTGCTACGGGATTACAATCTTGCCTATGGGCACTGGCATAAACTTCTCTATTGGCAGAGGGCTTCTAAACTCATCTTTGTCACCTCTGTCTGTCCACCCTCTGTCTCTCTCCACAAAGGCTCAAGGATCTTCTGTCTTAGTCCCTGTTCTACTGCTATGGAGTGAGGCCATGACCAAGGCAACTCATAAAAATCTGAGGACTTGCTTACTTCAGAGGATTAGTCCATTAACATCACAGCAGGGAACACGTAGGCATGCAGGCAGATGCTGGAGCAGTAGCTGAGGGCTACTTACTGATCCTCAGGCAGAGAGAGAGAGAGAGAGAGAGAGAGAGAGAGAGAGAGAGAGAGAGCGCGTGAGCTCTCAAAGCCCATCTCCCAGTGACACTTCCTCAAACAAGGCCACACCTTCTCCATCAAGGTCACACCTCCCAATCCTTCTAATGCTTCAAACAATTCCACTCCCTGGTGACTTAGCATTTAAATATATGAGTCTATAGTCCTCATTCTTATTCAGATGACCACATCTAACATACAAGAACCTTTCTGTCCCCTTCTAAGCTTCAACTTTTCACAGTACCTTCCTAGAAAATCCCAGCCTCTCACTTGACTCCTGCCCTCCTCTACCTTGCTACACTCTTTCCCGAGGCTACCTACCACCCTCCCACTCCTGCCTAGAATCACTTGAACTCCTTATCTACAAAAATCCACAACTTGTAGTTTTCCCTCTGTCATGTACTGACTATACTTGGTTCGTAGATGGAAACTCCTCTCTCAGCTTCCCTGGTTCCTGCCCAAGCAGGCTCTGCCATGGTTTCCTCTGACCCACCCCCCTACCCCTACCCCTTTACCACTAAGGATGCTTGCACTGGCAGGACTGTAAAGAGGGCCAGCCAATACACCCACCCTCCGTCCTCTGTTCTCCTCTTGACTCCTCCAAGTCTATCTCCTACCTACTCTGAGCCCCAACTCCAGGTCCTATCTTTCTCAGACAATTTAGAATCCCTGCCATCTGCTGCTACAGCATCAAACAGGCCTCAGTCAGCTCCTCCCCAGAGACTGCAGCTGCCTACTTAGTCATATAGCTAGAAAGTCATCTTTTACCTTTAAAAATAAAGCCCACTTCACAGTAAATTAGGGTGCCAAAGGATGGACATGTTGTTTGCTGGTGATACAGATTGGAAAGCATTAAAAGAAAATTTAAATTATCTGAGTTTTTAAGTTAAAAAAAATAGCTTTTACTTACTTTTCTTTTTACTGAGACTGGATTACCTGACAGCCTAAATTGGTTTCAAGTGTAAAAATCAAGTCTTGCTCTCTTCTAGAACTAATGGGCTTCCTACTGAGAGGTAAACTTGCAATAGTTTTCAATGAAAAAACAAAATTAAAACTGAAAGGGTTTAAGAAATATGAAACATAGAAATGCAATCACATATAGGGGGAAATGCCTTCCCAAGTACGGCCATTAACAGTACTCTTCAGTCTCCTCCCCACCCACAGGGAAATGACTATTAAGCTTATCAGCAGGATTCGTCATTCCCCAGCATACCAGGAGCCACCCTGTCCCAAGGGGCTAGTCCAAGGGCACAGGTTGACCACGCCCCCCCCCCCCCCCCCCGATCCCGCGCCCGTGAAACTCCCGACCAATTAGTCTAACATAGAGAGCTCGAAGCCAATCAGCTGCACGAGCCCCCATCCCCAGACCCCTTTGCCCTAACCCGATAAAAGGGCTGGGAGGGAAGGGATTGGGGCCCGCCATGCTCATCTCCTGTGTGGGATAGGTGGGACCTGGTCTCGCGCCGGTAATGCCTCAAAAAGCTTCACCATTTGCTCCTTGGGGCCGCTTCTATCCTGCGTGTTAGAATGGTCCCAGTGCACTGGAATAAATCCTCTTGCTATTTGCATCGATATCCCGTCTGTGAGTCTCTGTGGGGATGTGGCGTTCCGGTTTGGACCCTGGGGGTCCCAGTTTGGATCCCTGAAGTCCAACAAAACTACCATGCTACTTACTGTTACTGATTTAAAAATGGTTTTTTACCATTCCTTTATGCGCCAATGATGACTTAAAAGGACTTGATTTTTCAATGACTACTCTCAATATGCAAGTTGTAATAAAGATTATAATTGGATTTCTCCAGACAGAAAGGAAAGGTAAAGTTTAAGATTAAAATGGCTGGATGTTTCTAGAATGGAAAGAAAAATAGGTTTATACAAGTTGTGAGAGTCTCAGGAAGTTATTTAAGGAACATAGAAAATGAAGATTATGATGGCTGGATATGCTGGCTAGCATATTTTTTATGTCAACTTGACACAAGCTAGAGTCATCTGAGAGGAGGGACCCTCAATAAAGAAAATGCTTCAACATCTGGCTGTACACAAGTTAGTAAGGCATTTCCTTAATTAGTGATTGATGGAGGAGGGCCCTGCCCATTGTGGGCGGTGCCATCCCTTGGCTGGTGGTTCTGGGCTCTATAAGAAAGCAGGCTGAGCAAGTCATGAGGAGCCAGCAAAAAAGCAACATTCCTCCATGTCCTCTACCTCAGTTCCTGCCTCCAAGTTCCTTCTCTGGCTTCCTTCAGTAATGGACTACAATGTGGAAGTGTAAGCCAAATAAACCCTTTCCTCCCCAACTTGCTTTTGGTCACAGTGTTTCATCACAGCAATAGTAACCCTAAGTAAGACACTGAATATTTCCAGAATAGGAAAAGAAATAGAAGGTTTACATAAATTGTGAGCAAATGATTTGAGTGTGTGGAGAATGAGGCTTACAGATGCTAGACAGGATGTGAAAACTTCAAATTTAACGTTTAACTAATGGAGTTCTGATGAGTCATAAATCTAGCCTTGGTAACAGTTAAGCACTGGTTACAAAAGCTTTTAAAAAATAATTAAAATTATAATAGTCACAGGCTCAAAAACTTCCTTTGTTTTTGGTTGTTTTTTTTTTCTCCTTCTAAATATAGACTTTAAATGTGTTTCTCATTGTGCAGAAAACACCTCTGTCCTAAATCTATCCAGTCATTTTAAGGAAAGGTCAATAGGGCAAAGGAAAGGGTTCATGCTTCTACAGAACCATCTTTCGGGCCCTTAAGATCTTCCCCTTTGTTCTCTTCCCTATCAGGAAATTTCTGTCTTATTACAAATAGATGTTCATGTTTCTATCACGTTGATAACTTTTCAGGCTTATATTTGATATGGCTCAAATGTATGAGCCATACAATCAATGTATGAATTCATACATATATGAGCTCCAGCTATTTGAAGATATTTATTAACTGCTTTCTCTATAGTGATGATTTCAGTGCAGGTCACAGACAGTGGCCCTGCTAATATATCTGAAATTTTTATCTCTTTTTCTCAACTTTAAAAAAATTCATGTAAACTTTAGGGAATTGTGACTTGGATCCATCTGTCACAGGTGAAACAGACTCTCTGATCTCTTTCCTGATAAATACCCCTGTCAGTCAACAGCTTAAGCTCTCCCACACTTTGCCTATCCCTGAGAATGGGCCCTTTTCTTCCTTCGTGATGGGAGCTCTCTTTGTCCTCCTGACCTCCCAGGCAAGTGTGACAGGCCTGGAAATTTCAAGATAAAAGATTCCCCCATCATGCTGAGTGGTGGTGGTGCACATCTTTAATCCCAGCACTTGGGAAATAGAGGCAGGCAGATCTCAGTGAGTTTGATGTCAGCCTGGTCTACAGAGTGAGCTCCAGGACAACCAGAGTTATAACAGAGAAACCTTGTCTGAAAAAACAAACAAACAAACAAAAAAATCCTCCTCAGCTCCTTAACATTACCTTCTGTTTCTGTACTATATCTATCTGAGCAGATTTTCACTCAGCTGGCAGATATGATTCATGAATCAATCTCAACTCTTTTAACTATTCCAAAACCAGTGAGGAATGAAGAATGTTGCTATTTTGTGAACCAGTCCAGCCAAGTGTATGAGAGGATTAAAAACTTACACAAATGGTTTACAAACTATGGCCACCAGAGACTGACTCTAGTGTGGTATTCTTGCTGTGGTCCTCTCTGGAGCCTGGCTTCTACTCCTCCCTGGCTCACTGCTCTATATCCTTCTCAAAATGATGAGTGTTCCTTTTATCTTCAGCTTCCTTCAGGAGAGAGTTAGTGAGATGACCTGACAGTAAACCAGATGTTTCTGATGGAATTTCCTCAGGTTTCCTAGTGTAAATCCCAAGTCCGCTTGAGAATAAGACCACCACAACTGAACCAAATTTGAAGCAAGCAAGCTTTAACTAAACTAATTAATACTGGCCAGGAAGATGGACTCTGACCAGGTCCATTCTGAGGTACCCATGGAGTGAAGCTTTCACCCCTAGAGCTCCCACAGAATGGCCTCAAGTCATGTGGCACAGGTGCTTAAAAAGGCAGAACACGTAAGGCTATATACTTTCCACCAGGCCCAAGCAGTGGCAAGCATCAATCCTGATGTACTTCTTGTCTGGGTTATATCCCAACTACAAGCAACCAAGCACATCCAGTGCATTTGGAGCATCCAGTTTAGTAAGGTCAACTAAATGGGATCTACACATTCCCCATTCAACAATTCAAGAGGTTATGTCCCTAGGCAAGGGAGATTCAGGACTATCTCACTTAAACAGTCCTACCTAACACTCCAGGAAGTTATGTCCTTGTTCTATAGATTTCTTAGGCAGAGTAACTTTTGCTCTTACACTAGTACTGTCTGCCAGCTTGAGCCCTGCTTTGGACCAGCATTTCAAACCTCCAATCAACAAAAGGCTGGACATTAGGTCTAAAGCAGCCTCCCAAAATGGCAGTGCTGGTACAATGTCCTAAACAGAAGGACTTTAGCTGGGTAAACAGAAGCATAAAGGTGGGTTTCTGTTCACCAGAATAGCAGATCTCATAAGGTGGGTTTCTGTTTTCCAGGAATCTCCCTTAATCCACACTAAAGGGCAACTGCCTTAGGCAAGGGCCTCTAGTTCCCAGTTATTACAAACAGTCTGTATCAGCTCAAAGACCCCACCCTGCTGACTACCATAAAAAATTTGCTTGCTTTTCCAATATTTTGATTCTCTCTGTATCCCCTCTCCCCACCCTCTGGCCAAGAGATAGCTTGGGAAGTTTGGTCCCCAATAAGTTTTTCTTTCTACCCACAGAGTGGTCCAGTTGGTTGGTTTCACTGAATAAGTACACACACACACACACACACACACACACACAAATAAATGTGATTTAAAACTAAAACTAAATAAATAAAGGCAGGCCTGCTTAGGATAAGTCTCTATGTCCAATAAATTGGTACCAATGTTGAACTCTGAAGCCAACAGATACAATAGTGCCTGACACAATAGATCTAGTCCTTTTAATGGAGTCTATGATTGAACTCTCTGCCTTCTCCTAGCTCTCCACTCCCACTTCTCAAGGGATAATCATTAACCTGATTCCATATGGCATGTATAATACGTGTGTTGGCATACACCCAGGGGGAGATTCCTCCCTCTATTCCATAAAGCCAGAGTTGTCAGGATGGACGCATTGATAGGGAGAAGCAGAAAGAATATACTGTAAATGGGCCATAGATCTTATATGTTAAATGGCACTCTGAGCATTTTTGAATATTAGTCAAAGATTACAAATTGTAATGTTAACTTCTAAAATTTAATGTAATCTGGAGTTTGAAGCTGGTCCTTACTTAAAATGGAACATAAAACAGGTAAGAATTGTTTTATCCAGTCTCAGTTGCATATAACCAAAAGACCCTTATATTTGACTTCAAAAAGGCATCTGTGTAGTCCTGCTTGATGTGGCTTCACAAAGAGTCATAACAAGGACATAAATAACCAGGACGCAACCAGATAAGTGTGATAACTGGCTTTCCATCCTCTAGCTAACCACGTGGCAAGCCTTCCTCAGGAAGAGAACTGTTTTCTAAAACAGTGTGTCTCTGTCACAGGTTAAGGAGGTTTGATTGATGTCTAGAAATCAGATCTGTAATGACATTTCACCCTCTTTTCTGGGAAAAAGCAAGAACAAATCTCTGGCATTTCACTCTTTTGCTTTATTTTATGTTTGGGTCCTATTTACTGTGGGTTTCTAGTTTGGATTTGCAGTTTAGGAAGTAATAGTGTGTGTGACAAAAGGGGCAAGGGGACTTACTGACATTTTCTGTCAGTTCCATCTATCAGATCCACTGTTCCCAAGTTTGGGGAAGACAGAACTGTTTAAGATACACACCATGCCAGTTTACCTGTTAACTCTGTGTTTGGAGATTCAGACACATGATAATCTATCTAATAATAAAATGGATTTGGACTTCCAACTTGCAGTTGTGAAACACAAAGTTTTTCCTACCTTAAGGAACATTGAAAGAACTGGTAGTTTGCTCAAGGCAATTTAGGTATCTGTGTCTCTTGAACTGACACTTGACAACAGACAGACATTCAAACAAATTGTATTACTATTGCAATATTATCAACATATGCCATGTTTCAAAGATAGTACCAAGATGATGTAAGATCACTTTGGGATTCAGTTCTTCTTAGGCAAATCGAACTCAAAACAAAAAATATTTTTACTCATTTTAAAAAAAACCCCAGCTCTTTTTGGGGTATAAGCAGAAATGGGATACTGATATTTTTTCTACAAAAGGAGTATTAAAAAGAAAAACTCTACAGAGTGTTACAATTCTTTGTGTTTTATGAAAAGACCATTTAATATGATAAGTAATAATACCATATGCATTTCTGGTATATACTTTTTCATTTTCTAGTGAATATAACATTATCTGTTCCGAAAACACCATAATTGGGTTTTAAACTAATGAACATGGAATATTTTGTAGAGTTTCAAGCAAACCAAATGGTCATATTCATTTTAACACCTGGAAAAAGTCAGTCTGTGCACAGCTGGCTGCTAGCTTGTCACACATTCCTGAGTTTACAGTTACTACTGGTGTTCTCAAACCAAGGAAATGACAAACAGTTACAGGTGGCTGGGCAGAGCAGCTTTACTCAGCAGATCTAAGAACGTATCAATAATAGCACTTGCTTTTACAAACATCAGTATTTAATAAGGGCAGTTTCCAAATATTTTGTTTAAAATCACTTAATGCATACTTAGGACTTATAATACAAAATGCATAAATGCTAATTTTTTTAGAAAATGAGTCAGTAAGTCAAAGAACATTAAAGAATGCCATCAAAGAAAATTGACTTGTCCAATAAAAAGTCTAGTTTTTTTTTCTGGAACCAGCCACATGCTTATTTAATGAGGGTTCCCTCGCCAGCTTGTTCTCTATGATCTAAACCAGCGGTTCTCAGCCTTCGTAATGCTGCCTGCTTTTAATACAGTTCATGTTGTAGTGACCCCAAGCCATAAAATTATTTTCATTGCTACTTCATAACTGTAATATTGCTACTGTTATGAATCGTAATGTAAATATCTGTTATGCAGATGATCTTAGGTTACCCCTGTGAAAGGGTTGTTTGACCCCCAAAGGGGTTGTGACCCATAGGTTGAAAACAGCTGATCTAAAGGACATGCAACTAGTATGTCAGAGAAGAAAAAAAAAACCCTCTAATTTATAAGCTCATTTTGGGTCTCAAATGTATATGGGTTAAATCATCATGTTAAGTTTTCTTTTATATAATTAGGTTTGAAATCTTAAACTAAGTATCATATAAAGAATAATAAAAGGAGTATTTATATAATACCACCCATTAATGGAGATCATTAATGGAGAAATGATCTGACTGTAGAGTCTTAAATACTTCTTCCTTCTTCCTGTACCTTTCATGTGTCCCTCAGAGATGATTATTTCTCTAAATTTTTTTGTATTCTGTTTTCTTGCTTTTCTTTGGGGTTATACCATAGAAAGTTACATTCCTAATCAACTTATTGCTACTTTTGAGCATTTTGCAACTGGTATTAGGAACAAAATATACTACCAATATTCTTTCACTTTTATTTTATTCAATACGCCATTGCTAAGATACACCCAAGTTCTTGCGTACAGCTATAATTTGTGTTTTAATTCGATACATAGTATTCTAGTGTGTAAAAGCATTACAGTGTATTCATTCTTTTGGTAGGTATTTAGTGAATTTTCAGTTTTTCCTAGTACCGCTAGGAAACTAGTAAACTGTTTTATGTTTCTTGTGAATTTTCCTGTGGCGTTGCCTTTTTTCTTCACTGCGAAGAGATCTTTAAACGTTGTGGACACTAATCCTTTGCTGGTGATATGCTACAAATATCTCTTCATAATGGTTTGTCTTGTGACTCTTTTTATGTCTTTTCATAGACACATCAGTTGCTAGTTTCAATATGCACTAGTTAACTTTTCCTACTATTCTCATAGCTGTTATCAGATATGAAGAAGTCTTGTGATAAGAGCTAAACTCCTATCTACCATCCATCAGAATAGCACATCTTTTTTATTTAATGACATATGAAGAAATAACTGAGACAAACAGCTACTTAATGATTATTTTCATAGTAGCTAATAATAACTTAGTTTGCAGGATGATCAATCCGGAGTTGCAAAGGCACATTTGTCTGAAAGCTTTTCTATAATTGATCACCTAGCTGTTGTAAACCACTAGAGAAGATGCCAGTAAAGGACACTTTCGTCATGTTCAAATTAATAATGGATGGATTTAGTGCCTTCTGCTTACTGGAAGAGCTATGCAATAGAAAATTTTTGTGCAATAGAAGAAAGTGTGGGAGAAAAAGAGACTTCTCTTTTTTAGCTTTCCACAACCAACCCTTTCTGTAGTGTGTGAACACTACAACACGAACACGGGTTACCTTTTTAATATAACACATATGATGCTCTTCAATCCGAATGAAAATCATGGTAAACATTAAATATGTTTAATTTATATATGGTCTGAAGTCCGTTATTTTTCTAGATTGTAGGACAGATTCACTTTGTGGCACCTGCTTGTAAGAGTAAGGAGCCTTACAGATGATGAGCAGAACCAGATGAAAATGCCCCATTCATCTGAAGAACTTTTTTGGAGGACCTTTAGATGGACTATAGATACTAAATTACTAAAATGCAGACACAGAGTATATCAGAACTGGATTTATTTGTGAATATATTCCCATATGAGCACATTCTGAACACACAAATTACTTTTTGTGAAAGCAAGACGAGTGACAAAGCAAATGGCCCATGGTGACATGATGATCTCATGGATGAACGGCCAACAGTGACATGATGATCTCATGGACACTGCCACTTGGTCAGCTCTATGTTAACTTTCTGAGGTATTTTAACTTTAAAAGATTTATAACAAATTTTAAAAGATTCTCAGTGGAACTGTTTAGCAAAGATATGAAATCTATATTGAAATCTCCCATCCTGCTTTATTAGAGAGTAATGTCCATGCTAAATTTTATGTTCTCAAATCATAGCCCATTGAGAATTTTTTTTATCTATTTTTATTTTATTTATTTATGTATTTTTCTTCTCTCATAAAGGACATCCCAACCCCCCCCTTCTGCCTTCCCTCCACTACCCCCAGCACCCTCCTTCTCCTCTCTCCCCCAGACCCAATCCTCTGTACCTCCCCTCAGAAAACAGCAGTCCTCCTCAGGTTATTACTTGAACAGGGCATAACAAGACGGAACAAGGCTGGGTACTAAACCCTACATCAAGCTACTTCTTTGCACTCAAATTCAGCCTTCAAAGCATTTTTAAGAATTTGTCAAAGAACTAAAGAGATAAATATAAGACAAAAGTGTGTGAGAACTAATAAAACATGAATGGATACTTATATTACCTTGTATTGTTAGTCTACATCAAATAAAAAAATTGTACAAAAAGACAGATTTTTTTAATAAAAATTTTTAATTCCCATGACAGTAAAAAAGTACCTGAATTAAAAGTGCTGCAAGAGTTTGTTACGATATTATGTTGATATGTTATCTGTTACCCCATATATGCCTGTGTGTGGAGTATGGTCATCCTGTCAGGAGCCACACCCTAATAAGAACCCATATTCTCCACACAGTGGGAAGCACAAATTTGACTTTGACTTGGTGGGTTGTTAAAAAACAGAACAGAACAGAACAAAGCAAAACAAAAAACCAAAACATTAAAGACCCTAATAGAAAACTCATACGGCCATTGATAAAGTGACAGTCATGTAGTGGGACTTGGCCAAGAAGTTTTTTGTACTGTATAGCCTTCCTTATGGTTACATGCTGCGTGGACTTCCAGGACAGCTTAGGAGCCCTATAAAGGAGAGTGTTGCCTGGTGGAGTTGACAGATGATGAGAAAGCAGGCAGGCAAGAATTCATGCTAGAGGACAGTTAGTGGCATGGTAGAGTTAGGGGATAGATGACAGAAGTTAGTTCAGTTCTCCAGGTTTAGAAAGATACAGACAGCCAAGAATGGCTGTGAAGATTTCTTCCTATTTCTCTCTTTCTAATCTTTTTAGAGATAGAAGGTTAAAAATGTTACAGGTTAGGAATCTGTCTAGTAGCAGTTGGGGCAAGAGAACAAGAATCTGCTCCAGTAACTTTCTGTTACAAGTGGTACTCCAGTGGAGGGCAAGAAAACAGTTTTCAGGGCAGGAGAATGAATTCAGTTACAAGTAAAGAGAGAATGTAAAGATTTCAGTTATAAGCAGGGCAGAAGAGCGAGGAAGGAGATTTCAGTTACAAAATAAGGAGCCAGAATTCAGTTACATGTGTCCTCCAACAAATAAGGCTTCAGAGTACAGATACACAGTCAAGTGTAATATATTAATATGGAAAGATAAGTTTAACATGTTTATTAGGGTACATGTACATATATTTGCATATATGCAGATTAGTTTTATGTAGATACATTAAAAAGTAAATAGAGCTCATAAGAATAGAGTGACAAATGGAACATCTGCATCACCACTGGAAGAGGAGGCGGAAAGATTGCAAGAATCAGAGGTCAGGGAGCGTGGGACTAAACTGTCTTCTGGGCCTGACACTGCAGTTATGAACTCACAGCAGCTGTGGTCGCCTGCCCAAGACCTGCACAGAACCAAGACAGTCAGCCTTCTAGTGTGGAGTGGAAGGCAAGAGCTATGGACAGTTGATGGCTTCTTCAGTAAGGGAGATTTGGTTCTTATGAAGGGTGTAGACCTCTGGTAGGTTCACCATGTTCCCATGGAGCTCCACACACAGGAGCATTGGGGAAGCACAAATTGACTTTGATTTGGGTTGTTGAAAAAAAAAAGTAAGGCAGGTAGAGAGAGTGAGGGAGGGAAGGAGGAGAGAAAAGAGGAGGATCCAAGATGAAGGTGGGGCAGTAGGAGCAGGCAGAGCTGACAGGGCTCTGGCTGCTGCCCCTACCTCCACTCAATCGCCTCCAGACCTGGAGAAGGTGACTGAGGATGCAGTCATTTAAAATTAACAAACATTAAAAATTAAAGGAGTTGGAAAGGCACAGCCACAGTGACAGATCTGGATTGTCAGCTGGCTGTGAGCAGAGAGGAAAGATGGCAGGATGAAGCAGGGCACACAGCACACTCGGCTAGAGCTTCTGCTACAGACATGGGAGTACCGGGGCCGCTGGAAGGCTGGAGCCACTGCCCGCCCGATTCCTCTTCACTGGTGGAGAGACAGTAACCTGGAGATGCAGCACAGGTGGCGGGGCAAGTCCTTGCAGAAGGGGACCAGTCCTCAGGCAACCCGGAGTCCAGAAGGTCTCGCCTTGCCCGGTTGCTGCACACCAGGCCAGACTCCCACTCAGCCCACAAGTCCTACCTGAGGCGTGGAGGAACACGCCAGGAAAGGAGGCTACAAGATACAAGAACTGAACCTCAGGCCTCCGGACAGGCCGCCTCGCCCCATCGCTGCTCCAGGCCAGTTCGGCTGCTGGGCCCATGGAAAGGAGGAGACACCCCAGAGAGACTTTGATATCGGTGATCCGTGCTGCCCCTGGAAACTAAGTGCATGTCCCTGAGCCTTGATGCTGCCAAAGGTCACACTGATGTCCATGGTTCATGCTACAGCTGGAAACCATATTGATGTCTGTGATCATTGCTGTACCCAATGGCCATGATCCGTTCTAGCACGGGAAACCATGTCAATGTCCAAGATCTGGGCTCCCACAAGACCAAGTGTTTATAAACTATGGTGATGCTCGTGATCCATGCTCCTGCCACAGACTGGATTTGATGTTTTTTCTTTTCTTTCTGTCTTTGTCTTTTTTGTTGTTGTCTTTGTTTGTACTTTTTGTTTCGTTTTATAGTTTCATTTTGTGTTTTGAGGTCACAAGAGTTTCTCAAGTAACTAATAAAAGTATTATGTTTTAAAAAAGAAAGAAAAAAGGCGATAGGAAGTTGAAAGGGAATGGGTAGTGGGGGAACTGGGAGGAGTTAGTGGGAAGAAGGAGGAGAGCATATTATCAAACTACTGTTTGAAATTAAAAAATATTAAAATTATTTTTAAAAAGAAAAAGAAGTGTAGGCTGAAATATTCAGGCTGATTTCCAGCTCCTGGGTTCAAGTGACTTTTTTACTCTCATCCTCTTGAGCAATTGAAGCTACTAAGTGTGTGCTGCCACACCTGGAAGCATCTGTATTTTTTAAAAAAGGGTTTTGATTTAGCAGCCTGGATCATTGTCCCATCTGTATCTGATAGAATGGAGGTGGTTATTTGACTTGATATCTTAATTGTCAAACATCTTCATTAAGTATACAACTATTAACCTCTCATCACTGTGTATTCAAACTGTTCAACCAGCTTTTAAGAGAACAATGTAACCACCAGCCTTACTTGCCTTGGATTTCCCATGTATTAACTTTTAAAACCTCAGTTAATGCATAGCTGCAATTTGGAATAATGCACTCTTTAGTGCCCTGACCTAGAGTAATGCATGTGAATCATTTACTGAAAACAGACAACATAGAATTTGAAAGCAACTTCTTGAAGTCTACTGTAAGGATTGGAACCTTACATTTATGGTTATTGGCTGATAAACAGTGATTTTTTAAAATTTGGATCAGTTGGAGCCAGTTACCTAATACCCTGTAAAACTCTGTTAAAGACTTTTGTAAAGAAATTCATTCATTCCTCATGTGATGCTTTCTATGCTGTACAATAAATACAGAGTAAAGTCCTTTGTTATGGAAAGACAGGTCACACCACTCACAGATAGTCCTTACTCATACACAGCTCATACAACAGACACATAGGGATACATACACACAGACAGCGATCAACAGATTCACAAGAAAACCCTTTAGGTAGGCACAGATTCAGACTCAGACAACAGAGGACAGAAAACACAGGGAACATAGAATAGAGAATTCAAATCTGGCCTCACTCTTGGTTAAATGACTCCAAGGGGAAGTGCTTTCATTTCTTTCCTTAATGAGACACTGATGCATTATTGGTAACTCAGACCTAATCACTAGTGTGTTATAATCTGTGCACACACCATGTAAGTACGGACTCAGAGGGTTATCGGGGACTGTAAAAATATTACATCGAGTGCATGGGGTACAACAGACTAATTATAATCAGTTTCTATGGACGGGAACTCAGGGACAGCTTAGTTGGCTGACACTGACCAGTGATCTCCCAAAAAGTTGTAATTACTCTCAGCTAGGGCCTAAGTCATCTGAAGGTTTCATGGAGACTGAGGTGAGTGAGGCTTCACATAGCTGAGACTGAGTGAGCTGTTGAGACTGCTCTTGGAAGAAGGCACCTACCTGCTCTTGACAATAGTCCTTTAGTTCCTGGCCACACAGATCTTGCCATAAAGCCCCCTGAATGTTCTCACAACATGGCAGCTGGCTTTCCAAAATTCAATCAGCTAAAAAGTTAAAAAGCAAGTAAACAAAAATGCAAATAAACAAATCCATAAACCCGTGTGTAACCAATTATGACAACCACATACAGAACATTTGCATCATCCAATCAATTCCTTTTGGTGTCCTTGTCATCCACAAAACGTCTTCTGTGACTGTTAACTACCTTGTATTTTCTAGAACTTATAATTGAATTTCGAGAATATTTAGCTTTTGCGTAGGTTTCTTTCACTGCCACGATGTTCTTGAGAGATGTATTTGTTGTATAGTCAATTCTTTCTTTCTTTCCTTTTTTTTTTTTTTTTTAGTGCTTTCTACTGTATTACTAAACCACAAAAAATGATTTTTTTTTTCAGATTATAGTTATATCATCTCTGGCTTCCCTTGCCTCCCTGCAAAACCTCCCATGTACTTCTTCTTTCTCTTTTTCAAATTCATGTCTTCTTTTTTGCTAATTATTATTGCATGCATATATGTATATACATATATATTCCTAAATGCATAAATACAACCTGCTCAGTCTGTACAGTGTTACTTATATGTATATTAATCAAACTCTATCATTAAAGGCATTTATAGACATTGTTTTGTTTTTTTCTCTTGTTGGCCAATTGCCTACATAATATTTGAATTTTGTTTTTTTGGTTTTTGGTTTTTTTTTGGCATAAAAAGCCTAAGACACTATTATCTGATCTTTAACAGAAAATGTTTAATAACCTTTGAGTAGCAGAATACTCCTGATCTTGGACATTGTCAAAGTGTACCTTACAATTACTGACTCAGAATCTAGATTTTAATACAGTTACAGCTAAATTGTATCATATCATTATAAAGTATGCATTGTCTCACATGACTAACAGGAATGCAATACATATTGTACACAAAAATTGTGTGTCTGTGTATAGTCACAAGCCTAACACAGTCATGTAAGTTTTTGACTTTCAGAAAATTATTATTGGCGTCTAGAAAAACACAAAAATGTGGTGTTACATGTTAATTATCATTTTTATTTCAAGTTTTTTACTAAAAAATTGCCATTTTAAAAAATACTGGAATAATGATTTTCAAGAGCTATTTGTCAAAGTGTTTTTCAAAAGAAATGATCATGAGAACAAATAATTGTTCTGCCTTCTCCATGGGGATGGACCAGTGGTTACTGGAGATTAGCAGATGGTCGTCTTTGTGCATGTGATTCAAAAGAACAAAGGTCACGGGTGGGTGTTAGTTCACTGCATGCTGCAGAATCTGTGCAGTAGGCTATTTAGCTCTGGCTCCAGGGCATTCACAGATTCAGTTAACATTTAGGACGTACTATATAGAGAACTGGAATATGATGACCTTTTCTCTTCTCTGTGCAAAAAAAAAATTAAGACATTTTCACAGTCAGTAGAAATGAATCTATCATAAATTTCAAACCTTAACTATAAGCCAGTGGTTCTCAACCTGTGGGTCATGACCCCTTTGGGGGTTGAATGGCCCTTTCAAAAGGGTTGCCTAAGACCATCTGCATATCAAATATTTATATTATGATTCATAACAGTAGCAAAATTACAGTTATGAAGTAGCAACAAAAATAATTTTATGGTTGGGGCTCAGCAGAACAGGAGGAGCTATATTAAAGGGTTGTCACAGCACCAGGAAGGTTGGAAATCACTTATAGTGTGAATAATCACAATAGCATTTTATTGCTAAACTTGGTTGTTTAATTTGCAGTCACCTCATCTAACTGCTTGAGCCATTTTGTGCTTCCAAGACACTGAATTAAATTATATTATGTAATTATTATTCTAGATTAAGTTTCATAATTTTACCAGTTTAATGGTATCAATTGCAAGCTGCTACTTAATGTTAAGTAAAAATCTTATGGAGAATACTTAAATCTCTGATACATATTTGTTTAATCAATGTTACCTTAAAAATGGGACATTTTCACTTGAAATAACCTTTTCCTAGAATTTCTTGGTTAATTTTTTAATCTTTTTTTCACACATGCCAGTTCTAAATATCTATCTGAACTCTAAGTAACTTCCCTTCAAATTCATATTCCATAACAAATTATTATTAAATTATTAAAATTTCTTTAAAGCAATAAAATGCAAAGATACTTGCTCTATTTTTCAGTATTTTAATGGAAAATTCAATTCAAGAAAAAAATTTCAAAATAATTTCTTCATTAGTAAGTATTATATTCTCCATTCACATAAAAATTAAGTAATAACCACACTATTATCGCTGGAGTTGTTCACAGACTAGGATTTCTTCAGGCCTATTTAACGTGTATTGAAAATTTATACGCAATGTGCATGGGGCCAAACTATTTGGCCCTTTAAAACTCTTTAGAGATTCACCTATATTTGTCCTACTTTGAAATGTGATAGTTATTTAAATGATTTTGTTAGAAAATCTTAACAGTTATGCTTGGGATATAGCTCAGCCATAGAATACTTGCCTAGAAAATCTTATTAATTAAAAAAAGGAACATGAGAATATATTTTTCGTTAATGCTTGAGGTCCCACTGAAATTTATTAATCACTTTTAAGAAAGACATGAGTTGTGACATTATATTCTGTAAGACCTATTTTTAAAACAAGAAATTATTGGTGGTAGGAAAGTAGAACAAGGAAGGGAGAATAAACTTAAAATCAATGTCCTTCTCTGGAAATACACAGGGGAAATTAAAAAGCTTAAAGTTAAAAAAATTTAAATATTAAAAACCAACAGAAATGTTAAAAGGACACTTAAGTCTGAATAAAGGTGATTGGTAAACCTCCACATCATGATGCAGTGAATTCTGACTCACAAGTCAATTAACAGCGTTTTACTAAGAAAGCTTTTCAGATATATAAGGCAAACGTGGAGAAAAACAACAATTATTAATGATGCATGAGCCAGAAAATTAGAGTAAAAGCCAATTACAATCATGGAATCTGCATCTGTTCATTACAACTCTGTCAGTTTTCCAGAATATGAGCCTAGGAAGTATTTTACAAATGACGTAAATGGAAATGTGTTTAGAAATGGCTAAACAATGTGTGCAACATGCAAAAAATGTGATGTTACAGCTAAAAAGGAATTCACTCTTCTTCACACTGCTATTTATATAGATTCCTCCTGGTTCTATTTCTATGGACATCTTTCTTACTCTGTATAACTTTGTCATTAAGTGACTGACTCAACATTCTCTGAATGTTTGAAATTTCAACTACTTTTTCTAGTAAATTATGAAACATATCCTACCAGAATATACAGAGTGGATCTCCAAGAATTTAGAGATTTTAGAGAAACTATATTAAATACACTTGATAAGCGTGTGACAAATGTTTAGATGAGTAATTTTCTTGGGGTCATTTCTAATTCATGAGCTCAGCCTTTTGAGAAATCAATGAACATCCTAGAGCATGTGATATTTAGCTGAATAGAAGCTGAATGCCTTCATGAGAAAGAAAGTCACTCTGAGTATTGAACAGATTAAAAAAAAAACCTGAAAAATAATAACAAAGGAATCATTCTAAAGAAAATTAGCAGCTTCCAGAGATCAGAAAAGCATTTACCCAAGTGTGTTCCACAGTCCCTTAGAAACTGAGAAAGGGGTGTTTATCATTAAGTAAGTTTCAAACTGCTGAATATTCTCCCATCTCCAAAAGTTTGCAGTGTACATACTGCATATTGAATATTCTACAAGTGAGACCCAAGAAAGAATCCAATTTGATTCTTGGACATGAAATTCCCTCTTCATTTAGAAAATTTCAACCCACATATTTTTCCACAGAAGACAACTTGTCCTGATAACTATAAATATTCAGGCATTACTGTCAAAAGTAAACAGATCCCACATGTGCAAAATGACTAAGTAAATAATAAGCTAAAGGGATTTGGAACTAAAAGAAACAGAGGTGAGCTCTGCCTTGATCAGTATTCACACATTGAACAAGTAACTACTGGGTACTGTCATGCTATATGGAATGACAGGCACTTGGCACACAGTTTGCATTTTTCAAGATGTTTCCACATACCTATCATTGCATTGACATTAGTGAAGGTTCTTACTGGTAACAACAATAAAAACACAGTCATTAGATGATAAGATCATTTCAAAACTAAAAAATCAAGAAATAGTGAACGTTCATCTATAACAAATGGCAAAGTTGGAGACAGAGCTCAGTGGTTGAGCACTTACCTGGCCTGTGCAAAGCTCTGGAGTTTGATCCCCAGTATCTAAGGAAATATCTTATTTTCAGTGATTGCATGAGACATAAAAATAAGCTAGAGAGGTCAAGTGGTGGTAGCACACACTTGTAATCCCAGCACTCAGGAGGCAGGAGGCAGAGCCAGGAGGATCTCTGTGAGTCTGAGGTTAGCCTGGTCTACAAAGCAAGTTCCAGGACAGCCAGGGCGGTTATACAGAGAAACCCTGTCTCTAAAAACCCCAAAATAAAAACAAACAAACAAGCAAAAAAGACAATCTAGAAATACGCAGAAAATCACGTGGCAAATGATTTATGGTTTCTTTTTAATTACAAATAACTATTCACATATTTTAAATACCTTTAAGATAGCTTATAAAGAACAACAAACAATGATTCATGCAATTTTAAATTTAAAACAGAGTGTCATGTGGTCAAGATTGGCCTTAACTCTCTATGTAGCTGAGGAATATAGTGAAAACCTAATCCTTTTGCCTCTACCCTCCATGTGCTAGATTATAGGGTTGAATATATTTCTACCACCACCAGCTTTAAGTGATATATCAAATGCAAAACAATACTGTCCCATTTGTATCAGGCAACATGTTCAGTCTGGCTATAAACCACAAAATCAGTAGGCTCTCACTGGTCAAATCTGGAGTAATATGGCAACAGACAGACTAATTATAGTAATGGAATGTAACCAAAAATTAAAGAACCCACAAAATCTACTAATGAGGGTAAATAAAGGAGAAGGAATAGGGTTTCAATGAAATGTTAGGATTTGGGGGGGGGGGGAAAGTCAACATTTGTCACAAAGACTGAAGAATTATCTCAAATTGAAAGGGACTAAGGAAAGCACAACTAACTGATTCTGACAAAAACAAGACTGTGTGGACACAGGAGAAGGCTCTGAACATTTTTTCTATTGCTATGGCAGACATTATTTGAAACTATAAAGGATATATGCAAATTAATTAACAATATTGTGTCCATATCAGGCTTCTAAGCAGTACAATTAAAACCACAACAGTTCAGATTCAGAGAACAATTGACCGTGGAGGACCCACCCCAGTTGGTATGTCTAGGACACACACTCTACATCTAAGGCTCAGGGAACTTCACCGAGAGACACAGGAAGACTGTGAGAGCCAGAGGATCAGGGCAGGACATCTGATGCAAGATGGGGTCTTCTATACACAACAGGAAGCTGTTCCCAAGAAATCTCAACAATATGGTTGCCTAAACAAGATCTAAAAACCAAGACCGCCCACTGACATACCAACACAGACAGACGGGAGGTACTCACGGATCTTACCCCCTGCGGCAACTGATGTTGCTGTGTGAGAGAGAATCAGTCTTCTCCTAGGAAGAGCCAAAGGTTAGCTAATCCCAAGAGACCAGCCCTAAACACATATGAGCAACACTAATGGACTTAGAAGATTGTATTTATATTTAAATGTGTGTGTGTATATGTTTGTGTGTGTAACAATTATAATAATGAAAAGCCATGAACTTGAGAAGGAGTGAGAGGGACAAAGGAAAAATTGGAGGGAAGAGAAGGAACTAGAAAGCGATGTAAATTTCATATATAAAAATCTCAAAGAAATAAATTAAATAGCATTTGGATAAAAGATATGCAACTCTTTAAAATGTTTTATAAATCTAAATTAATTTTTTAAAACAATCAAAAAAGAAAAGGAAAAATACGATTTCACAAACCTATATAATTACTTCAAATAAGATCATCAGTAGATACTAAACCACATGAATGAAAATATCAGAGGTGATATGTTTACTGAGTATAGCTCCTCAAACGATACTGACTTTAACAGAGGAAATAGCTTCTCTAAACTCACTTTAGAGAAACCAGAGAGTGAGAGTAATTAGGAAAAATACTTCACATGTCATCACATGCAACAGTGATTGCACAGAACTGACATAACCTTAAAGCTTTCCAAGAGAAATTCCAGATGAGGGGCACCTTGTGAAATAACTGGTCTGTGACTCCAAAAATAACAAGGTCCTAAAAACCATATTAATCCTGAAAAGAAATCATGTATTAATAAAGTTCACATTCATTATTATATTCTCCTACCGTGTTAGCACAATGTGAATGTTTAACTACTAAACTGATTAAAAAAAATTTTTTTATATGTGTGGTTGTTTGGCTTGCATGTTTGTCTGTGTGCCATTTGCTTGCCTGGTGCCCACGGAAGCCAGAAGAGGGCACTGAATCCCCTAGAACTGGAATTATAGACATTTGTAAGCCACCATGTGTGTGCTGGATCAAACTCAGGTCCTCTGAGCCATCTCTCCAGCCCTGAATTTTATTTTTATAAGGAAAAAGACCATAATTCTATAAACAAAATAATCACTGTGTGATCCAAAGTGTGTAATACACTAAAGACACCCCAAAGCTTTTATAGTTAGCAGAGAAGAAAAGGAGTTCAGGGTTTGGCCAAGGTATGGGATATTCAAAAGCAGACAAGTGGTGAAAAGGCAAAGCCACTGAGAAAAACATTAGTGTATGTCGCTTTCTCTTTCTCCCTAGGTAGCATCATCATTAGAATGACATGGGAAACTATAGTGGGCTCGTCCCTAGCGGGGAAAAAACTGAAAAAAAAAAGCCACCCAAATGTTCTGCACATATGTGATCGATTAAGTGTCCATGATGAATGATGTGTTTAACATTTTTGGGTTGCACATGCTGAAGTGGGATAATTTTGAGTTTGAGGACAACTGCTCTATATCCTGAGACTCTGCCCAAAATAATACCACCAATGAAATTTTAATATAAAAATTTGGGAAAAATAGTTTAATTAATTTCAAATCAGAATTTTCTTAGTTAAAAAAAATCTAGTTAAATTCTGTATGATCAAGTTTCCACCATAATTTCCAGAAAGTATGCTCAGAATGAAGTCAAAATGTGTTTTTCATCAAATACAATAATTACTTTTTTTCATCTTAATCTCTTAAGGATGTTTGAAAACAGAGGCGATGCCTTCCTTCCTGAACTAAAGGCTTTAACGATGCATATTTTCCTGGCTCTCCAGTCTATATCCTGTTTACAAGGTCTGTGGAATCCTCCTCATCCCTCATTCATTTCTTAACATTTAATATTTAAAGTATTTTCAAGTATCTTGTTACTGGAAATAGTTATGGTCTGTGAGACACATGGATGTAGAATTAGTACACAGCCTTCCTGATTAGATTCTGAGAGAAAATACAGGGATAGCTCCCTATTAGCTATTGGTAATCAACATATATTTTTTATTTTTTTAATTTATGTGTCTATGTGTCTGTGTATATGCCATGTGTGCTGGTGCACTTGTAGGCCAGAAGACATGGATGCTGGGAATTCAACTCCAGTCCTCTGGAAGAGCAGCAAGCACTCTTACCTGCTGAGCCATCTTTTTAGCTCCCAGTGCATATTTCTGCTGGGAGTATAACTCAATGGTACCTGTCTAGCATTCACAAGTCCCTAAGTTCAATTCCCAGTCTCACCAAAAAAAGTCTTTAAGATAAATTTTTATTTGCCAGCATGGCAAATAAATCATTAATAACATCTATTTATTCCACAGAGTGCATCAGAGGTTTCTTGCACTTATAAACACTGGAAAACACACAATATCCTCTGGGGCCATTTAAAAAAGAGCAAGACCACTAAAAAAGTAAGGAAACAAACAAAACAAAACAAAAATATGGTACATAAAATCCCAAAAAAGTGGAATATATATAAAATCTGAAACAAGAAGCAAGGTGTGGCTTTATGTGATCACCACTGGGAACATACTTATTGGGCAAATCAGTTTTGGCTGCTCTGTGCACAGCCACAAATTGAAGAGCAGTTTGAAAGAGCAGTTAAGTATTGTTTTGGGTGTTATAAAGAAGCACTAGTGACTAGGAAAAACTTGAAATACTGTTTGTGATCAGAATCAACCAACTCAGCTACAAATCCTGCAACTTACAACAGTGATCAGGTTGCATGATATAATGGTACAATAGTGGCATACATGTTATGGGAGTAACCAATCCCTTCTTAAGATTGTATTTAAGGCCATCTCGTGAGATGGAACCCATACCTGACACTGCTAAAAGAATCCAAGTACCTGAGACTAGGTAGGTCATGGGTCCTAGGGGAAAATCTATTACTACTGTTCTACTAAATGAACTTAGCAATAAAATGACTCCTAATGATACATACCCATAGATAAATACATTGCTCAACCCTCATCAGAGAAGTTTCTTCTTGCAGTACATGGAAATTAACAAAGAGACACACGACTGAACAAAGTGAAGAGAGTGAGAGACTTTGGAGCATTCAGACCTGAATGAGATGTCTTTATTAAATCTCAAATCCCTCCCTCAAAATTTAAAGATACATATGAAAGATGAGGTGGAAAGACTGAAAGAGTCAGGGGTATTGAGTGACTCCAAGGAAAAAGCATCTTCCAGACATAACAGGGTTGATGCACATATGGATTCGCAGAGACACATGCATCAGATCTGCTAAGTTTAAGCCAGACAAAATCCCACCATGGAGAAGGGGATGTGGACAACAAATCTCACCCCTGCAATTGTGACCTGCTGAAAGGAAAAAATCAGTTTGCTCCAGCGGTAGTTGGCCAACACGCAACATACTCCATGTTTTTTTTGTGCTTTTTGTTTTGTTTTGGTAGTGTTTGGCTTATTGATTTTTTTGTTTATTTGTTTTGTTTTATTTTTATTTCCAATTTAATTTTTATTAATTTGATTTAAATTTATTTTATTTTTAGAGAAAGAGACAAACCATGAATTGGAAGGGAAGAGAGGTGGAGAAGATCTGGGAGGAGTTGGGATGAGAAAAGAATATAACCAAAATATGTTGTATGAAAATATTATTTTTCTAAATAAAAAAGTAAAAAGATAAAAAAATAAAAAGGTCTGAATACCTTAACTAAAGTTTTAATGATATAAAGTTTCAAGCTGTTTGCCTCTGAGTGAGGAGATGGTGTATTTGCACACCACTGGTGCAGCTGACCCATGGTGCCTGCTCTAATTGTGACTCAAACCAATTCTAGTTCCCACCTGCTCTCTGCTGTGCTTTGCCTAGTGCTTGTGTCTATTAAACAACCTCACAGGCACATATACACCATCTGTTATTGCACTTCTTGCCATAGGAGTGCTGGGAGTACATATATATGCTACAATGTATAGCTTTATGTGAGCTTTGAGGATCCAGACTTGGGTCCTCACACTTGGACAGCAAGCATTTTCCCACTGAGCCATCGCCTGGGTGTTTCCCTTACCCCAGTATATTTTATGTTGAATCACTTTCATTGCTGTGATCAAGTCCACCTGCCAATGATGTTTAGTCATCGTCCTCATCGTCTTTTTATTTTTTCCTTGAGACAAGATCTCAAGCTATTTCCTTGAGGCAAGTTCCAGGCTTTGTTATGAATTAGTTATGTCCTGAGGATTATTATTAGTTATGCCCTGAGGATGAGATTGAAGGTCTCCACCTTCCAAGTTCTGAGAATATAGGTTTGTGCCACCATGTCAAATTTATGCAGTGCCGTGAATTGTATCCAGAGCTTTGTGTATCCTAGGAAAGCACTTTATTAAATGAGTTACATTCTTAGCCCTTAGTCTTCTTAACAGACTATTTGGTTTGGTTTGCTAGCATGTTTATGAGAATTTTGCATATATATTTAAACTGGGCTCTAGTGTTTTAAAAAGTATATTTTGAAGTCTTTGGTATCAAGGTAATGATGCCCTTATTTAGTTAGGAGCAGTTCTTCCTCTTCTGTCTTATAAGTGTTTGAGAAGGATTAAAGAGAATTATTTAAATGTATGGTACATTTATTGGCAAAGCTGTTGTTATGTATATTAGCCTTCTGACATGATAATGAACTACCTGGGATAGTTGTCTTATGAAAAGGTTTATACTGGGTCCTAGTTTTGGAACTTTCAGTGGAAGGTCGTGCAGACACACTGAGTTGGCCAGTACTGAGGATCTGAGTGGAAATGGAAGGTAGAAAGTATAAGAGCCAGTCAAGAAGCAAAAAGGAAAAGTCAGAGGTCCCCACTTCCTGATGGCCTCTAGTTTCTGAAGACTCCTGACAAAACATAACCTCTTAAATGTTTTACCTGCTCCTAATAGTGTCTCCCTGGGCATCAAACTTCTAAAAAACCTGAACCTGGGGAGGGGCATTCAACATCATATCTACAGCAGCTGTGTTGTTCTTTAGAACAAGGCTTTAAATTATCAGTTACATTTCTTTACTCATAAATGTTTCCAGATTTGCAGCAATGCTGTAGCTTTATGAATGGACACCACATATTAAGATGCCTACTACATCACTAGATGACACAATCTTGCAGGAACCAGAACTGTGAGTGTGGTTTGTTGTTGACTAAAAAGACATTATTGGGCACACCCTTTCCTGTATAGAATATATGCTCTGTCCATGTGGTCCCAGAATCTATGGCAAGACAGAGCCTATCTTGGGCTGTAAAATCCTCACAAAATTTAAAACAATTAAATTGATATACAGTATGTTCTCCAGATATAATCCAACTAGGAAACAGAAAGATACCAAGAAAAGTTTCAAACAAAAAAGGAATCATTAAAATGCATTAAACCAAATCAAAGAGTATTAATGCATCAAAATATGTAGGGCCTTGCTAGAACAGTGCCAACAGGGTAGTTTCTACAGTTAAATGTGCCCACTTGCAAAGAGGTAAGTATACCCTTGAGAAGTACAGTAGTGGGAACCTCACACTAAAATCAATGTTCCCATCTGAAGATCCTAGATTTTTTTTAAAAGCCTAAAGCAAGAAGGTAAAACAAAGACAAAAGTAAAAATTAACTTAAAAAAAAAGGTATAAAGAATAATGAAAAAGTAAGAGTTGGCTGTATTGAAAGATCAATGAACTCAACAAATCCATAGCAAAACTGAAAGTACAGAAATCATAAATTGCCAACACCATGAGTGGAATATGGGCATCACTGTAGATCCTGCAGACATCAAAGCATGTCTGTACCTGATAAGCATAAAACCATAGCTCAATTATTATGAAATACATGATTTGAATAGTTTTTTAATTAAGAAAACTGAACTCATTGTTCAAATCATTCCAAAAAAGTATAGATATCTTTGTAATTCTACCAAGAACTGAAGAAGGTTAACAGGAATTCCACACAATTTTCCCCAGAAAAGGAGAGGGTAGGACTGAAACAAAGACAGTACAAAAGAAAGACAGACAGACAGAAAGAGCAAGAAGGGGGAGGTGAAGGGGGAGTCCACCTTGGGCCAATGCCCTTCTGCATGAGTTGTAATCTGGCTCTGATACAGTGCTGTAGACACTGTAATATCTACACCATGAGGAGGACTCCATAAAAGGCATGAGGGATTTCTCTGTATTCTTTACAGTTGAGTGTGCATCTAAATATTTCAAAATAAAAAGTTTCACTTTTCAAAAGTCTTCAAAGTATAAAAAAATTACTTTTTCCTAGAAATTTTTGTAGTGCATAATGCAAAATAGGTATTTTATTGTTTGTTTTATATTGTGTGTTTTCAAAAGTCTTCAAAGTATAAAAAAAAAAAACAAATTACTTTTTCCTAGAAATTTTTGTAGTGCATAATACAAAGTAGGTATTTTATTGTTTGTTTTATATTGTGTGTTTTGATGGAGACACTAATAAAAAATAATTTGGGGGTATAATGTGACATGTCTATAATCTAGTACTCTGACAGCTGAGTATTACAAGAGAATTACAAATACAAGGCCAGCAAAGCTAACACTCTGTCTCAAAATCATAACAAATAAAAACCAAAACGCTACAATCCCCAAAATTAGAAACAAAGTTCTTGAATAAAATAGTGACTCTTTGAGGCTGGAGAGGTGACTGGCATATGTAAAGCACCTGATCCACTAACATGAATGCCTGAGTGCAGCCGCCAGCATCCAGTGAAGCCCAGGACAGGAGTGTGCCTGTCTTCGGCCCTGGGGAGGCCAAGACAGGAGGATCCCTGGGTGCTGGGCAGTCAGTCTACTCAAATTGGTTCTCCAGGCTCAGTGAGGTCCCTTTCTCCAAATTAAGGTGGGCTTGCACCAGATCAGGCCAGCCAAAATCCTAGGATGTGTTGAGCAGAGGCTCATGGAGCCCACACTCTCAGAGGACCACTTGACAATTACTGGCCACTGGTGAGGAACAGTCAGTTTGATTCAGGGATGCTGACCTGAGAGGCTGTCCTCCTCCAGTGCATCCACTGGCAGCACTAAATGGTCTCAGCAGGCATAAATGGAGACAGAGACACAGAAGGACGAGCAGGGAGAGCACACGCACGTGACATTGAGAAAGAAAAGTAATGGGGTGGGGGAGAAATTGGAGGGGAATAGGGATGGATTTGATCAAAACACATTATATGCATGTATGAATATTAAGTACACCATTTTTTAAGTGAAGAGTGACAGAAGATACCCAGTGCTGAGCCCTGGCTCCCATAGACACACGCACAGAGGTGCACTCCTCTGCAATACACACACAAGCACATGTACACAAGTATGCACACATACACACACACAATTAAAAAAGGTAATGCTGAAGAACTATAGGATTGACAATTAACTTTAGCAAAAGTATTATGGAACTGTTTTCATTTTAAAATGAAATAACATTTTAAAATTTTCATAATATTTCATGCAAATAAGAGGTTTCTATCCATATGCTATTTCATACAGCTTTACATGTAAAGACATTTTATCTCTGAAGAAGTACTTCTTAATGGACTTGTACTGTGCTAAATTTCCTCCAGCAATGCTTCATGACATCGATGATCCTACTTAATCTCATGAGCATCTCATCAGCGACAGGGAAGCTGCAGGGCACTGAGCATCTGCCGCGGATGGACAGCTTGGACCCTCCACAAGAACCATTAACTAGGCAGTTTCAGATTTTACTTTGGTTTTTGTTTGGTTTTGCTTTATGAAGAAAAAAAAATCAAGCACACACAAACTTTATGTGGCAGAAGTGATCTTCAATTAACTGAATATCTCTGAGTCTAAGGCCAAAGGGTGGTGGAGTCATGGGTCACTACCACAAAGGAGCACCATTAGAGCAAGGGAAGAGCCTCTGCAGGTCACTTCAGGTGGCATCTATAATGATCCCTGATCATTATAGGGACTCCTGATAGGTTAACAAATTGCTATGGGATGAGATAACAGCTTGGGGTTCTCATTGTTCCATGTATGTTTCATGTATTTTATTTTTAGGTATGCTGTCTAAACAATGTAATAATCACACTGGGATGCACAGAATGGCTAAAAGCAGGATAGGGCTAAAGTTTACTTTGCACATAATTTCCACTGTATGTCATGTTGACACTAGTCGGGAAGGCAGAAGAAATTCAGAGTTGTTAAGAAAAAGAGGTCTAAGGGTGAAAAGCCTTTGTTAAATACAGGCTCCACTACTTCCTAGATGTAAAGTGCTGGCCAACTTACTTCATGCCTCTAAGCTTGAAATCCCTCAACTATAAAGTGAGGCCAAGATTATAATGCAATTAACATATTTTATAAAATAAACCTCCTATATTAAAGCCAGAATAAGTCTAAGAATTAATAAATTCAGCCAATGCAACTGATCCTCAAAGTTATCTATAAACTGGATAATTAAATAATTTAAAGCTATATTTTCAGACAAGGTGAAATAATAAGAATTAAAGCATAAATAAATTACAAGCAGGCTATTATAACTTCAAAAGGCTGCATATTCCATTGCCTGTATGAAGCTACTGTTCTAAGAAAACATTATATACTTGGGTTCAAAAATACTTAGTGAAACTCATTTCCTATTCAGCTTCTTGAGGGAAATTTACAAGAATAAAATTCAAGTTATTATATTAAAACTCATTTTATATTCATGAACAAATTAAGAAAACTTTAAAAGTACATTTAAAAATCGTTTTTCCTGCCAAGAACACTCCTTTAAAAAAACATAAGAATTTCACATGTATGAATTCCTCATAATATTCGAGCAACTTATCTTTAAAAAATCAATTTGTATAAATAAACTACATTATAAAACACTTCAAGGTTAAACATTATTTCCTCAAATTTTAAAACATTTGGGCCTGGGAAGAAGAAATTAACTAAGCAATGCTATAATTGTAGTAACAGCTGCACAGCCAATATTTAATCACTATACTGTGAGACGGTCAGTAGGGGAAGGCAGGATTAACATATTGCTTTAAAACATTCCATTACATTCTGCATCTGTTTACTGACAATAAAAGGCACAGCTGTTCTAAACGATACAAACTGACAGGTGTAAAGTGCCAATTTGGCATTTTACATACAAGTTACTCCTCATTTCCTTTTGGAATACTCTAAAATTATCCCTTAAGCCACAGCTACCAATACCATAAAGGGTTTCCATATTAATTTTGACTATTCTAGTCATTAAGTAAAAGATGCTTCTTGTTCTGTGAATTCACCAGCTTTTAAAACAAACACTACAGATCCTGAACTAATTATAATTACCCCAGATGTTTTCCATAAAAAAAGGTCTCTTTAGCAAATGTTCTATATCAAATTTACTGCAATGAGCATCAAAATTATGAAGTTAGAGCAGTATCAACTTCACTATGGTTAAATAAAAAATATGAATAAAGTTTGAGCTTGTAATTTATTTTGACATAGTACTGAACCTTCAGCCATACATATTTTAAACCAAGTGCACCATGAGGAAATGCAATATTTTAATAATGTATTATCAACAATCACTCATTGCAAGCATGACAAAACAAACAAATTTTGTGAACATCAGAAATGTAACTTACATAAATGTTTTTAAAAACACTTTTACACATAATATGTTAAAAGGTCCTCAGCAAAAAATACAACTCCATTCTGTTCTAATATTTAGTAAACCTGAATGACTTTTTTATTTATAAATTATAGCATTGATGTTATAAGTACAAACCAATGTCAATGAAAAGATTAAAGAATTGATGATAGAAAGAAGATTAAATATTTAATCTAGGTCTTATTTTTACTTTTAATATATAAAACCTGGAGAGAAGAAGTTGCAGAGGTGGGTCACAGGAGTCCAAAACGTTCCAGCCGCCTTCTTTTCTTTTCCTACAGTTAAGACATTGGTCATGTTAGTTTTTGAAAAAGAGTATGACATGGACATTTATAGGGTTCATGCTAATTATGTCCATGTTTCCTACATACATAAGCAAAAAATACAATCTTTAAAAAAATGTTTTACTTACGCAAAATTATACAAAATGTTCTGATTCCAACAGTGCCTTTTCTGCCCTTGAGCTTACGTACACATGGTATTTTTTGAGACAGTGTTTCATGTTGCTCAGGCTGGCCTTGAACTATGTAGTCAAGAATGACCTTGAATTGCTGATCCTTGTGGCTCTCCAGAGCTGGAACAACAGGCATGAGCTACCACACTAGGCTCAAGTGGTACCAAGGACTGAGTCTAGGACTCATGCTTGCTGGGAAACTGTTTCCACTAAGCCCTGTCCCTTCTTAGATTTAAATAAAATGTAGCATTGCTGCAGCTGGACAGGTTCTTCTGGAAGCCAACTATGATCAATGTAAACTCTTGCTATGCTGCTTAAGGTATTTGTTTGTTTGGAAGGGAAAGTGGGGTGCTGGGGATTGAACCCAGGCCTAGTGTATACTAGGCTTGCACACTCTACCATAAGCTTCACTCGTAGGCCCTGATGTTTAAGTTTTGAAAAGCAACATGAGCATTTTTTAACATGGGAAAGTCAAGAACACTAGTATTGGCTGCTTGTTTTGAGACAGTTTTGTTATGTAGCCGAGATGGCTTGATATTCACTATGCAGCCCTCCTCCTGCCGTAGCTTTCCTTCCAAGTACTGAGATTCCAGGTGTGTGCCACTCTGCCTGGCTTCTGAAAACGATCAGCTGCCTGAGATGAAGTTGATAATGATGCATAACATCATTATATGACCTTAGAAATACACCAAAGATGATGTGCATTGTCTGATGAATAAATTAAACTAATATTATATAATGACACAAAATTCTGTGATACAAAATTCAGGAATTATACCCTTGAAATTCACAAATTTAATTACAATAGGTCATATTTATCCAAAATACCTTAATTTTATAATTTGTTACAACCATATATTAGAATTTTTATCGATAAAAATGTGTATGTCCACCCCTTTGGGACTTCCATCCTAAGCTCTGCCTGCTACCTATTGTTTCCAGGATGTCTGAGATACACAACACGGTACAGTGACCATGACCCACCCTGCCATTCCCAGCCCCACCCTCCAGACTCTCATCCCAATGACACCTACTATCTCCAGGGACTTGTGAGATACACAACATGGTACAGTGAGCATCCATGCCCTGCCCTGCCCCTCCCAGTCTGAACCCTCCAGACTCTCATCCCAATCTCTGCCTGCCACCTGCTGCCATTTCAGGACTTTGCAGCAGTACCACACAGCTGGTTAGGAACCCTTGCTCCATTCCTCTTTGCTCTCTGCATCAGGATTTCCATCCAGCCCTACCCACCATGCTCCTAGGAGTCATCTAACTCATCTAACCTCTGAGCCAAAAGTAGTAACAAAAGACACGAGCCACAATCCAACTACAGAAACTTAAGTCTCATAATAAAACACATAAAGTATAAAACAAAACTAAAACTAAGACAGTTTGTTGTTTCCCCAAAGCACTGACTCCATAGTAATTGTCTCTAGTGAGAACAAGATAAATAACTCAAAAGAACACTTATAAAGTGTTGAAATAATGCAGAGAATTCAAATAGGACATGAATAAACACTGTAACAAACCTAAAGAATTGAGCAATAAACTCCTGATTGAAGCCCACGAAAAAACACAAATACCTGCACAAAATAAGGAGGACAGTCTATGATGCATATACTGACTGGCTATTTTTATGACAACTTGACACAAGCTAGAGTCATCAGAGAGGAGGGAGCCTCGATTAAGAAAATGTCTCTATAAGATCAGGCTGTATATAAGTCTCCAGGGCATTTTCTTAATTAGTGATTGACATGGGAGGGCCCAGTCCATTGTGGGTGTTTCTGTTCCTGGGCTGGTGGTCCTGGGTTCTATAAGAGAGCAGATTGAACAAGCCATGAGGAGCAAGCCAGTAACAAGTACTCCTCCATGGCCTCTGCATCAGCTCCTGCCTCCAGATTCCTGTCTTGCTTGAGTTCCTGCCCTCATTGCTTTTGATGATGAACTGTTTTATCCAACTGTGAGTGAAATAAACCCTTTCCTCCCCAGTTGATTTTGATCATGGTGTTTCATCACAGCAACAGTAAACCCTAACTAAGACAATATGAAAAAAGAGTTAAATAAAGAAATAGAAATACTGAAGAAAACTGAAATGAAGATGAAAAGGAGAAATTCAGGAAACCTAATAAAAAGCTCAGTGGTAAGGCTCACTAACAGAAAGAATCTTATAGGAGATAGAATAAAAGGGCTTGATGACAAGATAGAGGAATTTAATCAATCAAATAAAATGAAGTGTAAAGAGTTTTTCTTTTTCTTTTGCTGTTTTCTGTCATTTAGATCTGGGTTCTTAAAAGCTACAGCCTTTCCTAAATGCTGTATCTAAGCTTTGAAGCATTTTGTAACTGTTACTTTTTCACTTGTGACTGTACCCTAAGGAAACTTCATCCTCTCTGGTTCAGCTTCTCTAGGCAATTACTGAGAAAGATTCTAACTTGTAACCTTTTAAAACCCTTTTTAAAACCTCAGTTATGTCCATTTTTTCCCTGACACCACCCAACCTGGTGCTCACTCTTCCCCTGTCTCCACCCCAACTGAACTTCCAACAGAAACTCTCTCTCTCATATATCGCCCTCCAAACTATTCTCAGAAATCCAAGCAGCATATAACCATAAGGAAGGCTGCACAGAACAAAAAAGCCTCCTTGCAAAGCAATCCTTTACAATGATAATTTTTTAAACACATGAACAGAATATTAATGATGTTTGGGACATCATGAAGAGTCCAAATATATGAACTGTAGGCATAGAAGAACTCCAGGCTAAAGGCAACATAAAATATTTTTAATAAAATTATAGAAGAAAATTTCCCAAATCTATGTGTCATGAGGTATTCACCAGAGAAGACTGAGTTTAAACCAATAGAAAGTCTTCATTAGCTGGCTGGTGACTACACTGGATGTTCAGGATCCCAGTGTAGCCCTGGGATCTTTCTCAGGATGAGCTTTTAATCATAAAACCCATGTTTTATGGATTTTATGGGTTGACATACTTCAGTTAACAAGAACAGTTAGCCAGAAGCAGAACTACAGAAGCTAAAAAGCAATGTTAGAACATTTTGAGTCTTTCCCAGAACTATACGGACTTTGATGAATTAGGCCTTTGTTTTAGTTTTGGCAGGTGGTGCTGTCTACATGCTAAGTCTTACAGCCTGAATGGTACTTCTATCATGGAGTCAGTTGTGCTAAAGTCTCAGGGCCTACTAAGGCCCTGTTACATATGGAAAGAGATGCTCATTCATATAAAAGAGGCACACAGAACACCAAACAAACAAAACCAGAACACTACACTATATTGTAACTAAAACACATAGTATATAGAACAAAGAAAGGGTGCTGACCTACATTACTTCATCTAGAAAAACTATCACTCATAATTGAATGAGAAAGAAAAACCTCCCACAATCTACATATGCTAAAGGAATGTAAGACCATGAAGCCAGCCTTACAGGAAATGTCTGGCAGGACTATTTGAACTGAAGACTAATTATATCCAAGACATTATAAGAAAAAATATATGATGCTAGGATATGTGTTTCTGCATGGTAGGACTAATAAAACAAGCACTGAAAAATCAACAAATGAGTGGCACACATATTTCAATAAGATTTCTGAATATTACTTGCATCAGCTGCCCAATCAAAAGACAGAGATTAGCTAATTGGATTAGAAAACAGGACCTATCTATTTTCTGCTACAAAAAATACACCTCACTTTCAAGAACAGATTCTACCTTAGAATGAAAGGAAAGAAAAAAAATATTTCAATAAAATAGGATAAGGAAATAAACAGATGTCAGTATTTTAATATCTGACAAAATAAAATGCAAATTAATCAGAAGAGATAACGTTGCTTCGTTCTGATTAGTGAGCAACCCACCAAGTGGATATTTTAATCTTAAATCCACTAAACTTAGACACATCCAATTTCATAACATAAATAACACTAGCATTAAGCCAAATACTCCACTATGATAATAATAGGTGACTTACATGCCCCACTTATACCAAGGCATAAGCTATCCAGACAAAAACAGTGAAACACCATAATAACATCATAAATGACACCATAGAGCAAATAGACTAAATGGAAATCTACAGAACATGCCACCCAAACACAACAGAACACAATTTCTCTCAGCAGTCCATGAATTTACTCTAAAATAGAAAACAAAGTAGGACATAAAGAAAGCCTTAATGAGTACAGGAAACATAAACAACTTCCTGTAGTCTAAGAGAAAACCAGGATATACAAACAGAGATTAAACAACATGCTCACACTACTGAATAACGAAAAGTTCATTGAAGAAATTAAGAAGGAAATAAGGATTTCTAGACTTGAATGAAAATGAAAACAAACAAATCAAAACCTAAGGGACATATGAAAGCAGTGTCAAGAAGAAAGTTTACAGCACAATTGCCAACATTACAAAAATCACAAATGTCAAATCAATAACTTGAGAGCACTTCAAAGTGCTGGAAAACAAAATCAAATCAAATACAATGGCAGAAATAACTAAGATTAGAGCAAAAATTAATGAAATATTTTTTAAAACAATAAAAATAATTAAATGGTGCATTAGCTCTTTGAAAAAATAAAACTGACAAACCATTAGCCAAATAACCAAAATAAAAATAGCAAAAACCTGAATTAATAAGATCAGAGATGAAAAGGAAGACATTAGAACAGATACCAGTGAAATTCAGAAAAATCATATATGATAATACCTTAAAAACCTACATATTCTGCCAAATTTGAAAATTTAAAAATTCAGATAAACATGATGATGCATATGACCTAATACAGTTAAACCAAGATAAAATAATATAAACAAATATAAAACAAGCAAGAAGAATGAAGCAGTAATAAAGAAGTTTCTGACAAAGTTGGATTTACTGAAGAATCCTACAAGACCTTTAAAGAAGAGTTAAAGACCAATGCTTCTCAAACTATTCCATAAAAACAGTAAAGTAAGAAATGTTTCCAAACTTTTTCTATGCAGCATGCATTATAATGACAGTAAAACCAGAAACAAATACAACACACAGGAAGAAGGAATTTACAGACCAATTTCTAGAATGAATGTTTATGCAAATTTCTCAGTATTTGAAAACTGAATTCAAGAACACATCAAAATGATCATCTGTCATTACTAAGTTGGCTTAATTTCAAGCATGTAGGGACAATTTAACATATATAAATCAATAAATATAATTCATTATTTAAATAGCTTTAGGGACAGAAATCACAGTATCATCTCAATTTAGATGCAGGGAAGGCCTTTGACGAATTCAACATCACTCTGTAACAAAACCCTTGAGGCATCTGCAATGAAGGGAAACACATCTCAAAAAAATAGGGTGATATGACAAACCCACAACTAACATCACCCTAAATGAAGAAAAACTTGAAGCAACCCCATCAAAATCAGAAGATGTCCACTATCCCCACTCTTTTTAATATAATCTGTGAAGTACTAGGTGGAGAAACAGAGAAGGAAATTAAAAGGGTACAAATAGGAACAGAAGAATATTATACATACGAGACCCTAAGAATTCCACTAGGAAGCTTCTAGAGATGATCAACAATTTCAGCAAAGGGGCAGAATACAAAATCAGCTTACAAAATTCAACAGCCTTTCTGTACACTGACAGCAAACATGCTGAGAAAGACACAAAGGTAACCCTCCCACTCACAAAAGCCTCAAAGAAAATAAAATATCTACAGAGTAAACCTAAGCAAGAAAGTGAAGACCTCTACAATGAACACTCTGATCTCTGAAGAAAGAAATAGAAAAAATATATACCACAGACACAACACACACAGCACAATAAATTTGCAGAACAATATCCATGATGAACATAGCTCCAAAAATTCTCACCTGTCTCTCTGCTCCTCCAAATCTAATTCCCATTCTAATCCCTAGATCTGTAGCAGGAGGCTACACCCTCGTCTTCCTCTCTGTCCTTGTCTCCATTCTAGCACATAGATATTCCCCTTCAAATTTCACAACCCCCAACTCCAGCAGGCATTCCCTGAGAACCCACAGGTCACACCAGCCAGTGAAGCAAATATAAACGCAGATGTTCTCCCATTCTCATCCCCAGCTCTATATCAGACCTTCTGAAGTGGCCTCTCTGCACTCTTTGTCCCCATTTCCAGGGAATAAGAAGATCCTGTTGGAACAGAATCTGCTTTCCTTCCTCCTTTGGACTCCCTCTAGCTCCCTTAATCCTAGCACATCCCCAAACCTATGTGTCAGTTCCCAATACTCAGGAACACACTTTACCTGGAATCCCCCAGTGCCCACAATTATCTGGATCCCAGAAGAATTTCCTACCCGGCAACATCATACTCTCCTAAGAACCAGAGAGAGCAACAGAAACCAAGGAACAAACCACCTACTCAACAAAACGAAGACTAGATATTAGCTCCTAGAATTAAAATCTTCCTAAACCCAGATGCGTAGATACCCACATAAAAACAAAATGACAGCCAGGACAGCCAGGTAGCCCAGCACCCTACCATAGCTATTTCAACATAGATGAAGCACAAGAAAAACACCTTAAAATAGCATTTATGAATATGATAAAGGTCTTTAAAGAGGAAATAAATAAATCTCTTAGAGAAATTTATGAAAACACAAACAAAAAGTGGAAGGAAATGAATAAAATAATTCAAGACCTCAAAGTGGAAACAGAATCAATAAAGAAAACCCAAATTGAGGGAAATTTGGAAATAAAAAAATTTAGGAACTTGGCAGGAACCTCAGAGGCACACCTCACCAACAGAATACAAGAGATTAAAAGAAAATCTCAGGCATTGAAGACACAATAGAAGAAAAAAAATGCTTTGGTTAAAGGAAATATTAAACCTGAAGTAATCTTGGTAAAAAAACATGCAAGAAATCTGGGACACTATGAAAAGACAATACCTAAGAATAATAGGAATAGAGGAAGGAGAGGAAACACAGGTCAAAGGCATAAAAATATTTTCAACAAAATAATAGATTTTCCCTAACCTAAAGAAAGAGATGTGTACATCAAGGTACAAGAATCATACAGAACACCAAATAGACTGGACTAGAAAAGAAATTTCCCTTGGCACCTAATAGTCAAACCTCTAAATGTACAGAACAAAGAAAGAATATCAAAAGTTGCCATGGAATAAGACCAAGTAATATATAAAGACAGATCTATTAGAACAGTGGTTCTCAAACTGCCTAATTTTATGACTCTTTAATACAGTTCCTTATATTGTGGTGACCCCCAATCATAAAATTATTTTTGTTGCTACTTCATAATTTTGTAATTTTGCTACTGTTATGAATCATAATATAAATATCTGATATACACCCGGATGGTCTTAGGTGACCCCTGTGAAAGGATTGTTTGATCCTCAAAGGGGTCACAACCCACAGGTTGAGAACTTCTGTACAAGATTAACACATGACTTCTCAGTAAGTATCCTAAAAGCTAGAAGAGCCTGAACAGATATGCATCAGACTCTAAGAATCTAACAGATTCCAGAGACTATTATGCCCAGCATAATAATGAATTTTCAACCGCAATAGAGAAGAAAATAAGGCATTCATGAAATTTAAGCAATATCTATCTATAAATCCAGGCTAGAGAAGGCACTAGAAAGAAAACTACAACCTAAAGAGGTTAACCACACCCGAGAAAACACATGGAATAAATAATTCCAGACCAGCAAATCAAAAAAGGGGAAACACACACACACACACACACCACCACCACCACCACCACCACCAACAACAACAACAACAACAATGTAACAGAAATTGACAAACATCACTCATTGATATCTCTCAACATTAATAGTCTCAATTTTCCTAATTAAAAAACAGACTAACAGATTGGATTTAAAAAAAAAAAAGGACCCATCGTCCTTCTGCTGCATTCAAGAAACACACCTTAACATTAAGGAGAGATATCACCTCAGAGTAAAGGATAGACAAAGATATTCTAAACAAATAGACCTAAGAAGCAAGCTTTGTAGCCATCTTAATATCTGACAAAATAGAAAAAAAAAACTAATCAGAAGAGATAGAGAAGGACACTCCATCACTCCATACTCAAAAGCAAAAACCTACCAAGAGGACATTGCAATTATTAACATCTATGCCCCCAACAAAAGGGCACCCAACTTTGTAAAAGAAGCACTACTACAGCTTAATATTGACCCTAATACACTGACAGTGGGAGACTCAGATACCTTTCACCAATAGCCTGTCATCCAGAAAAAACGTAAACACAGAAATGGTGAAACTAAATGATGTTATACAACAAATGGACCTAACAGATATTTACAGAACATTTTGTCCAAACAAAAAAGAATATACTTTCTTCTCATCACCTCATGGAACTTTGTCCAAAATTGACAGCATACTTGGACACAAAGAGTACCAGAAAATGGAAATAACATCATGTTTCCTATCTTACCACCATGGATTATAGCTGGATATCAACAATACAAACAATAGAAAGCTTAGAAACTCACTAAGCTTCTAAGAGGAAACTGAAACCATAATAGCTTGAAACAATATCAAATATCTTGGGGTAACCATAAACAACCAAGTGAAAGACTTATGATGAAAACTTTAGAAACTGAAAAAAGAGAATATCAGAAGATGGAAAGATTCCCCCATGCTCATGGGACAGAATGATGAATATAATAAAAATGGATATCCTACCAAAAGCAATCCACAGATTCAATACAATACCCATCAAAATTCCAACACAATTCTTCATAGAACTTGAAAGGATAATTTTCAGCTTCATGTGTATTAATTAGTCAGGGATCTCTATAGTAACAGAACTTATAGAATGAATCTCTCTTTATATATATAGAAAGGTGCTATCTTAGAATGACTTACAGGTTGTGGTCCAGCTAATCCAACAATGGCTGAGTGTGAATGGAAAGTCCAATAATCCAGTGGTTGCTCATTCCATGAGGCTGGATGTCTCAGCTGGTAATCCCAAAGAAGGAGGCTCCAATACCAGTGAAGAAATGGACTTTCTAGTAAGGTGAGGGCAAGCAGGGAAAGAGCAAAATCTTCCTTCTTCCATGTCCTTATATAGGCTTCCAGTAGAAAGCATGGCCCAGATTAGATCTGGATTAAAGGCGTGTCTTTTGCCAGCTCAAAAGATCTGGATTAAAGACATGTCTTCCTAGTTCAAAGTTCCAGATTAAAAGTGGATCTTCCTTCTTCAGATTAAGCAAAAAATCCCTCACAAGTGTGCCCTCCATTTTTTGGGTTTTACTTCCAGTCAACTTGAAGTCAAGTTGACAACCAAAAATAGCCATCACAAGTCCACTCCTTCTCAAGTTGACACGTAACCATATCTCCTTATGCCATGATTAATTTCCAAATGAAAACAATAACCAAGTCATAACAATGCCCAAATATGATAAAACTATCCCACCATCAATTGCATATACATTTATATTTAACCAGGTCACAATTAGTACTAACATGATATATCTTAACTCTCGTACAACTGTAAATGCATTATAAATTTAGAATAGGTGGCAATGTCCCTTGAGGGACATTCTTTTAGTATCTCAAACTTAAATATGATAACCATTGATTGATATTCTCCTAATTTGACATTACATTACATGATAAAGAAATTGAAGGAAACACATATATCAGCATAAATGCATTCTTAACAAAATATGGCAGAAATATTCATTTTAATTATAATTCCTCAATCTTTATGTGACCTTAACTGGTATTTATAACTACCTTCTTCTACTACCCATTTTGTATTCCCTTCACCTCAACAAGCAACTCAGCAGGTCTTGTGTCTTTTCTTGGAGGAGTGACACATTACCTTCAGTCCTGACTGGCCTGTGCCCTTTGTCATCCTGCATTTATTAGGCTGTTGTAGTTTCCCAATGACTTTAATCACAGGGCACAGTAGCATCAAGAGATGTCCTAAAGGATCTTCTGCATTCCATAAGTAATATTTCTTACCTCCATTGTGGAGAAACAATCAACTTTCCCCGTGGTAATCTGGAACAATCACTCCACCTAACACTGCTATTCCTTTCTTTAGCCTGTTGATTCAAGGACATTAGAAGCCCAAAGTGACTAGGGAGAAGTCTGAGCTTCCAGTTCAATGGAATGTTTGTTGTGGCTCTTAGCAGGAGTGCTCCCCTATAGAAGAACATTTAATCTTTAATCTAGTAGCATAGCTGCTCTAGCAAAGGACTACATTGTGAGGCCTGTGTGTGATAGACATTTGATATCTGATCTAGCAGTATGGCTGCTCTAAGGTAGAAAGAATGTTAGTACATGCCTTTAATCCTGGTGTAGGACACACTTTTAAACCCAATTCAGAAGGCAAAGGTGGCATACACCTTTAATCTCAGCAGTCAGTTCAGAAGTAGGTCAGGGTTCTTAGTTCAGAGTTAAGAGAGAAACAGTAGAGATTGAGAGGATGGAAGGAGACCCAATCAAAGAATAATAGTCAACTGAGAAGTGGGAAGTTAAAGGCATAGTAAAGTACACAGTGAGTACACAGCCTTAATACCAAGTCTGAGAGAGAACCAGAGTGAAGACTCGGCAGAGTGACAAACTAGAGGAAGAGTTAATAGAGTGAGTCAAAGTGAGGGCATGTCCAATCCTTCCAATATAAAAGCAGACTCCTAGCTCAAAGAGGTGGGCAGTCAGTTAAAGATCAGTCAGATAAGACACAGAGGTAGTTCAGCAGAAAGAGTAAGTGTCAGACAGGAAGAGTGAGTTTGGGAGAAAGCATCTGTTAACAGCAAGAGTTAGCCAGAGTCAGCCAGAGTCAGAAGAGTTAGTCAGAAACAGTCAGCCAGTTCGAACCAGTCAGCTTTGGAGAAGAGTTTGAGCCAGAACAACAAGTAAGTTGAATCAGCCAACCAGAAGTCAGTTGAGTTCAGTACAGCTCTAAGTTCAATAGAATCTAGTCAGAGTAAGTCAGTCAGCAGTAAGTTTCAGAGGCTGAAACATTCTAAGTTTAAGTTAGCAGATTAAACTGTATGGAGGGTGAAGCCTTCTAGGTCCAGGCTTGCATCTTGAAGATTAGATTGTACTGAGGCAGAAGCCTTCTAGGTCTAGGCTTAAGATTATTTGTACAGAGGCTGAAACCCTCTAGGATCAGGAATTGAATTACCAAAGAATAAACTGTCCTCTGCCCTGAACCCATGAGAATAATTAATAAATCAACACATCTATGTTTATACGTCCCCCTCTGGAACCAAAACTTCTAGGCCAGCAGAACTTAAGGTCACAGGAAGAGGAAGCAAAAATTTTCCTAGTGGGTCACTAGAGGTGATATGAGTGGAACTATTCTTTTTTCTACCCCTTGATTCCTGGACCTGTGGATCCTGGCTGTGGGAGAAACTACACCATATATTGGACACTGATTCAAAGCCTATACTGCCTTCTGGAGAACCCTGTCCCAGGTGGCATGATAGAAAGATGGAATGGCCTTTTGAAGACATAGTTATAGTGCCAATTAGGTGTTAGCATGTTGGAGGACATAGTAAGACCAGTGAATTCTATGATTATGGGCCCACTACTGCATTTCTTTGGTTTCAAAGTGAGTTTCTTGGTCAGAAGCAATGCTGTGTTTAATATCATGATGGTGCATAAGGTATTCTGTAAGTCCATGGATGGTAGTTTAGGCAGGAGCATTATATGTAGGAAAGGCAAATCCATAAACAGAATAAATATCTACTCCAGTAGTTGTCCTTTCCACAGAGGAAGTACTCCAATGTAGTCAACCTGCTACCGGGTCACTAGTTGGTCACCCCGGGAAATGGTGCCATATCTGGGGCTCAGTGTTGGTCTTTGCTGTTGGCAGATCTGGCCCTCAGTAGCAGCTGTAGTCAGGTCAGCCATGGTGAGTAGAAGTCCATGTTGTTGAACCCATGCATAACCTGCATCTCTGCCACGATGGCCACCTTGTTCCTGGGCCCATTGGGGAATGACAGGAATGACTGGGGAAAGAGGCTGGAGGTCCATAGAACAAGCCATTCAATCTACTTGATTACTGAACTTCTCCTCAGCTGAAGTTACCTTCTGACATTCATTTACATAGCACACAAATATCTTCACATCCTTTGTCCATTTGGAGAGATTTATCCATAAACTTCTTCCCTAGGTATTTTTCTCACCAATTTTTCAATTGTGTTCTATTTTATAATTTAATGTAGTTGTCAATTTTTATAATTATAAAGGTAAAATACTTGACTCATCAATTTCAAATGATAAATTACTGAATTAACATTTATATTATGAAGTTCTATTCCAAACATGTAAGAATATAGAAGATTTTAAAGACAGAAAACTAATCTACTTATAAACCAAGCAAAACAAATTTTATTATATTTAACCATCTCTACACAAATCATTTTTATAACTAAAAAATTCTAGATTTCTCTAATATAAACTATTTCTATTAAATAAATAGCTATTCATCAAAGGAGTGCAGGCATAGAAAAAACACAGTAATACTCATTAATAAAAATATCAGTACAAATTTTTTTACATTAAATATTATAGCTTACCATATCAGCATTTTCTCTGCCTAAAATAAAAAAAACACAAATCTTAAAACAAAAAATATCAAAAGCTATAGCCACAATAATTTGTTAATGTACATAAAACATAAAATGATGTAAACTAGTTATCAAAAACACAAAACATGGAAAGAAGTAAAACTGTAGTTTGTTATACAAATATAGTTCAGTTTTTTCCACCTTAAAATAGACTGTTAAAGTGGGCAACCAGTGGCAATGGGAAGTTGTGTATTTTGGGGCCTACCCAAACTTATGAGACATAATGAAGGAGGTTCTAAGCGGCAAGACCATAGCACTCAGTGCCTACATTTTAAAAAATGGAGAGGACTTGTATTAGCAACTTAATGGCATACCTAAAAGGTCTAGAACAAAAAGAAGAATGCCCCAAATGAAAAGGTATCACAAAAAAATCAAACTCAAGGCTGAAATTGTAAAAAATAGAAACAACAGCAACAAACATGAAAAGAATCAAAGAGTTGGTTCTTTGAGAAAATCAACAAGATTAACAAATCCTTATCCAAACTAAAGGGCAAAAGGAGAAGATCCAAATTAGAAAAATTAGAGATCAAAAGGGGGACAGAACAACAGACACCAAGGAAATCCAGATAACTCTAAGGATATTCTTTAAAAACCTGTACTCCACCAAATTGGAAGATCTAACAGAAATGAATAATTTTCCTGATATATACCACCAGCCAAAGTTAAATCAAGATCAGATAAGCAATCTAAACAGACCTATAACCACTAGTGAAATGACCAGTAATTAAGTCTCCCAACCAAAAATGCCCAGGGCCAGATGGTGTTATGAGAGAATTCTACTAGACTTTCAAGGAAGAAGCAATGCCTATATTCTTCTAATTATTCCACAAAGTTGAAACAGAAGGAACATTTTCTGATTCTTTTTATTAGGCCACAGTTATCCTGATACCTAAACCACATAAAGACTCTCCAAAAGAAAGAGAAGTACAAATCAATTCCTCTTATGGCTATCAATGAAAACACTGTCAATAAAATACTTGCAGAAGGAATCTAAGAATACATCAAAAATGGGCTGGAGAGATGGCTTAGTGATTAAAAGCACTGACTGCCCTTCCAGAGGTCCTGAGTTCAATTCCCAGCAACCATATAGTGGCTCACAACCATCTGTAATAGGATGCCCTCTTCTGGCATTCAGGTATACATGCAGATAGAACAGTCATATAAATAAAATAAATAATCTTAAAAGAAGAGAATACATTAAAAAGATCATCCACCATAATGACACAGGCTTCATTCCAGAGATGCCAGGATGGTTCAACATACAAAAATTGACAAATGTAATCCATCATATAAATAGACTGAAATTAAAAAAAAAATCCGCATGATTATGCATAAAAGTCCTTAGACAAAATCTAAAACCTGGAGAGACTAGGGATACAGGGACATACTTCACAAAATGAAGATGAATTATAACAAACCCACAACCAACATCAACCTAAATGGAGAGAAACTCAAAGTAGTTTCACTAAAATCAGGAACAAGAACAAGGCTATCCACTCTTTCCATACTAATTCATCAAAGTACTTGAAGTCTTAGCTACAGCAATATGATAACTGAAGGAGATCAAGGGTATAGAAAGGGAAGAAGTCAAAGTATCTTTATTTGCATATGATATGATAGTATAAATAAATGACTAATAATTCCACCAGGAAACTACTATAGCTGATAAACACTTTCAGCAAAGTAGCTGGATACAAAACTAAAATTATACACAAAAATCCATAGCCTTTCTATTTACAAATGACAAATGAACTGGGAAAGAAACTAGGGAAACAATACCTTTCATAGTAGCCTAAATAAACATAAATTATCTTGGGTAAACTCTGACCAAGCAAGTGGAAGACTTGCGTAACAAAAGCTTTAAGACAGTAAAAAAAGAAACTGAATAAGATATCAGAAGGTGAAAAGATCTCCTATGCTCATGGATTGGTAGAATTAATATAGTAACATAGGCATACTACCAAATGCAATCTACATATTTAATGCAATCCTCATCAAAATTCCAACACAATTCTTCACAGAACTGAAAGAACAATTTTCAGCTTTGTATAGAAACACATATACACAAAAACATGATAACTAAAACAACTCTGAACAATAAAAAAAATTGTTGAAGTATCACCTTCCCCAACCTCAATTTATACAACAGATATATACTAGTAAGAACAGTATGGTATTAGCATAGAAACAGACATATTGATCAATGGAATATAACTGAGGACCCATATATTAGTCTACACACCTATGGACACATGATTTTCGATAAAGGAGCCAGAAATATACATGGTGCTAGTCAACTGGGTGTCTGCATGTAGAAGACTGCAAATGGATCCATATTTATTGCCCTGCACAAAACTCAACTCCAAATGGATCAAAGGCCTCAGCCTAAAGGCTAGATACACAGAATCTGATAGGAAAGAAAGTGTGGAATGATCTTGAACTCATTGGCACATGAAAAGACTTTCTGAACAGAACACCAATAGCACAGGCACTAAAAACAATAAGTGAGACCTTATGAAACTGAAAAGCTTCTGTATAGCAAAGGACACTATTAATAGGACAAAATGGCAGCCTATATAATGGGAAAAGATTTTCACCTACTTTATTTCTGATAGAGTGCTAATATGTAGGATATATAAAGAACTCAAAATACTTGATATCAAGAAAACAAATAATCCAATTAAAAACAGGGTACAGATCTAAACAGAATATCCTTATAAGAGGAAACCCATGGTTGAGAAACACTTAAAGAAATGTTTAGCATTCTTAGCCATCAGGGAAATGTGAATTAAAACTACTTTGAGTTTTCATCTCACTCTAGTCAGAATGACCAAGATTAATTTTAAAAAAATGACAGCATATGCTTGTGAAATTATGGGGAAAGGGAAACACTTATCAATTGCTGCTGGGATTGCAAACTTGTATAGTCACTTTATAAATCAGTGTGGTGACTCATCAGGAATCTGGGTATAGGTCTACCTGAAGATCCAGCTATACCACTCTTGGGCATATACCCAAAGGATTCTACATCCTGTTACAGATACATTTGATCAATCATGTTCATTGCTGCTCTATTCATAATAGCCACAAACTGGAAACAGACTAGATATCCATCAACAGATGAATGGATAAAGAGAATGTGGCACGTTTACACAATGGAATACAACTCAGCTGTTAAAAATGAAATCATGAAATTTGCAGGTAAATGGATGGAACTGGAAAAAAGACTCATTCTGAGTGCGGTAATCCACACTTCAAAAGACATATATGGTACGTATTCACTTATATTTGAATGTTAGCTGTTAAATCTTCAATAAGCAGGCTACAATCCATATAATCACAGAGGTTAGGTATAGAATAAGGGACCAGGGGAAGGATTGCATCATCCTAAAAAGGAGAAATAAAATAGTTATCAATGGATGGGGTAGGACCAGAACAGGAGAATCAAACAGGGAGGGGAGAAGAGGAGGTTGGGGAGGAAATATGGCAAGGGATAGCTAAAACTAAGTGCCATTTGAGAAGTTGGATGGAAAACTAATGCATTAAAAGCTTCCTAAAATATAAAAATATATGAAAATGGTCTTAATGGAATTATCAAATAGCAGCAGAGCTGGAGTCACAGCTTGACACCTCTCATCGTCAAATTAATTCCAGTTCCAGGACTGTGTTACATTTAATTAGTTTTTGGACAAAGAAGCCCCATGGGAATCCTCAAACAACCCAAGGCTATTCATTGATCTCCAGGAGCTTATGGTAAGACCCTATTGCTGAAAACAGTACCCACACAACTCATTGAACATGGAGAAGTTGAGCTGGTGCCTTCACCTACTGACTGGGGTTCAGGATCCTGGAAGGTACTCTGCATGCTACCAAAGGAGAAAGGTAAACACCAATCCAGCTGGCTACAAACTCTTCCATCTATAATGGTTTCCTGAATGCAAGAGCAAGATGTGCTAGTTCAATAGTGGCACAACGCTTGTGGGAATAACCAGCCAACATCTGATTGGATTTAAAGTCCACTCTGTGACATTGAACCTATCCCCAACATTGCTTGCCTGACCAAAAACCTCAGACTAGATAGGCCAGGGACCTAGGGGAAAACCAAATACTACTCTTCTGCTAAAGAAACATAGCAATATAATGACTTCTAGCAACATTCTGCTATACTTATAGATCACAGTTTATAGTTGCTGTGAGAGTAATTACTCAATGGAGTACTACCAGGTATATGACCACACCAGGGCAGACCCCATGCTCAGGAATATCAGCAAATAAAAACAGGATTCCACATTTTTTAGAGACAGAAACAACATGAAGTTGAATGAGTAGGGAGGTGTGGGGACAAGGAGAATATGATCAAAATATATTGTATAAAATTTAAAAAAATAAATAAGATCATTATTTTAAAATTTAGGTACTATTATTGGTGATGATGAAATTTATTTTTTATTTCACATTAAAGAGCTTAGTAGTATTCTTGTATCTGCTCACAACTTTTAATATTTAGAAGTCACTAGTAGAAACAAATAGGTGGCTAGGGATATAGTTCAATGGAAAAGCTACTAAGCACCTATAAGGCTCTGGGTTCAATTTCTAGCACCAATAACAAAAAAAAATCAATAAACATAATTATTTATCTCTATAAAGGTATATCTGGGTCCCAATTCTGCAAGTTACTGCAGTGAAGAGAGAGAACTCTATGCAGTGAAGAGAGAGAATCAATGGAAAGGGATTTTCCTAGGGCTAACTTCAAGTTAGTTACAAAATACTGTGTTCACTGCAAAAGAAAGTATTAATCTGAATATTTCTATGAGAATTACATAGTAGAGATATGCCACGTAAGGCACCAAGCACTTAATAAATATAAGCCACCATGATACTAATTTGCTCACTTTATTTCCTAATGTAGACATTTATTTTTTAATGTTTGTAATTAAACTTATTTTAAGCTACAAAAGTGTTACTTAAAAACTTGCAGATAAATTAAAGGTAGCAAATTTCTAATAATTTTTAAAAATTTCATCCTCACATATTACTTATAAATTCAAATTTTTATGCAAATTCTAGTTTATAAAATACTAAATTTACTTTCTATAGGCCACATACAAAATCAGTCTTGTGATCTTACCACCTAAAGTAATCTTTACAGGCAATGTATCATCTTCATTTACAATATAGAATACACTAACAGCTTGAATTGACTTAATGATTGCATGTAGGCATAGAATTCAATAGTCTAATAGCCCTCACCATGACAATAGCAGCCATTATTGTTCCCAAAACTTAAAACATAATACGAAATACTTAACACAAAGTATAAGAAAAAATATCTTTGTCCTGCTCTAAGAACCACAACTATAGATATAAATCACTGTGCTATAGTTAAAAATAAAAATATACCTAACTATAATGGTTAGTAATTTAATTTGTACATGTACTTAAGGTAAATAAATTACAAATAATATAATGGAGGTTCTTTCTACGCTGCATCTAACTTATTAGTCAGTCAGTCTGCCACATCCTTCTCCAGGGTCTATCCCAATGAGTCTCCCTAACCCTCCCCATAAACTCCTCCTTTCAAACACATCAATCTAGCCCAGGTCCCATACCCAGTTCTCCCAGCCTAGGCTGGCCACCCATGCCAGAGCCACAACCAACGTCTAGGCTTCTACCAAGACCCTCTCCACTTATACCCCAAACACTGGGCCTTCCCACACCATATCCAACCTTTCCACATTACCGATCTATCCTCACAATCCAGGCTTGGACCAGGAGGCACATCCTATACACCAACCCAGTCCCCCATTCCACCCAAGCTATTTCCAAACATGAGACTCAACACGCTCACACACTCACACCCTTTCTCTTTTGCCTATGTCTGCTCTATCTGTATCAGATTTAGAACTAACAAAAGTTCACATGCCCATATCTCATTGCAAAAATATCAACAATATGAAAGATCAAGCCAGTATCTTTTCTCCAAAACTTAAATATCCTGTGGAAATGTTTGCAATGAGAATGACCTAGGTAAATCCCAGGTCACATAATTTAAAAGACAATCATAGGCTTGGACCATAGGCCACCTCCGCTGCCACAACTCAAGGTAGGCTGCTCTCCCTACTACAGAATCCCTGTACTCTTTTAGTGCAGCCCTCCCCATCCTCTCTCCAATCCTCCCTCTCCTCCCCATTGCCACATTGCCTCTGCCAACTCAAATGGGAGCTCTCTCCTGGACCAGAGGCCAAGCCAGCCTTCAGAATCCAGGGGAGACTCACTGCAGTACTGAGAGCCCACATCCTCCCAACATCCTCCCACATCTACCCAATTCCAGTGAAAATCCCTAGCCCTACCCCAAGCCACACAGACAAGAAGATCAGAGAAGAAACAGAACTCAAGGAACTAAACTCTCATCCAATAAAGAAAAACTCAGGAATTGGCACCTAAACCTACAATCACCCCAAGCCCAGATGCCTAAACACCAGGGTAAGAAGAACACAAACAACAACAACCAGGACAATATGGCACCACCAGAGCCCACTTGTCTTTCTACAAAAAAACCCAAACAAACCTGAATCTAACACAGGCAAAGCACAAGAAAAAGACCTTAAAACCAATTTTATAAAGATATGTCCTTAAAGAGGAAATGAATAAATCCCTCAAAGAAATTCATGAAAAGACAGACAATTGAAGGAACTGAGCAAACTCATCAAAGAAATACAGGAAAATACAAACAATTAGAAGAAATGAATAAATCCCTGAAAGAAAGAGAAGAAAAAACAAACAAACAACTGAAGGAAATGAATAAAACTGTCCAAGACCTTAAAATGGAAACAGAAACCATAAAGAAAACACAAACCAAGGAAATCTTTGGAAATCAAAAACCTAGAAAAATGATGAGGAGCTACAGAGGCAAGCTAGAGTAACAGAATGCAAGAGATGGAAGACAGAATCTCAGGAGTTGAAGATACCGTAGATGAAATGGATACATGGGTAAAGAAAAATATCAATCCAGCAAATTATGACAAAAAACATCCAGGAAATTTGGGACACTATGAAAAGACCAAACTTAAGAATAACAGGAATAGAGGAAGAAAATTTCCAGTTCAAAGGCCCAGAAAGTATTTTCAACAAAATCATTTAAGAAAAAATTGCAAACCTAAAGAAAGAGATGCCTATAAAGGTACAAGAAACATACAGAACACCAAATAGACTGGACCAGAAAAGAAAGTCCCCTCACCACATAACAATCAAAACAATAGACATACAGAACAAAGAAAGAAACTAAAAGCTACAAGAGAAAAACAAGTAACATACAAAGGCAAACCTATTAGAATTATAACCAACTTCTCAATGGAGATCCTTAAAGCCAGAAGAACCTGGACAGATGTACTACAGACTCTAAGGTACATAGATGCCAACCCAGACTATTATACCCAGCAAAACTTTCAATTACCATAGATAGAGAAAATAGTTCATGATAAATCCAAATTCAAACAATATCTGTGTAAAATCCTGCCCTACAGAAGGTACTAGAAGGAAAACTACAACTCAAGGAGGTTAACTACATTCAGGAAAACACAAGATAATCTCATAGGCTCATAATTAATAAAAGGGAGACAAACACACACATATACAAATGCACACACAACCAACAACTACAAAATAACAGGACCTAGCAATCATTGGTCATTGATATCCCTCAACATTAATGGTCTCAATTCCCTAGTAAAAAGACACAGAGTAACAGAATGGATGTGAAAACAGTATTCATCCTTCTGCTGCATACATGAAACACATCTCAAACTTAAAGATAAATATAATCTCACAGTAAAGGTTTGGGAAAAGATTTACCAAGCAAATGGACCTAAAAAACAAGTTAGCATAGCCATTCTAATATCCAACAAAATAAGACTTCAAACTTAAATTAATCAAAAAATATATGAAAAGACATTTCATACTCAAGTGGCATATACCAAGACATATCAATTCTTAACATCTATGCTCCTAACACAAGAGCCCCCATGTTTGTAAAAGAAATATTTCTAAAGCTAAAAACACACATTGACCCTCACACACTGATAATGGGAGATTTCAATACCCCACTCTCACTAATTTACTGGTCATCCAGACAAAAACTAAGCAGAGAAATACTGGAGGCTAACAGATGTTATAAACCAAATGCACCTAACAGATATCTACATAACATTTTACCCACACACAAAAAAGAATATACTTTTTTCTTACTACCTCAGGGAACCTTCTCCAAAACTGACCACATACTTGGCCACAAAGCAAGCCTCAATAGATAGAAGAAAAATGAAATAAACCCCTGCATATAATAACCCCCTACTATCAGACCACCACAGATTAAAGCTGGACTTCAAAAACAACAGCAACAACAGTAGGCCTACAAATTTGTGGAAACTAACAACTCTACTGAATGACAATTGGGTCAAGACAGAAATGAAAAAAAATTTAAAGACCTTCTAGAATTCATTGAAAATGAATCCACAACATGCCCAAACCTATGGGACACAATGGAACCAGTGCTACAGGGAGATTCATAGCACTAAGGGCTTACAAAAAACAAAAGCAGAAACAAAAACAAAAAACAAAAACTGGAGAGATCTCATAATAGTAACTTAACAGTACACCTGAAAGTTCTGGAACAAAAAGAGGAAATCACACTCAAAAGGAGTAGACGGTAAGAAATAATCAAACTCAAGGCTGAAATCAATAAAATAGAAACAGAACAATACAAAGAATTAATGAAACAAAGAGTTGGTTCTTTGAGAAAATCAACAAGAGAGACAAACTCTTATTCAAACTAATTAAAAGACAGAGAAAGACTATCCAAATCAAAAAAATCAGAAATGAAAAGGATATAACTACAGACACCAAGGAAATCCAAAGAATCATTAGGTCCTACTTTAAAAACCTGTACTCCACAAAATTGGAAAATCTAAAAGAAATGGATAATTTTCTCAATAGATACCACCTACCAAAGTTGAATTAAGATCAGATAAACAATTAAAATCTCTGCATATTCTGTCTTGTGACTCTTTGCACTAATCCATCTTCTACAAAAATGCTATAGGGATCTTCATGTTTCAAGGAACTTTGATGTTCACTGATACTATTAAAGGCAAGTGTCTCTCAACATTTTGCCCACTGACTCCTTTGCATAGAGACAACCTACTCCTTTGAATGCCTGGAACTTTGGCTTTAAGGTGTTTTCTTCTGGTTTCTGTTTACTGTAAGTGTTCTCTTCCTCTAAAAGGGATGCCACAATCTACTCAAAGCAAATGCACTGTTGACTATTTTACAGATCCTAGGAAGTCTTGGGACTTTTGGAGGTTGTGTCAAATTTGCAGCTATAGGCATTTTGTGGGCCATCACTCTCATTATCTTTTCCTGGAACCTTCTGATGACTGCCAGCCAACTGTTATAAATCAGCCAAAGTGAGATTCACAAGGAGACAGTTTTTCACCAAAGCTTCATATTGTTCATCTTCCTTAGGCTCTTCACTGTCACTGCTGTTGGAATCAGGTGGAAATTTAGGATTTAGAAACTTTACTCTATGAACCAGGGCTGATTCTTTGTTGCTTTTAGTCTATTGTACAATCATTAGAAAGTTCTATCCTTTTAAAAGAACTTTTCTTTCAATGGTCATGCTTTTCAGACCAATGGTCAGGGTATTCAGGAGCTCTTCCTGGCTCAAATCTAATCCTTATCAGTGTTGATGGTATCCACAACTTCTCATTTCCACTGGAAATATAGGCATACCCCCTGTCCCAGTGCAATACTTGTCCTGATTTCCATTCAGATGTTAATATGTCTTTATAATATATCGGTTGATTTAACTCTGCAATTTTTCAATTGAAATGTCTCTCAGCCATTGTTCCTGTCGCCTTGACATTAAAATAATTTAAAGTTAGTGGGGCACTATGTAGTTCATCTCTGGGGGTCTCTGTTATTCTCTTTTGTCTTTCAAGCATTTCCTTTAATGTCTGATTAGATCTTTCTATAACTGCTTGTCCTGTAGGATGATGTGGTATACTGGTAATATGTTTTATGCCATAGTATGCAATGTTTTCATTTTACTAGAGACATATGTGGGGGCATTGTCAGTCTTGATTTGTAAAGTATTCTCATAATAGACATTACTTCCAGTAAATGTGTAATTACAGAATCATCCCTTCCCGAACTCAAGGCAGAAGGCCACTGAAACCCTGAATAAGTATTTATAGTATGGTGTACAAACTTTGGTTTCCCAAATTCTACAACATGGAAAACATCCATCTGCCAGTTTCCCTTTTTTAGTACCTTTAAGGTTACTTCCTGCAGGCAATGGGGCTTGATTATACAAGGAACAAGTAGGACAATTCTTTATAATTTCCTTGGCTTGATGCCAAGCAATGGAGAAATTCCTTTTTAAACTTTTGCTGTTTATGTGGTGCTTTTCATGAAAATTTGAAGCTTCTAACACATTTCCTATTGATAACTGATCAATCTCATTGTTCCCTTGTGCCAATGGGCCTGGCACCCTGTGTGAGATCTAATATGAGTAATATATACTGGATAATTTCTGTCTCAAATTGTTTGTTGCTGTTGCATAAATAATGATGTTGATTCTGAATGATCAGAAATCAATTCAGTAGTTTCTATATGCAAAACAATCCTTTAAGCATACTGAGAATCAGTGATGATATGAAGAGATTCAGCAAAGATCATAAGAAAAGCATGTAACTCTGATTTTTGAACTGACACATATGGGCTTTGACTGACTTTACTTATTTTCTCTAGCTTATACTCTACCCTGCCATTCCTGATTTATTTGCATCAGAATAAAATGTAGGCACTCCAGAAATAGGTGATCCTCTTAATACACAAGGGAGTGTCCAGTTAGTCTTTTTCATAAGCTGGATTCACTTGTTTTTAGGATATTTGTTATTAATTTCTCCCAAGTAATTGCTATAAGCTCTTTGCCAATCTTCATTGATTACCCATAATGACATAATCTCAGCATTAGTGTAAGTAATATAAGTAGTATAAGGCACTACTAATTCTGCTGGATCTGTTCCTGACAACTGATGAAGTCTTATTCTTACCTTTATAATTAAATTAATTTAAAATTATATATGTAAATATACTATAACATAATATAATATATTATTGTAATTAGAAGCAACATATTCTATGTAGTTCTTTAATTTTTTTACTCTGCTTATATGACATAAATATCCATGCCAAGATACTATCCTCTCTCTTCATAAGAATGAATGATGACCAAAATGCAATTCACAAATGTGGTCTTCATATGCATCTTGTAGTCTCTTTTCTACTAGAGTAAACTCTTTCTCTGATGCAGCGGTCAAGTGTCTTGGACTATCTAGGTTGAAGACTCCTTGTAACATTTGAAACAAATTACTTAACTCTTGAGTAGTTAATCCAATTGTGGGTCTTATCCAGTTACTCCCAATAATTTTTGGAAATCATGAAGTCTTCATAACTGATCTCTTCTGATCTATATCCTTTGTGGTTGAATTTTTTGTTGACTTATCTTATAACCTAGATAGTTATCAGAATCTCCTCTTTGTATTTTTCAAGAGCAATTTGCAAACCCAAACAGGATAAAATTCTTTTCATTTCATCAAACGCTTTTTCTAAAGTATCTGTGCCAGAATCAGCTAGGAAAATATCATCTAAATAATGGTAAATAATAGATTGGGGAAAACTGTGTTTGAACTATTTCTAATGGTTATTGCACAAAATATTGACATAAAGTTGGACTATTTACCCTGGGGAAAGACTTTCCATTGATACTTTTTGACAGGCTGGGCATTGTTATAGGTAGATACTGTAATCTTTTCTTTGTCCTGCTCTTGCAAAGGGACTTTTAAAACAGTCTTTCAAATAAATCACTGTCAAATGTCATGTCTTAGGTAATAACAAAGAAAAGAAATTCCAGGCTGTAGTGGATCCATGGGCTGAATCATCTTGATCACAGCCCTCAAATCAGTTAACATTCTCTATTTGCTAATTTTTTCTTTATAACAAATACAGTTGTGTTCCATGGACTGGCAGACTCTTCTAAATGCTGAGTTTTTAACAGCTCCTCTACCAGCTGTTCAAGCAAATGCCTATAATTTTTCTTTTGTTAAGGGCTATTCACTCTATTCACTGCTGAAGTTAATCTTTGCAGAACATCAGTGAAGGCCTCACTTGAGCCTTGTATGATTTTTGTGAATGAGGTAGATTTTTTTCCTGGCTCCTCTACTTTTTCCCAAGCTCGTAAAGCTGCTAAACGACATTGTATGATGGTCACATCATCAAACTCAATCTGTTCTTGTAATTCAGCATACTGATTCTCTCAAGGTTCTGATTTTGGGTTATATTTATTCCTCTAGCCCTATTCTGCTGTTCCATACTTGCTGCTTCTTCTCACCACCAGGTTAAATACTGAAGCTGAGGATCTGCCTTTAGTATAGCTGATATTAACCCTTTGCAATTGAATGGGATCATCTGGTACTGTGGTTATTCAGCACCTGCTTTACATAGGGCAAGTGCATACCATATGACACCACAGCTTCCTTCAATCACCTTAAATCAGTCATTTCTATCAGATGCCATCCTGTTTCATTATAACGTTGGGGGTTATCCCTATCAACTGGAATATGTTGGATCACTCCTGGAAAGGTTGAAGGTGATTTCATGACCCTAGGCTGCCTTTCTTCCACTTCAGGTATAGCTGAGGATAAACAATTAGACACAGCTTTTGGGAAGGGCTGCTGAACATTCTCCTGTGTAGACTTTTCCCTTATATTCCTAACAGAACCATCATCCTGTATAATCTTCTCCCATTTATCTATCTAGGGGAAGATCCTTTTTTCTTTTTTGTCACTGAGAAAGAACCCAGTTGTTTTCTCAGTTCCTCAGTTTTCTATTTTTCACCCTTTCTAATTCCCCCCATTATAAATACTTTGCTGGCCTCTTGAATACAAGCATCCATTTCTTCTCCTTCTGCCTTTTCTTCTACTACACTTGAAATCAAATTTCCCATTATCCTTTTTTTATTCTTATTTCCTTCTCCTCATTTGGAAGCCACTGGTAGCTGAAATTAGAGTCCCGGAACTCCCCAGGACTTTGACTCCTGAAACTGATTGCTACTGTAACAGATTCCTAACTTGAAACTGATTCCTAACTTGTAACACATTCCCACTGTGCCTTTTTACCCTCTAGCTCATGAAAGTAAAGGGAAAAATAGGAAGACAGAAATTAATCTTCACCATTCTTGCAGGCAACCTTGAAAGAGAGAAAGAGAGAAAGGAAGAAATGTTCACTGCCCTTTTTGGCTGTCCTAAGCTTGGAGAACAGGAGCTGCTAGCATCTCACAAACCAACCTACCAACTGCCAACTGCCAACCATTTCTGTTCTTTAAATTCTAAGCAAAGTTCCCAGAAGTCCATGCAGCATGCAACCATAAGAAAGTCTGCACAGGACAAAATCAAAAAGCAAAACCAAAAAAAAAAAAAAAAAAAAAAAACCCAAAAACTTTCTTGAAAACATCCTGGGTATGTATCCTGGAGTAACTGTGGAAACCAGTAAAATAAAAAGGGACCATTGCCAGGATAGGAGGGTTGAGCGAGCAATGTAAAGGGAAATAACAGGGAATAAGTGACCTTATTGGGGAAACAGGAAAGGAGGGGCTCTGATTAGGAAAGGTGATTGTGACAAATACAGAAGGAAGGAGGTAAAATGATATCTAAAAAAGTCATAACAGATCGTAACATTAACTATTCACTTAAGAAAACAACAAACTAAATCTATAGTCCATGTAAGCTTGTGTATAAATACACATATATAGTTTAAATGAAATTTTGTCATCTTGGCTGACAGTGTTCCACTCAAGAGCCAAAGACCAACTAAGAAAAATGCTAACACCAGGTGGGGGAAACCTTCTAGTTGTTGGCCAGGGTTATCCAAGAGATTCTCAAAACAGTAAAGGCTATTAATGTTGCTCTCAGTTGTTCGTTAGAGGTGGAAGGTAGCCTTTATTGGTGAAGACTCCATACATGTCAGACACAGAGTCCAGAGGTCCCTGAGCTGGAACTGAGCCTCCTCCTAAAGAACTAGCTTTCATCTTACCAGAAGGCAGCATGCAAACTTCCAAAGGGGAGAAGTACTCAACAGTCCTTCCCAGCTATGATGCCTATGAACCACAATAATAACCTGCAGCAAAGACAATCCTAGGGGTGCAGTAGTTGCATGTATACCTTAGCAGTAACCACCAATAGCCCGTAATATTTTGAGAATCTCTTGAACAACCATGATCAACTGAACTAAAAGAGGGCTTCTACAGCCTGGTGTTGGGGCTTTTGTTGGATGGTCTTTGGCTCTTAGAGGGAGAATTGTCAGCCAAAATGACAAAATTTATTTTAATTCATATATGTATACTTATACACATTTACATGCATTATAAGTTTTTCTTAAGATAGATAGTTAATGCTATGATCTATTATTGCTTTTTCAGAGATCTTACTGCTATTTACCTTCCTCCTTTCTTCTCTAATAGGGTTTAAGAATCACTCAACAAGAGGGGAATCATGCCTAGGAATTGAAGCCTACCCAACTACTCAGGACTACTAAAGTTATAGATCTTGGAGGTGAACCTATACTCACCAATTTGATGAAATAGAATAACCCTTAACTAATTCTAGATATTTATCCTTTTACCCACAGATAAGTGTAGTACTCACACCTCATTAAGGAAACCTGTCTTTACAGCAGAAAAAGAGGCGGTGGGAAGATTATAAAAACAAGGGGATCAGGGAGTTTGCTCTAAGATCATATCTCCTGGTAATGTCAGAAGCCACACCCATAAACTCTTGTTAGCTTGACTGCCTAAGCATGAACTGACTAAGGAAGACATCAATAGATGTGCCAAAGTGAACAAGAGACTGCATCCTAAATATCTGACCTTATACCCAGAGATAATGTAGTTCTCACTTCTCATCAAGAGAGCTTTACTTTGAAATGGAAGAAGATCACTACAGAAAACCACAACCCATCAAGACGCAGGGCTGTGGAGTCAGTCCCAGTGGACACATCTATAAAACGCTTCCTATACCTAAGGCTCAGGGAACATTGTGGAGGAGGGTTGGAAAGACTTTAGGAGTCAGAGGATCAGGGAGTTTTCTGTGAGATTGCATCTCCTAGTAATGTCAGAAGCTTCATCACAAACTCTCACCAACATAACCGCTAAACATGAGCTGAACAAACACAGCAACAATGGATGGATATAGTGGGGTAGGGGCAGGAGGCCTTGAGCTTACATAATGAATTGCAGACAACTAGAAAATGCAGAGAGTGGGAGAAATAGTCTTCCTAGGGAAGAGCACATCAATTGGTTAACCAATACCAAATGGTTAGCCCTGAAGACATACATACAAGTAACATACAGACAAAGCATACTAAAGTACATATATTTAGGAATATATATGTATGTACATATATGCATGTAATAACAATTAATAAATAAAAAGGCCATGAATTTGAAAGAGAAGAGGGACATATGGAAAGGTTTGAAGGGAGGAAAGGGAAGGGAGAAATGTAATAATAATGTTGGTCATTATAATTTCAAAAAATGAATAAAAGTAAAAAGATGTTCTTGCTTTACTCTCATAATAAAGATATCACTGAAAACAAAAATGTACAGTATAAAACAATCATACTAAATATATTATTTTTTCTATTTCTTATATTATTATGGATAACTTTAGTCTATAATTTATTATTTTTAAAATTAAACCTTTTAACATATATTATTTAAAGTCTCTGTACCTTTTAAAATAAACTATTTGGAAATATACAGTTAGGTATATAGCCAACTTGCCCAAATTTTGTGCTTTTCTTTCCTAATTTCTCTATAGTTTGCCACTGTGAATTTTTTCCTATACTGAAGACACTAAGAAAACTTATCTGAAAATATTCTCTAAGCTAAGTAGTGATGGTGCATGCTTTTTAATCCCAGCACTCAGGAGGCAGATCTCTGTGAGTTCAAGACCAGCCTGGTCTATAGAGTGAGTTCCAGAACAGCCAGAGTTACAACAGAGAAAACCTGTCTCAAAAGACCAAAAAAAAGAAAGTTCTCTAATATTTACCTGTTAATTTACACTAATCCTTTCTTGCTCATCTCACAATTACTAATCAAAATCTTTCTCCTTAGCTTGCTCTATGTAAGTTAAGAAATTATTTTGCAAGAATTTATTATATTCTATGAAGAAATTATTAATAGATTTATTTTTATTTACTGCACTTTAATAATGAAAAAGAAAAATGTATGTACCATGTACAATAAAATAAAATAAAATAAACACTCTTTGCTTCCCTAGTGGCTCAATTCAAACAAAAAATTCAATAATAGAAAAATAAAAGAACCAAGTTGTACATTGATGTTTCACTCATACTTCTACTATGACTTGACCAGAACAGGGCATTTCGTAGACTTATCATTATAGATGGTACTAATGTTTAATACATGCTTAATAGCATTCATGCATATTTGAAATAGTGGCAGTACATACCAGTTGACATAGTCAGTCCAAAGCTTTAAGGAAAAATAAAAAGAAAAGTGGTATGAGAAATTTCTAATTGTACAATAAATAAATATTTCAAATTGTGCATCTAAAAAAATTTAAAGGCCTTTTAGTTAAAAAAAGCAGCAATTACCAAGAAGCCCCTGGTGATTTTCTGAATTCTTTACTTGTATTTATACCAAACTTCTTAATTCTCATATTAAATCTCTGAAAATATATAAATAAAATATTGTATAAGTTTAAGAAACTATTACATTAGATGCAAAAAACAACAATGCAAAAACAAAACAAAACAACCTTCCCAAACCTAAACTAGAGACTATTTCTAATAATAACTCTCAAGAGAAAATAACAGATGGGGTAATCAAGAATAATGTCTGGCTTCACACATCTACAGATCTTGACCAGAACACTAAGCAAGGACACATGAAAGTTTCAAACATAAAGACAAATGTACTTTCTGGGCTTCACAGAACCAGAAACAATGAAACCTTATCCTAGCAGATCCTGAAAACTATTAGATAGCAAAAATTATAAAAGCCATAGTTCCAAAAACAGATAGATGAACTCACCAATGTTAATTGTGAAGCAGTTAACAGTAAAAACTCACTGATTGACCCATGTCATGGTCTTATCATGGTTTTAAATGTTTGATGTTTTTCTTAATTCATACTTATATTTTAATGTTAGTATTTAATATTTTCAATAAATTTATGATTTTTATCTCCATTTTACAGTTAAAGAAGCAGCTCAATGCTTTTAAGTTATATCAAATTTGATATATATATCATATATCAAATTGATTAAAATATTGATTCTAAACTATACTTACTGAAAAAAAGAACATTTACTACAATGCTAATTTATGAATATTGTACAGGTTCACAGAAAAAAGTCCAGGTGTACAGAATTGTGTAAGGGTAGCAATTTTGATGATGCTTTTCCTTTTTGCTTTTAATTTCCTTCTACCTATTCTAACATACATAACAATGCTAAAACTCCTTAAGTTATTCTGAAAGATGAATGGAAAGTATAAAGTATAAAGAAATTTACACTTTGAGAAAGAAATTTAGATAATGACTTCAGGATAATAGAGTATGAAGGAAAAGACAGAAAGAGGATGATAGTCAAAAGGGAATTACACATGAAAGGGAAAATGCAATACAGTAGACTCACACGTAAGAGGGCTAGGAAAGACAGTAGGCAAATGAAGGCATATCTGTGCATGCAGACATACAGGCACACACGCACACATACACACACACACACACATTTTGACCACAGAATAAAAATTTTTTTAAATTGTTACATAAATGAGGTTGGAATGCATTTTTAAAGAACCTCAAAGACAACATAGATTAACAAAGAGAGGAGCAAACCCTTTATTGTCTCACAAGTTGCCAGTTACTTCAATATGGTGGTCTAGGAAACATGGACTAGTATTTTCCAAGGAATCTATATAAAGGTCACACAAAAATTAATACAAAATAAAATTATGAAGGTAGTAGAAACAATGAAAGTACTTGGCAAACTGATGACTACATTGATGGGTCACCATAATCTACAAGAATGGCAAGTAACACTGAAGTTAACCCAGAATGAGAAATGGTGTTTAAATTATAAGTGTGTAGTGTAATCAGAGCAAGAAGTTGATTAAAGGGCTGTTTATTGGAATGTTGCATTTCTAAGAAATATGACAGAGGTTAAATCTATTCCTTTTGTTCCTATATAAAAAGTATCAGTCAGGCAAGGTGATATACTCCTATAATCCCATCACTCCAGAGTCTGAGACAGAGGTATCTATCACATAGGTAAGCCTGGTCTACAAAAAAAAAAAAAAAAAAAAAAAAAAAAAACCACCAAAAACCAAAAACCAAAAGCAAAAACCAAAAAACCAAAAAAACAAAAACAAAAACAAAAACAAAAAAACACTGTCTCAACCCACTCCTCTGTCCCCTGAAAAATCATGTTGGAAAACAGAACAAATACACAGAATCAACAGAAAGATGATGCAGATGCATTATAAATTTCTTTAAGTAGGATTCTGCAAGTGAAACCTGTAGCATACTGAAGAAATGTGGAAAGCCAACAGGGGAAGCTCAGCCTTATTCTTAAACTTCTGGAATCTGAATTAATATTTATGTACTAGTTTCCTTCTAAAGCTCAATCCATGGTATTGTATGGAGTCACTGTGGCTTTAATATACATGGGTACACGTGCACCCGAATCAGAGCCTAATCAACATAATCCCAATCCTAATCCTAACCCTAACCCCTTACCTATGGTTGGAGAATTCATGGAAGTTCTAATTCTTTATAGCTAGGAGTAGTTTTAAAAGGCACAAGCATATTTCAGTGATTTGTGGATTTGGTTATAGATGACTCCAATACAGCAACTAGCACAATAAATATAGTTATATGAACTTAGCAGTCTATTAAATTAGAATAGAGTTATTACTAATTTGACAACCTTGGTGTTAAAAATGCCAATAATCTGTTAGAAAAAAATGTATTTGACCAATGCAAGGATGCTACATCAGTTCAATTTGTATGAAATGCAGAGCATACCTGCAGAGCATAATAAAGCGAAGTGCCTGCACTCTAAAAGAGCTGGGCAGTCATGAGGAAAAGGAGGAAAATGACCTGCTATCTGATTTTCTACACCAGTGTTCACTCCCCAGAGTAAACGCATTACATGGCTTACATTGTTCCACAATTACAGAATGCTAAGACTGATAGGAACCTGATTCTGGGTAGAGAGTGATGCTATCCATCCAATACTCATCCTCCTGTTCCAGCCCCCTAACTTGTTGGATCCCACTCTATCTTGTTTCTCTAAATATTCCCCCTCCCAAATTTCCCCACTTTTCTTCTTCCTAATATGAAAATGGAAATCCCATGTTCCACTTTAATTATAACATTCTATCTTCATCATATCGTGCCTCATGGTACCGTCTGCTGTCATATATCCAAATTCACTATAATACCTTCTCTTTGTACACTATTTTAAGTGTTCTGGCTAAGGTCACCAGACTGATTTAAAAATCTCTGACTTAAAAAAAACTCTGACTGAAAAATCTTTAAATCTTCATTTTCCTTGATGTCTTCCTTAATTTCTGAGACACTGTTTCTTCTTGCCTTTACTTGGGCTCAATCTGTCCCTTAAACTACTGGTGTTCGCTAGAGTAATATTCTTAGCCTTCTGGACTCCTCCTTCTTTTAACCTGCTCCTTAAATAACTTACCCAAACTCAAGGCTATGCATTTTCATACACATGCATATGCATTTTCAGCTCTATCTTGTGTAATGTCATATATATGTATGATTAGTAGGTATCTAAATATGCATGGACCCTATACATTTTAGGTGAAAAAAAACCTCAAAATAAAACTTGAGTATAACTTTCAAATTAGTAGAGGACCAAATAAAATAAAAAATCTTCTAACACACATATACACACACACACACACACACAAAAACCAATCAAATTACAGAAGAAAGAGAAAAATACACACAGAGACAGACATAGGAAAATAGAAAGCAAAAGGAAGAAGGAGCAAATATATAACTCCACACACACAAACAAATCAGATATATCTACATTTTCTAACTAATAGATTATGAGACTTAACAATAAGAGTAACAATTCATTTGTATACCTAAAACATGAGAATACATTAAGGGTTAAATGGAACACCTCCAAATACAATAGAACAGAAATTTTGTCTAGCTGTACTAATATCAAATGAAGTAGATTTAAAGACAAAGCTTGTTTCTATTGTTAATGAATTATTGCATAAGAAATTCACAAGATATGATTCTAAAGCTATAGGCGTCTAACAATAATAAGCAGTTTCACAGAGCCACACAAAGAAAACAAATGATAATCATAAGGGCCACTTTCTTCAGCACTAGATTAAGTGAAAGAACAAAGAATTGGACATGCTTCTGCTCATGCACAATTAGAGAGATTAATGTAAGAGGCATGCACAACTCAGCACTTAGCATCAGATATACATTTGAAGCACATTTAAAACATTTATTTAATAATAGAAAGTATAATAACTGAAGCATTGCAACTGTGGGATAGACAAACAGCCCAGTTCAATAGGAGATGTGGATGATGATCACGGAAGAAAGGAACTTTGCAATAGTAAATATCATGAGGATAACTGAGGGCTAACTATATATATATATATTATATACTAACTATATACAGGATAAAATGAGACATGTTTGAGTAGAGAACATATACAAAGAAACTGCACATCTATTCACTTCTTCAAAGTGATAATCTTGGAGTTGAAGTGTAGCTCCCTGAATGTAGCAAAGGTCAAAAACCTCCTTACCCTCGTGCATTTCCAGAACCAACTACAGACTACACAGGGCCACACTGCTCCAACATATTCTCACTTTTCCAGTGACCATGGCTCTTTTCCTGTCTTTACAAAAGCACCCTATTTTGTGATAGTTTCACTAAGGACATAATCTCTACTGTGGTGACCTGAATATTGTATCGTCACCTCCACTGGCTAGGTTCTCTGACAAATTGAAAAGACATAGTAAAACTATGAAAAGAAGATTAACAAGAGTAAATCTTAGTGACCCTGAACTAAGGGATTTATTTCTAAGTGTTTTTTTTTTTCTTCAGTGATGGTCATCAAACCCAGGGTCTGCATGCTAGTAGGTGAGCTGCCTAACACTAGGATGCACCTCAGCCTGTCAACTCAGGATGTTCTGATTAAACCTCAAAACATGAATATACCTACAAACCATCATTCAATAAAAATAGTTGCAGAAAAAATATAAAATTTGTAAACAATATATATATATATATATAGAAAGAGAGAACCTATACACACACACACACACATATATATATACATACATGCATACATACATACATATACATGTATATATGTAATAACAGTACAGATGATGGGTAGAGGTGTAGTTTGGTGACAGGATGCTTCTGTAGCATGCGCAAGACCTGGGTTCCCTCACTGTAAATAAATTAAAGTGCAAACAATTTCACTGTGGCTAGTGAGCTCTTACTTGACCTGTTTTGAGTTTGTTAAGTAGGAAGTAAAGTAAGAATATAAGCAGGGAGGACATAGATCAGCTGTAGGATAGCAGTTAATTCCAGTAGAGTGGGAGGCAGTCAAGTAAAGTAAGAAGGGGAGGGAGAGGCTTAGCTGTATACATGTCTTTTATTTTTAAAAGGACAAGTTGCAAGAAACAGATTTTGTGCCGATGTGGGTTCAGATTCAGTTACACGGATGGTGAAAGGATAAGTCCTGAAACTTCACAGTTGTAATAAGCTCACACTGTGAATTATAGGCTATCCTTGGGTTTAAAGAAAATACAGCAATACTGATTGCACCTTTGTGTGAGCACATTTGTCTCATGGTTTTTGTGTGTCTGAAATAATTCATACATAAAAAGGAAGTTAAGAAGACTTGCTGGCAGCCACACATGGGCTGCTAATCAGTAAGTGTTAAGTAACATCATTCATAACTACAGAGTGATGTATGTGTGCATGTGCATATACATAGATAACTATATATACAAAAAGAGAGATGGAGGGACAGAGAGAGGCTGTTCTTATTGTGACACGTAAGATAATATTTAGAAATATATAAACACGTATGAAAGTGAGAAAGCCATGAAAAATCTCACATCAGTAGCTAAGTCTTAAAGAACTTTTTAATAATAATTAGTAACATTTTGTTTTCTGTCATCAAGTTCCTAAAGTTTGACACATTATTTAATTAAATTAATTCTAACCTCTTCATCTGTCATTGATGTGATACTCCTTAGGGACACTTTATGAGATGCTCTTATACTATAAAAAAATAGAAAGTAGTATTAACTCAGATGACACTTGGAATAGTAATAATTCACATGAATATTTTGAGTATTGTAAGCAAATAATGTCATAAAAAGAGAATAAATTGCTTTGTAATGAATGAATACTCCTGAGAGTTTAGGCAATCTGTACTAGTTAACTAATTAATATACTCATTCAACAAAGAAGATAAAATCCACAATGGCCATGACTTTGTAGTAGGCTTTGAGTTATATTTCCAAAATCTATAATGGGTCCTGGAACAATACACAAAACCCCAAATAAATATATGTAAAATGAATAAAAAGGTAATCAAAATGTTATTTAATGACTTGAATATTCCAGCATATATGGGATATAAGGAAAAAAATCCAAAGTTGCCATTTTCCTTCAGGGTATCAACATTTAGTAAGCAAGAAAGACACATAAAGTTAACTTATATGTTATATTACATTTAATACTGATAGAACTGCAAATTTATATATTTTATACAGTAGAAACAAGTGGTAGGGAATTACACTTAGAGAAGATTATATGTAAATAATGTAAAATGTAAAAATAATGTAAAAAACTATATGTAAATAAATGTGTACTATAATGATGCAAAATTAAATTAGGCAAACACAGATGGTAAAATCTGTACAAGATCTTATGAAAATGCACCAAACAGGTACCCAGTCTGTCCAGGAGATCTTTGGGAATTTCCAAGAATTAATATGAATTCTGAGTCTAGTGGAGTAAAATTTGTTGGTTGACTTTGGGCTAAGGTGGCATACAGCAAGCAAAATGAAGTAGGGAAAATCTGAGACAGGCATATGACCAGGGAAATTGGGATTCTCTTCTGGGTTCTTATTCTAATTAATAAAAGAACTTCAAAATAGACTGGGAAGCACAAGGATTTTTTATAAAAATTTGAGATTGAAAAAAGGCAGGCAAGTTGTGAATCTTGGCAGCTATGAGGAGGAAGATGGAGGAAACAGGAATGTGCCTTTTTGAGTTTGGATCCAAGGAAGCTGCACCTTGTACAGTGGAGCTTTACAACTTTGCAGAAAGCTGGGCTGAGGGTAGGGGGAGCTTCAGAGATGTCCTAAGGAAGCCCAGGGTGCAAGGAATACTGCTTTTGGCTGCATCCAAAAGGAAAAGAGACAGAAAGAAAGGGAAAGGAAAAGATCACTCTTGCATTAGAGCTTAGAAAAGCCGGTAGGCTTGGCTGAATTGTGTAGCAGAAGTGCTCTAAAAAGCTGCACAGGAATGAGGCTTTGGGGAAGGATAATTGCCACTAAGGGGATAATAACTGCTTTCTTCAACATGCTTTCAGGTGAATCTGCTTTTCTGAGGAGCATTCTCCTGGCCAGGTGATTGATAGACCCAACTGGATTAACTCTTATGGAATGAGCCAATAATATGTACTGTTCTGGTCTTTTTTATTATTAATTTTTCTTTATTCATGAAAATTTCATATATGTATTCAATGAAACATGATCATATCCACTCCCCAATTCCCACCTATAACTCTCCCTGTATCCCTGCAAATGCCCTCTTCTAACTTCATGTGTACAGGGGCTAACCCTTGTAGCTGATCAGAATACAATGTCTCCACCTGGGATCAGAGGAAGAACCACATTTCATTCTGAACAGGAAGCAGGAGTTCTCCCTAAATGGGCTTCAAAGTCTATCACCGCCCACCCCTCTTCAGATAATATTTTAAAATTCTAAGGAGGAGCAAAATTGACTCTTCCTTTACTAGTGTTGATAGAAAGAAATGGGAGCTGGGGTCCAAAGCTGATCAGGAGGCCTGGAACCCTCCTCTATGGCCTCCAGACCTACCAGTTCCTGTCTAGCTACCTACCGTATTCTAAAGAGAGATATAGGAAAGAAAAGGGTTTACTTTAGAAAACTTAGAGCAATTTTGTGTTAAGATTCAAGTACAGGAGAAAATAAGTGTTGTAAATGGGGCTGAAAAGGCACACAGAAGCCAGCTCAAGGGTTTTATAGACCATAAGAAAATTTACTATTACAATTGAGGACTGTCAGCAAGAGAGTGATCAGATTAGATTTTCCTCTGATGAAGATTCCTTGATAGCAATGTGGGATATGGTCACGGAGTGGGCCAGATCAGAAGAAAAGAAATGAAGTTAGGGAAGCACTCAATGGGTTGAAACTAGAAGTGATAGAACTCAAATGGGTGGCATTGCAAGGAGCTCTTAAAGGGAGAACTGAAAAGTTCAGGGAGTTGTTAAAATGGCTTCTACTTCCTGAATGAGGAAGGCAAAATGGATTGTGTGATTGTAATTATATGCTCACAGGTACATTTAAATTAAAAGCATATATACTTATACATGCCTATATACAAGAAAGGCATCAGTAGAAACATGTGGGCAACATACAAAGTTAAGCATACAGAGAGTATGTGTGAGAGACAAGATGAAAGAAGTTGGGGGAAAGTGTCTGTGGGATGCCTCATTTTTCATAATCCTCACTTCTATGTCAATTTACTTATCTAGTGAATATTAAGCTGTCAGTGAATATTAGCTATCACATTAGCCTGGATCATCCAAGAGTATTAGTTCTGACTCTCCTTTTTATTTTCATTTATTTCTGAGTTTTAAATAAGTATTTATTTGCCCTAGGAAATAAAACATAGAGAGAAATTATCCATCCCATGTAAATGTTATAGTGACAGTCTTCAGATGTGTTTTAGAAAAATAATATATGACATTGAAAGCTGAGGCAGTGTGCTTCAAAATGGACTTACATGAGAAGAATTTGAGAAGAAAAGGGTAGAGAAATTCACCAACTATTCGAGATTGCTTGAAATAAATGGACCTTTAATTTTTTTTTTTCTATTTTACTTGGAGATTATAATCAGATCCAAATATCCATTCTCCAAAGCCAATTTCACCATGCATGGATCTCTTCCATTGACTAAAGGTCAACCTTAATGCATCGTGCATGCTCTTGTATCTAGCTATGAAGCTGGAATATAATCCTGAAACGTTACACAACTAATTTCCCCAAAACTAAATGCACTTTACACTTAGGTGCACAATGACAGACTCTGAATCTTAAAAAAAAAAAATTCTTTGCTTTTTCAATGTAAATGTCCTTGAAAAAGAGATGAACAGAGGGGAAAGGCGTGAACTAACAGTCACCACGCATGTCCTGAGCGCTTCATCTCATGTGGCTTTCACACTGTAAAGCAAATTATTATCTCTACTGTAGCACGGCTAGTAATGGATACAGCTGAAAGCCAACCCTAAAGCTTTCTACCCCCAAGGCCCACAGTTTTGCAGCAGGATCTTCTACTGACTCTGGAATACAATACCTATTGTATTTGCTGTGTATTGACTACAGTTACAAATTTTGCAGAAAGGTATGAATCTCACTGACTTATCGTGTGCTTCTTTAGAACCATCTTCACTCAGAGCTTCTGTTTCTTCTTCCTTCAGAGAAGAGAGACATACAGTGTGAGGGTCAGTCAGAGGCCCAGGGCAGGAAAAGACTTCAAAAGACTAAAAATACATCTGCAACCTGCCTAAAACTCAGGCACTAGAAGGTAAGCTAGTAAACCAATTCCTTTAAAAATTCAAATATCCTACACACTCACCTAGATTTTCTCCTTTAAGATAGAAGGCATCTTAGTATCATTTGCATAGACAGAAATCATATCTGTTAATCAATCAAATTAATGGAAAGAGAAGTATAGCTATATGTCAGGAGAAACAAACAAGAAGGTCTGGAAATATCTGGGTCCATTTGGAATGCAGGAGAAAGTACAACATGGAAACAAAATGGAAAAAGCAATGGCACAGAGGAGGGTGACAGAATATATTTTTGCTTCAGACAAACATCAGAATCAAGATAAATTTATGTAAGTTTCAAGCATCTTTTTATGCAAGTATGACAGAATCTTAACGTTCTTGTTAAATGGAGCCATTACAATCCTGAAAGTCATTAATGCATGTTACTGGTAGCTATCAGAACAAGAAAATGGAGAGGTTCTTTATAACTTTAATAGAATTTCAGTTTAGAAACATGTTTATACCTCAAAAACGTCAGATTCTTCTTCCAGTTCTTCTAAAGAGGTTTCTTCTTCTATATTGAGAGAATATAATGAACATGAGACGGCTAAAGCACTTATAGTAACAAATGGAATTTTAGCAGACTCCCCACCCAACTCTGATTCAGTTCAAGTCTCCAACCATGTCACTTCCCTACTCAGGAAGTGGAAAACTTTGGCTTGACATCCGAGTCTATTCATACTTGGTTCCAAATGAACCCTGAATCTTTTTCTCTGTGACTGTCTTTCCAAGGTACATGGGGAGCTAGAGGTCTCTGTCAAGAGAGAGGCAGAGGTATAAAGTCACATAGGATGTTAAGTCCCAAACTTAGTGACTTTAACTCAAATACCCAATGAACGAGAAGCACTTATATGAGGACGTAGACATTACTGCAGTGGTAAAGAAAAAATAAAGCACCAGAGAAGTTGGCCAAGTAAAGAGTATCTGACACGAGGGCTAAGAACCAGCGAAAAAGAACTTTTCTGGCAACCTAACACCAAACTGGCTTCCCCTGTCCTTTCTACAATTCACATCCATCCACTCAGATTTTCACTTTCCTTTTTCTGGATTTTGTTTATCTTCTCTTTCTTTGCTATTGAATCTGAGTATTTCCACTTCGTTTTGTTTTTGAGACAAGGCCTCTCTATGTAGCCCTGGCTGTCCTGGACTCACTATATAGACCAGGTTGGCCTAAGTTCACAGAGAGATCTGCCTGCCTCTGTCTCCCAAGTGCTAAGATTAAAGATGTGTGACACTATCCATGAATATGTTACTGGTTTTGATATCATTTTATTTGTTCATTGGTTGCAACCCACTTCATATCTTTTTTTAAAAAAAAGTATTCAAGCCACCTTTTCTTTTAAAGTTTATTTCTCTTTCATTCATTTTATTCTTTCAGTTGATCAGAATTTAGTATTGAAATATCTTAATATTTAATATCTAATAATATTTTACATTTTATTCTAAATTCCTTGAATTTCAATTGGTATTTCTTGGCCAAGAAGATGTTTAAATATGCTATTTAAAATTTAAAAATATGAATAATAATTACAAGAAAAACATGAATATTTGTTGATATTTCAAATCATCATCATCATCATCATCATCTTCATCATTTTTGTTACTGGAGCTCAAACCAGGGCCTTACACCTAGTAGGTATCTCTGAGCCACACCCTTAGAACATCTGAGAGAAAGTATAAAAGGCAGTTTTAGAGACTTTTCTCTAAACATTTCTCATTAGGTTATTTTAAACATAAAATATTAACATGTTACAATATACATACTATATTATATGTAATATATATCTTATGATGTTATATGGATATATTTTTATAATACTATTTCCAAGTGTGGGCATGTTAATATATTATGTAAATTGACAATGTTATTGTTGTGATAATGATACTGATATATCATAATATAACATATGATGCTACACAATAATAATCAGAACTAAGCACAAGAGAAAATCTAAAAATAGAAGCAGAATCACATAAATAAAATGGTCAGATATGGACATGAGGAAAGTAAGACCAGACAACAGGACGTGAGAGGAAACAGATCTGAAACTGATGAAGACATTTCTAGCACCTATTCAATGAGTTTAGAGAATTTCAAGACTTCACTTCATGATTTAAAAAAATACACTGATATAAACTCACCACCAGAATATACAGATTAAGTAGAAAAAACACCTACTTTTGCTACATGTTTTATGAAAGGCAATTTAAAAAATATAACCAAAATTTAGGGAGATTCTAAAATATAATATATTCTATGCATGGTAATATTAAGATATTTGATATAATTCTATTAATATCTCACCCACAATAACATTCATAGATTAAACTAAATAGAGAAAAATCAGGGCTCCTGAGATAGCTCACTGTGTAGACAATTTGTAAATCTATTTAATTTAGTATGTATTTGTATTTCAATGTACCTATGTTCTATTCCAAGAACCTAACAGTTCATGAAAGGATTATGCACACCTAACTACACCAAGTGTGGTCCCTCCACAACAGCAATAGCATCATGTGGGCCCTTGTCAGAGTGTAAGATCATATCCCACCCCAGACCTCAAGAAGAACACGCCCAGTGATTTATGTGTGCATTATAGCTTGAGAGGTAAATTGTCATGTCTAGAAACTTAGAAAAACACTCTTTGAGTGCTGATGGTAGAGGACTATGCATTTTGTTTGTTTTTAAGGAGAAAATAGCCATGGGAAGGAGATGAAGTGAGACTGCTCCAGTAGACTCTCTGACAATTTTAAAATTGCATGCATTTGTAAGGAGGGCATGTTGGTGTGTGCTGGTACCTCACTTAGGCCCTGGGACGATGAAGCAAGATTGTGAGTGTGCCAGCTTGTGTTACACAGGGAGACCTTGGCACAGAGAGTGGGAGAGTAAGGGGAGAGAGAAAGAGAGAGATGGGGGAGGGAGTGAGGAAGAGGAGAGACAGATATCTGTTAATGTAGAGAAAAATCTTGTTAATCATCTGTAGTTAAGTCAAAATACAAGAAAAATGAAGAAAGAACTTTAAAATAGACCATAAAAACCTTACAAATGTTTCACCACTTCTATGTAGAAACATAAATTTACTACTGATATTAGGGAAAGACTTGAGATACACTTTTGGCAGATCAGCTCTGCTGTTTTTAAAATCAGCTGGAATTCACTAGTATCTGTAGATGAAACAAAAGCAAATCTAAAAACAAAATCAGTTCTTTAAGAAAGAACATGTTCTTAAATTTTAAAGAAATGTAAATTTTCTTAAACAAACATACCATTTTCTTCCAAAAATATGTTCAATCCATTCACAATTTCTTGCCTGTTTCTTAACTTGTCATTCATCTCTATGATCTAAGTTAGAAAACACAATTAAAAAATCTAACAGAAAGTTCTTTAAAAATCGATTCTAGTTTTAATGATCACTTGGGTTGCCAGTTACGTATTAAGCATCTCTACATAAATGCTACCCATAAAATTGTATTTGAAAGTTTAAGTCCCTTATTATTAGAGAACTACTGTATTTAAGCCACAAGGTTTAGGCTGGCTTCCAAAGGCTTCCAGTGCAAACTCAGCTTAAAATTAAACATGTTTTTTTAAATGGGGTATGGCATAGCTTTGGTAGTCTGTGCAGCCCTTAGGATGGTTACCTGTTCTAGGGATCTCTTAGCATCATAAATTAGGATGCAGATGAGTGACTTCTTCTCCACTTACTTCTCCTCAGTACTTGCAGGACCCAAATGGCTAACCCTGCAAGGTGATGAAGGCCTCTTCAATTCTCATATGAATTTTGTTCCCATTGAGTCTTTCATCCTTTTTATTTGGATCCCTCAAAATCTCCAAAGTTTCAAGCATAACTTGCCTAGTAATTTGACATAAGTGTCCTCAGTCTTATTTTGCACATTTGTACTTTGTATTTAAAATTTTTATTCACTTCTCAGTCAGTAGAAAACTGAGACCTTTTCTGATCAAGGCAGTGCTGATGGCTACAATCCAGGCTCTCTCTGCACCATTCCTTGCACTCACCACACATTGGCACACTCTTGTTCCTATGCCCAAACCCTTTTCTTCCCTGTCTTCTCCTGGGTGGTTCCTTAAGAGTCAGTTCAATACTTTCTTCAATAGGTTTCTTTACATTGGAAGTGGGCACCTCTGTTTATGCAGAACACAGTACATAACTTTACCAGAACACTAGCATTCAATTGTTTTGCCTCTCTGGAGGTAAGGCATGCCTTCTCATTCCACACTGAGTGTGATACCAGTGTCATTCAATGAAGAGGTGGATATACACCTAGAGATTGAGAATTTGTTATGTTTGAGACCTACTTGAGGACAGTGGAAATCTAGATTCTCAGATAATTTAAAGATTTGTGAAAAAAGTGAGCTAAGTCAGAGAGATTTTATGTATGACTAATAATGTAGTCTTAATTTGCTGGAGGAAAAATGATGATTCCAGATCATGATGAATGTTCAAGATAAAATAGAACCATGTTATGGACTGTTAGAAATGATCTTGGTCTTGGGATCAGGTTCACATTTGAACTTAAGAGCTTAGCAGATGGCCATCTACCAACATAGCTGGAATGAGAGCTTCTAAGTCCTACTTTGATTTTTGCTCTAGATAGTGGACTTCAAGGGTTCAGCAAGAACAAAAATGCAGATTTAAAGAAATGGACAAGAGTATATCAAAAATCAAAAACGAAGGCTAAAAAAATTGACTTGAGATTCTAAGGCACTCTGGGCACAGAATAGGGTGGTGCTTCCCCCAACCCCCAAACACAGCATGTCACCAGGAGCATGGACTAATTTACCTGGGGTGTTGTCAAAAATAGTTTGGATCCTACCTTTCCTGTCCCAAATCTGGAACTCTGGATATGATGCCCAGCAATCTGTTTTAAAAATCCCATCATGAGATGCCTAATTTTGATGGGTACTGGTAAAAAAAATTTAAAGTTACAGGAAAAACCTGTGACGCCAAAATCAATTAAACAGAGAAAAGAACCTCAGAGTGGTGATGTAAGAGTCCAGGGTTGATTGCTGGATTGTTAGCATTACTGAACACACTGAACATTTTGAAGTCTTATAGCCCCACCCCTCTTTGAGTTAAACTTTTTGAGGCTTGCTAGTTTGTTCCAGCTGGCCTTGAACTTGCTCTGTGCCCAGCCATGCCTTGAATTTTCAATCTTCTTGCCTCATCCTCCAGAGTAACTGGAATTAAAACTTAAAGTTAACCTTTGATTATTCATATTAATGAATGTAGAAGGTTGTTGATAATCTTATGTATCTTCATTTGGCTCTGCAGTAAAAGTTAGCCATTTTCTTTTCAATATTTACCTTTGTTTCATTAATGATAACATCAATAGGAGAAATGGACTGTATGTGTGCAATCAGCCACTTGATCACCTGCACATCCTCACAAATCCTTAGTAGTGGCTATGACTCCATGGAGAGTCTTCCCTTGAGTATCTAATTCCTTTTTTCTTTTCATTTCTTCTTTTTTTTTCCTTTTTGAGGGGATGGACATCTAGGATATCAAATCCAGAGTGTTGCTCACTTGTGCACGCTAGGCAAATGCTCTACAATGGAGCTCCATCCTCTTCAATATCTGGGTAAGTTAGCCACCAGTGTCTCTGTGTCTCACGAGCATTTTCTTTTGTAGTTGGGGCTGTAAACCCTAAGTTGAATCTATTTTAGGGCTCTCCTTCCCCTCTTCCACCTTTCAAGAGACTGGAGGGATCTTTCAAAAATATGATTAAGATAAAAGGGAAAACATTTTATTTGCACTTTTAGTTAAGAAAAGTTGGCTGTTAGAGGTATGGGTTCCAGTGATTGCAACCTAAGTCCCAAAATTTGCATAAAATCACAACTAAATAATCAAGGAAAACAGTAGTCTGTCCATCTAAACTTTTCACTATGTAAATAATCTAAAATTCCATAGACCTGCATACATCACTCCTGGCTTCTCACTGGCAAAGTACTGGCCAAAGTACAAAGAAGGGACACGTAGGCCTCACTGTCTCCAGGCCTCCATATGGATGTCAACAGGGGCCCGTAGGCCTCACTTCCACCAGGCCTCCATGTGGGTGTCAACAGGGGCCTGCAGTCCTCACCTCCACCAAACCTCCATATGAGTGTCAACACCATAGCAAAGCCGGCATCCCTTATAAATAACACATTTAGGAACCAATAGTGCTCTGCGAAAATGACATTTAAAAGCCTTCCCTTTCTCCAGCTTAGGACTCTAACATGGAGGTCTAGAGGAGTCATAAGTAATTTAGGACCTTTCTCTCCGGATATTTCCACCTTGTCCTTAACTCCCCTGCTTCCAGTCTCCCAACCCACAGCCGTTACCTCCATCCGGGGAGCTAGGGCCTCTCCGTTGCTGCCTGCACCAGCCATGTTGTCCAGGCTCGCGGGTGCTGCTGGGACTGAGGCAGGGCTCGAGGGGGAGGGGGACCTCTTGGAAGGCAGGCTGCCGCTTACAGAGCTAAAAGGGCAGTAGAAAACTTGGATGACCTCACCACAACCCACCCACCCCATGAAAAAGGCAGGCAGCTCAACCACCCTGCTGCTCCAAACTAGATGTCGGGGACCCAAATTCATTTGCTCAAAGAAGCATTTGTCAAAGTGGTGTCAAAGAATCTTATATTACCCCTACTACCAAATGCTTGTACTTGGTGGGCCCTAAGAACCCTTTCGAACCATTTTTTTTCCAGGTAAGTCATTTGCAGTCCCAAACTGATGCTCGGATGAGATAATACTGAAATGGGTTTCTCCACTCAGGAGACTGGTGGGACCAATCTGACTTACTGAGAAGACGAATCCACATTTTTTATGTGCATACAATTTGTTCCCGTTTCTTATCCAATTAAAGAGTAATAACTGGGTTTGGAAGCTGGATCTAAGGTAAGGGCACTTTGTGTGCAAGGAATGAGAATGATCCCCAGCATCCCGTCTCAACACACCAGAGAAAGACAAGCTGGGTTGGCTGCATGAGCCTGTAGACCCCGCAATGGCAAGACTGCCTGGCAGAAAAACGAGATTAACGTTCAGTGAGACACTGCTGGAAGGGCTCAATACAGACAGCAACGCTGCAGTACACTGCCCTCCTCTACCTGCCTCTGCATGTAGGCAAAACCATACGAGTGTGCACATTGAACACAGAACACACATAAACACACACACATCAGTCAGACGCCCAAATTTACAGTGTGTTAGAGAGCAGGGATGGGGGTGGGGTAACAGTATATGGGTCACGGGAAACATAACTTTGGCAGGGAAACAAGCTGAGCAACAGGGATAACTCCAGGTATTATATAATTTGTATCTAGACACAGATACAAAGATTAAGAATTTATGCCAGGCAGTGGTGGTGCATGCCTTTAATCCCAGCACTCAGGAGGCAGAGACAAACGGATCTCTGAGTTAGAGGGCAGCCTGAACTCCAGAGTGAGTTCTAGAGTTACAACAGAGAAACCCTGTCTCGAAAAAACAAACAAAAAATGACTCGTGGGAACGTTAGACAGTGTGTGAAGACATCATACCCACCACAACATATCTTATTTTAGGCACCAAATGTACTCAGTAAACAAATCATGTTCCAACTTTTGGTAAAGTACTGGAACACCTACCTGGTTTGTGAAGGAATATATGTGAGGGGAAAAAAGGACTGTAACCTAATTTTTCTGTTAAAAATGTTGATCTTTCCATGCATACTCTGACAAAATTTGACCCTAAAGCTAAAAAAACTATATTGGAGAAGCAGAGGCAAAGTAAGGCAAGATACCTTATTTTGTCGTGTTCTCATTCCCTATGTCTCCATCCTACTTTAAAACTGGACTGAAAACTCTTTGAAATACCAGCTGAGACTGATAGGTAAATTCTCTCTAAACAGAGTTGACGTAATAAATCAAACACCCAAGAACATGCCTGTCTTCTACTGTGGAGCCTACAACTTCCAATTAGTTTGAAGGCTGGACATGAGAAAAAAACCAATACTGCCTACTATTTACTTATATAGATTTTACAATTTTTAAACTTTTCCAGTATACAAACGAGCCAGTGTATCCTCATTTATAAAATAATCACTTTAATACATGATAATATAAAAATGGTTTAAAAACCATGTCAATTTCAGCAGTAACTACTTGTCATAAGCTTAATCATGAAGTTTCTGGAAGGTGGGTTAAATGATGAAAAAATGGGCGACCATGAACACATCCTTTAATTTCATTTCCAAACTGGTGCTTCATTGTATAGAGAAGATCTTGGATGTCTTCTTTTGGTAAGTACATGGGTAGCTGTCTAGACAGACGGACTGCTTCTTCCTGTGAAAAGAAAAGCCATTCATTTATTTCATCATGATAGGGTCCGAAGAAGAAACACATTATTCTAGCAATATAGAAACTAATTTTCATTCACTCAAAAATTATTTATTAACACCAACAATGCTGCGATTTCTGGAGATAAAGTGGTAGGCAAAAGAACACAGTATCTTCTCATAAAATTAACATTTCAATGCAGAGAAACTGAAAAGTGATGAGACAAAGAAAAATTTTGAGTAAATAACACACACAATTAACAGGGTAACAGGAGGGATTGTGTAAATGGGAAAGAGATGATGTGCAGGCTTTTCAATGAACGTGCAAAGGCCATGAGCCAAGTGAAGCATTTCAGACAATGGACTGTATGGGGGCAGCACAAGCATGAAGGGGACACGATAAGGAAGTTATTAAGCAGGGACAGGTCACCCTCTAGGACAGGGACAGACTGGAATTTATCTGAACACACTGGAAAGTAACTAGATTACATAAAAAAGTGTTTCATATGCCATAAAGCAGTGTGGTTGCAGTGCAAAATGGGGTTGAGGCTGACAGTCACTGCAGTGCTGGTGGCCAGGGTGACAAGAGCTGCTATGGAATGTTAGACTCCTGATATGACTGATTAGGAGGCCAATGGACTCAAAGGGAATGCCCTTAGGTTTGGCATAGAAATGCTGTCTTCTCGTTTAGGAGATAAGAATTATAAACAAGACTAGCTTCTTTTTAGCATTAAAAAAAAAAAAAATCCTGCACCTCAGTTGTTGCATTTTAACATTATTCTCTTTGGCCTGAAATCTATCACCTTTTCGACCAATTCACCTCTTTATTCCAAGGGAATCTGTTTCTCCTTCCCTTTGACCTTTAACCTCTCTTTACTCTCAGACTCACAGCCTCCTGCCATCTTTCCCTCCCTGAAGTTGGGCAGTAATGAGCTATTCAGAATACAGCAGTAGGGCTGACTCAGCAACGGTTTCTGGAGTACAGTGTGTTCAGGTTTCTCTCACTGATCCACCTTGTTAATCCTTAGCTGTGGGCAGATCCTATCAGATGTGCGACTGTTGTGGCCTGACCCAATACAAATGTCCCATCTCAAGAGCCCTCAGAGACACCTGGAGATTGTCCTGTTCCTCACAGACTGTCCTGTCCTCTCTTTTATGTGCCTGTACTCTCGGTTCAGATCTGTTATAATACTAAATGTCCAAAGCCTCCCTACCCCTCTGCAATAGGAAACTTCTCTTCTTTTACCAAACACATACACAGCAGATATATCTTCTCACTTACATAAAAATCTTTCCTTTTAGATAGCTTTGATAGTGTACACTTGTAATACCAGCCCTTGGGAGTGTGGGACCGGAAGACTGGTGTGAGTTTGAGGCTAGTCTGGGCTGCATACTGAGATATTGTCTCAAAACAAACAACAACAAAACAAACCAAAAAAAAAAGAAACAAAACAAAATCCAATGGAAAAAATTACTTTTTCATTCTTTTTGTTGGCTCTTGATTCAGAGACCACTGTGCATCTCTTTCTTTCTAAAGCTTTTCAGTCCCACTGGAGTATTTAGTCTCTGGCCACTAACTCAGAAACCCCCTTGCCTTTGTCTTACAAGTGCTGGGATTAAAGGCATTTGCCTGGTCAGCATCAATCATATCTAGTTACTCTAATGTAGTACAGATTAGCAAAAGCATTTAAGTCCAGTCTCAACTGCTTTTTTTTTTCCCCTATTATTTCTGAGACCTTATTTCTTGTCCATATGTGTTTTGCTCTTAAGAAAAGACTTCTCTGGAGTTCCTTGAAACTATCAATTAATTAATTGCCTTGGCAACAGGTGAATTTCCACGGGACAATTCCCAGGAGTTACAGAGCAGCACTAGCTCCATTCTCCAGAGTCATGTAAGGGCAGGCATGCCCTGTGTCTAAACACCAGGACAAGAAGCCCACTTTGTAAAAAGGAAGAAAACAAAGCGCAGGTTTGTTCTGAAAATAACATCAGCTGACCTTAAAGACAGACACCAGTGCTCCAGCCCAAAGTCATCATGGTTGTCTCCTGCCCTGAGTCTACTCTCCGGTGGGCTCCCTTAGCCCTCTTCATTTACATTCTGAAACAAAGTCCTGGCTGGCTGTAAATTTATGATACCCCTGCCTCAGTCTTTTGAGCGCTGGAGTACAGGCATATGCCATCAAACCTGGCTTGCACTGAATGTACTTTTAAAACCTGATTTTAAAATTCTCATTTGGGTAGATGCTGTAAGGTTTTAGCAAAGTAAAACTTCCATTCATTTAACAAGTTAGTTCCATTTATTCAGTAATTTAGATCTTTCTCTTCCTTTTGAAGAGCTCAGAGCCTAGAATCATATTACAATATTTTAGACAAATAATGCAGTATAAAAGTTGAACAATTTGGAAACCAGTCTGAAGGAGATTACTTATGGAATTAATAAAAAAACAACTCCTCAGAGTATTTCATAAATAAAAAAAAAACTTAATACATGCTCAAGAATGGTATTATAAGTACCCCTGATAGTGTTTATCACAGTCTGTTGTGAAATATTTTTACTGAGTTTTTCAAAACAGCATTTTCTTCTTAAAGCAAACATTTTAGAAACTACTTTAAACATTTACTACTGAGCCAGGTGCGGTAACACAGCCTTTTAATCCTAGAGAGGATTAAGACAGGAGGCAGAGGCAGGCAGGTATCTGGGAATTCAATGCCAGCCTCATTTACAGTGAGTTCCAGGCCAGCTAGGGCTAGATAATGAGACCCTGTCTCAAAACAAAACAAAAACAAAGTTTTCTACTTGGTTAAGAGCTGTAAAACTTAGGCAACCCACATGATCCAATGAGGCATACCTCCAGATAACTTATCACTTTTCGAGGCCTACATTCATAAATTTCCTTTGCATTTTTGTTTACTATAGCATTAAGAATTTCCTTTAAATCTATTACTCCATAGAATGGGAGACACTTAGCCATGCCTTCTATTTCCAAGTAGTTTTCTGTACTGGAAACTCCTGAGAGAAAAAAAACAAAAACAAAAACACAAAGAGGCACAGTTAAGTTAGTTAAAATTATATTCCAGAACATGTTCACTGGAAACAAAAAATCACTGTTAGAACATTTAGTGTACCTTCATTAGAATTTAATATATCAGGCAAAGTTTTGTTCTTTCGTGGAGAACAAATAATAATTTCCCAGAAGACTTCACATTAAGTCATAAGTGCTCATTGACACCACGTGTGCTTTATATAATTTAATTTAATCCCAGTTCCTACTATTCTGTTTCTCTCATCTGCTTAGAACATTTCTTACTTTGGGAAGAAAATGAAGTCCCATGATATTTATTAAAAGCAAAATGGTTTAAGCATTTTTTCAACTGCTGTATTTCAAGTTCTAGCCCACTAGTGTAATATCTAATATAAAGACCTCAGTTATTTTAGCTTATTAAGAATAAAAATAGTTAGTCTCCTGTTACTATAGAATTTCAGGAAATAAAAATGCTACTATTTATTCAACGATTCAACTAAGATAATGCTTAAAATTGGTGTTATTTATTAGGTTATTTTAGGTAATTTAGTCATTAAAACTAAAGGCCACATGATCGGATGCATAATTGGGTAGAAAATCCCTAACAGTACATATTCCAAAGCATCAACTTTGACCTTCGAGGGCACAGCTTTAGGCAAAAGAAGGTGCTCATCCTATTTGTATTAACAGTATCCTTAATGCTGGAATCAATATCACAGCACCTAGAATGAAAGAGTCTAATTTTGAATTAATAGCTGTTGGTGAATTAATAAAAAAATGAGTATGGTAGAACTTGAAGCACTGCAGATTTGGGGACTTGAATGATCTATTCTCTAGTGTTAAATTATCTTTCGGGCGCTTAATGAGAGTCCAGCATTGAATTTTCCAATGCTCTTTATTAATCACAAACCATGTCAAATCTCAGGGAATTCTATACCCGGGCAGCTAGGCAGAGAGCTCACTCCAAGGCTTTCTCACCCCATGCTCTCCACTTGGTTCTCCTCCTGCTCCTAGCTTCTTCTTCCTTGTTCTCTGCTGTCTGTTTTTTTTTTTTTTTTTCCTGCCCTTGCCCTAGTTCTTTTTTATTCCAAATCCTCTCTGTCTCCACCCAGCCCTCCAATATACAAATCAATGGAGCCTAACCTTCATCTGCTTTAAGACTAAGGAATGTCCTATTCATGTGGAGAGCTGGATAGCCACTCCTTTGTTTACTGGTAGGAAGTGAGTCCTTTACATGCTTTAAGGACAGCTTACTGAAACATTATCCATAACTAAAATCTCCCACAGCACTCTAGCCTCTCCTCAGTTACTGCCTAGTTTCTAGACTAGATGGCAGACGTAACAGTGGTAGAACAAATGGTAGGAACACTAATGTTTTCCCCAGCAAATAAATGGAGAAAGGTAAGATGAAAGATCATCAGGCACTAGAGGATAAGCTAGAGTTCAATAAGGGAGATGAAATTAATTTGAGAGCACAAGGACCTCAAGTGGGACTTGAAACCATACAAGGAAGGTAAACAGGACTCAGCAGGGCTCCAGCCCATCCTCATGTATTTATACAGATGTGAAAAAAAGGCACCTTCCAGCAATGCAAACTAGAGAAACGGATAGAGAGTAAAATCTCTCTCTCTCTCTCTCTCTCACACACACCCCCCCCACCCACACAACGATTTTCATGTTTCAGATTCTCCAATTAAAAGATGCCAGAGGCCTTAAGGTCTACATGAAGACTGGAAGAAATGACTGTCAGTCAGTTCAGGTCTGGAAAGGGGTTGGAGGGCGGAAATAGTATTTAAACTCCTAATGCCATGCTACTGCTGAGTACTAGGCATATTTTTGTTTTTTTGTAATTTGGGACAGGTATCACTATGTGGTCTAAGATTGCTTTAAGCTCACCATACACATCAGGCTAGCTTCAAATGTGCAGCACTCCTCCTGTCTCAGCCTCTCAAGGTGTGATAACAGGCATGTGTTACCACACCCAGCTCTGCCTGCCCAGCTCTGCCTATTGGTTTGTTACCTCAGTGTGTTTACATTTACTTTGTGAAATTAATACACCAATTTTAATGAGGGGGCTATATAACAATTAATTAAGGGCTAGACTCTTCAGGCAGATTGTGTGGGTCCAAATTCTGGCTCTAACACTGACTATCCTCTTGAGCAAACTTTTCCATGCTTCAATTTTTCCATCTGTAAAGTGGAGACTATGACAGAAGTTACTTTGGAGGCTGTGAGGGGGAGTAATATGTTAATTCTTCAAAGGATACTTTGCATATAATGGTTACTCAAAGTTATTAGTTGTTATTAATGAATAAACTGAGAAATTTGTGATCTGGACATGCAATCTCCATCTAAAGCCTAAACAGTTGGAGCTTTGGAGGTAAGGCATTTATGGGAGGTATCTTTACCTTGCTAAACTTCGAAAATCAAGCAAAATTGGAAGTTTGAAACATTGAAACATTCTTTTCCTGATATCCAGTGCTGTGCTTTTGTACACTATTGTTACTTATTTTCTCTTAAAATGTATTGTTATTATTATTATTATTTTATGTGTATGGGTGTTTTGTCTGCATGTATGCCTGTGCACCATGCAAAGCCTTGCATGAGGAGGATAGAACACATTGTTAGATCCCTGGAACTGGCATTACAGATAGCTGTGAGCTGTTCTGTGAGTCCTCTGGGAAAGCAGCCACCGCTGTTGTGCCATCTCTCTTCTGTGCCTCTGTGAAAGCATTCCTTTAAAAACCATTTCCTGCATTTTGGGTGACAATTTCAGCACTGGCCAGAAGACAAAGGGGAAGTGACAGACAGGCTAGCCGAGGGAGCTAAGACAGTATGGAAACTATAAAAAGATGAAGAAGGCCATTAAAGAACAATGGACCCCCCCAAGGCAGATACTTTTTTTTTTCAATCTATCTGGCTAAGTCATGGAATCCAGTCATTTATGTGAGACTGCTGATCCTCTATGCCACTTGGCAAAACAAGTAAATGCTTTTAAACAGCAAATGAGATGGACATTTCGTCAGAGCATTCCATTATCCCACGTATCTGTATTATCGTCAGAGTCCTGATTACTCAATTACACAAGAAGGCAGTTGGGTTGCAATATCAAAAGACAGCAGAAGGTGTGGTGATCACCTGAGTGGCATGATTCCTGGGTGAGGCAGGACTAAACCTCTGAAGGTTGTCCACTTCTGCACAGCTGACAATGACTTTTAGTGAAATAAAAGTATATCTGAAAGCCCAAAAGCCAAATGCGGCTCTTGAAAAAGGTTTACTTTTTTTCCAATTCTGAGATATTAAACCATAGTACTGTACCTGCTATCAATCTGATCTTGAAGCCATTTGCTGTAAGACGAGGGTCACACAGGTAAGTTGATCCACTGCATTTCTGGTCAGCTGTTGACATTTTATGTAAAACCTCTAAATAATGAGATCCATTAAAAAGACTAAAAAAGAAAGAAATTGTGGTTCTTTAAATTATTAAATATTCAGACTGAAATAAGAGGATTTACAGTAGCTAATCCAAGGTGTTTGTGAAAGTGTTACCATTACTTGAAGTCCCAAACCCTGTGGGAAAGCACTCTGCATTCTGTTACTGTGACAGAGGCCCACTGTAGAGCGTGCATGGAGGAAGAACAGACTTCAAGGGCAACTTGTTTCTTCTAGAATGTTACAAACCCAGTGAAAAATGTAACCAGTAGTTCTCTAAATCTAATACAAACTAAAACTTGACCCACAATGAAATGCCTTTTTATGCCTTTAAAGCAGCTATCACAAATAAAAAACACACACTGTATCAACAAGCTACTCAAGGATCAAATGCCACTCAAGGCTTTTTCAATAGCAAGAAGATTAAATATAAGATTTTTCTCCCCAAAAACCTGACCAATTTTTCAGTTCAAACCTCCGGAGAGATTTCTTCAATTCACTATAAGCATAGCATGTTTGCCTCAGAATAGTCATTACAAAAGAGGGCCTGTTTAGGTTGTCCATTCCTTTTTGTGTACTGGGAATTTGAGTGCCTACCACAACAGAGAGATAGATTGGGTACACAAAGCAGTCTGAAGATACACTGTTGCTACAACTCCATTCCCCTTGGAAAAGCAAATGAAGTTTTTCATTTTGCTAAGAATGCTGAAGATTCCACTGACTGTGAAAACATATATGACAGGGATCACACTGGCTGAATGTCTAGCTCATCTCAGCAACTCTAAAATCAATCTGAAAACCATAGTAAGGATGATGGTGTAGGCTCCACATGTAAGCAGTCTGAGTGAGAATCCTGGATCTGTCTGCATAAACACATCCAAGATAACTATTCTGAGTTTGTGTTTCCTCACCTATAAAATGTGGCTGATAGCACCACATGTAAGATCATAGCAAAGTCTCTGTGACCCAGCTAGTGCTCAGCAAACATGAGCCACTGTTACTACTGCTATGAACATTTGCTTTCTATTATACACATAGGTGAAGTACTCCCTTCAGCCATAAGCTATACACTAGCATTAGAATTCTGTCAATGCAGTGAGGTAATCAGTCCAGGGTTCCTTTGAAAAGCGCCACTAATTGTAAAGGGGAACATTTGGAATCACACTTTTCTAAGTGTTAATGCTCAGTTAAGAGAAGTGTTCTTTCCTGACAGCATGAGCACAAAAATAACAGCCTTTAATGCATCTCTTTAAACAACAGACACTCATTTTGAGAAACATGTTTAGGAAGCTAGATTTTGGGTAGGCACAAAAATTTTTTTTTTGAAAACTAAATGAAAATCTGTAAATACCATTAGGAAAAGCAGTCAAGTTACAAAATAGGATGTGTCCTGGCTGCTCATGAGGAAATCTGAAGAAGTATGGTCAGTGCTGAGCTATTCACATCCAACTCAACCTCAGACAGTTTCCCAAGCAATGGTCTCTGGAAATGTCATGAATGATCCCAGGTTTCTGTCATGTGGTTACTGCTAACTTATTTAAAAGGCAGACTGGACAGATGTTCTCCTGTGTTTGAGCCCTGTCATTTTCAGTTAGATGGCAACGCCATCAACATGCTCACACACTGTCACTGCTTTCTTTATTCCTGGTCCTTCTGAAAGGGCACTAGTGATGTAGGGTACTAGTGATGTACCCTACTGAGAAGAAAATTCTTACTGGCTTATAAACTGCAGGGTTTAAGCCACTTTGTCATAATAAATCAGTCTGGTCAGACTAAACAATAAGTATTAAAAAAAGATATGTTTATAGATTTGTTATTATTCATTTGTATATAAAGCAAGTTACTCATATAAGATATAAAAAAGAAATACTCCATGTAGAATAAAAAATATATCCAGTTCAGGTAACAATTATTAGCACATGAAACTATCAGATAAAAAGGTAGTTGGGGAGCTTTGAGAGGGAAGACCATGTTTGTCCGAAGCTAGTGAACTGTGCTGAAGTTTGAAGCACTGGCCCTTCTTACTAGGAGCAAGTCCTACCAGAGAGCAGAATCTAAAGAGTTGTAAGCAACACCCTCAGGAGCTGGAGAGATGTTCAGCAGCTAAGAGCACCAGTCCAGCTTCTCTTCCAAAAAAGACCTGAGTTCAGTTCCCAGTACCCACAGCTGGTTGCTCACAATGACCTGTAACTGTAGCTCCAGGGGTCTGATGTCCTCTTCTGGTGTTTGAGGGCACTCAATCATATATGAGTGTATACATGAACACACAATATAAAAATAAAAATAAATCTTAAAAACAAACAAAAAAAAACACCAATCCCAAACCAAAAACCTCATTGTCATTCAGGAAGTAAAGAAACAGAATATCCCATGGACTGACTGCTACATAGTAAATCAACCACACAATAGAAAGATACAACCAATGTAATATGTAGAACAATATAATATGTAGAACAGAATATTCTACAGATAGAAATTAAATTCAAAATTGTAAAACTAAAAACAACCAAATAACTCTTTGAAACCACAAGGAACAACTGTAAGCTATTATTATCAAGTGAGGTTTGAAAAAGACATTCGTGATTAGGTTAGAAACTAACCATTTTTGTGAGTATATGAAAGGACTGAGTATGAATTATACTCATACTTTAATGAATGAAAGGAAATATGTGTATGCACATACGTGCTTATGGGCAGAAAAAGGATGGGGCAAAAATCTTAGTAATGGCTGCTGAAGGCATTCGCTATATAATTCTGTTCATGTATGTTTGACAGTGTCAGAGCAGTGTAATTTCAAGGGAACCATAGTACCCTAGCTTTCAATCACCCTAGAAGTCACAAAGGTACAAGAGAAATGACCTTGGAATTTATTGAATGGAGATGTGAGCCACTTAGAATCTTCTAAAATTATTTATAAGCAACTAGTAACACCATAAGAGTTTAGAAAAACTTTCTCAAAATATTTCTTCAAATCAACTATCACTTATCCCCTACTAGAAAAGAACTTTCAACTTTTAACATTAAATATTAAGAGTTGAAAGAATCTCTTACTTCACCATACCTCTCTGTTAATATAATCGGGTTTTCCAGTGGCTCTGCAGGGAGTTTATGATTCTCAAGAAGTCTTTTAAACAGCAGGGCTTCCTCCACTCTGTACGGGTTCAGTAACATGACGTCAGTTCTGGATGTGACCAGCCATGCATCCGGAAACTTGAGACTGTGGATCAGGCAAATCTCATCCTTCTCTTCTAAGTCAGCGTTCTTTTGTGTCTTAAAACTCACTTTTAAGTTTTCCATAGAAAAGGGGATCTCTGCTATTTTAATATTTTCACTCTTCCTTTTTTCATTCTGGGACTGAAAGAGCTCATCCAGTTTTGGCTGATGAGACAATGAGGCTTTCAGCTTGTGTTTCTGTGCCAAGCCCCACCCACTGGTAGCCCTTATCTTTTTTCTGCTGTCTTTTAATGACACCTGTGGCTCCTGTTCAATAGCTTTTTTCATTTGACTATTGTACCGTTCCAAGTCTTTTTTAGCCTTTTCTTCATATCTAAAAACAGAGATGTAAAAGAATTAATGAGGTTATTAACAAAAACATAATTATCAGAAGTAAATTGTATTAAAAATGAAGAGCTGTCATTCAGTAATAACAAAGAAACATGTATTGGGGCAACCCTCTTGTATGGGCTTACAATAAACTCCAAACAAAGCACAGAAATCGACTCCTGAAAATCGAATGGGAAAGGATTTGCATTTCTGTTCACAGAGCTACCACCCAGCAGTAGAGGGTGGGAGCAGCCGGAACTTAGCTAGAAGTTACTTCTAGCTAACTTACTAGCCTGCATCATCAGAACATAAATCCTTGCTTCCAGAACAACATGAAATGGAGAGAAAATCCCATGTGTGGGAGCCCTCAGGAAAACAACATTAAAAGACTAATGAGCTGAACAGAGTTTCCAGCTGCTTCCAGCAGAGGGAACACAAGTGGCTAAGGTAAACAAACACACTGGGCTTTCAAGTAAAACTGGATGAGGCCCATATCTTAGGAGGAAAAACCCTCAGAACTCAGTAAGTCTCTCACCATAACTGAATGCAAAACAAGACCCCACAAGCTCAGATATGAATCAATAATAAATAAATAAATCTTAAATATAAATCAACCCTTTCAGAAGTTAACAGATCATCAACAATGTCCATTGCACAATTAAAAGTCACCATTCAAGCAGCTAAACAGAAACGTGAGTCATGGCTGAGGGGAATAGAGGTCAGGAAAAGCCAACTTCAAAATGGCTCAGATTTATAATTAATAAAAACTTTTGGATAAACGTTTAAGGACTCTGAAGTGAGCATAGAAAGGTCAATTGGAGGAACTGAAGAGGAAGCTTGAGTGAGAAGTGGAATTTAATATGCTTACAGAGGAAGATGTTGAAATTCTAGAGCAAAGAACAATATCAGGAATGGAAGGAATATTCAGTGGGTAGATTTAATTACAGACCAGAGATGGAGACAGCAATGGGCCAGTGAACCTGGATAATAATGAGCCAGCCTACAGAAATATAACACCTTAATGGTCCCAGAAATGCAAGTCTAGGAAGGATAAATACAAACAAATCCTGCCAGATTCACCAGAAGCAAACTGCTAAAAATCCTCAAATCAGTCAGCAAGAAGGAAGCCAAGTTAAGAAGACGCAACGGTGGCTTGGTGTGCAGCCTTGTAGGTGGCGAAAGAGCCCATGGTTCAAGTCTATCAACCACAAATGTCCTTCACAGGGAGATTAAACCAATCTCTTCAGATAAAATCAGAAGCTTTCTGCTAACATTTGCACTCCTGAAGGATGACATAAGAACAAAAGCAATTGTACCTGTTGGCTTTTAGGTTTCAAGTGAGACTGTATGGTACTAACTTTAATTAAAAGTATGATAATACGAGGCATGATGCATAAAGCAAAGCAAACACTAATATAAATTAGATGTTAAAATGTATTCACTTAAACCTTGATTACCTCTGCAACCACTCAAAGAGGAAGATAGGAACAGACAACCAGCAGAAGGGCAAATCTAACCCTAACAATGTCTATTATTATAGACTAAATCTTCTAACTAAAGAACAAGATACCCAACTTTATGGGCTTCTTAGAGTTGTACTTTTTATAACACAGATAGTATAAAAGAGTGAATGAAATGTATACACTATACCAGTGGTTCTCAACCTTCCTGACGATGCGACACTGTAATAACAGTTTCTCATGTTGTGGTGACCCCCTCAATCATAAATTTATTTTCACTGGTACTTCATAACTATATTTTTGCTACTTTAATGAACTGTAATGTAAATGTCTGATATGCAGATGGTCTTAGATGACCCCTGAGAAAGGGTCGTTTGACACCCAAAGGGGTCATGACCTTCAGGTTGAGAGCCACTGCACTATACAAACAGAAAGTGTAAGTAAACAAGACTGGCAACATTAGATGAAGCAGATCAAAATGCTAAATTATCAGAGTTGAAGGGTCCATTAGAGAGCATAACACTCAAATGTGCGTGCACCTAGTAAGATACCTTTCAATTACATGAAACAAAATCTCACAGCTTAAAAGCAGAAATACAGTCTAAAGCGTAATTGGAGACACTAATAATGCCTTTCTTCTCTCAATCAGTGGCATAACCAAATTACAAATTGTCAGTAAAATGACAGATCAAAGCAATGTTGTCAACCACTTCAACTTAAATGACTGGCAGAAATTCTGATTCTTTATATGTGAACAGGGATCATTCACCAGGACAGGAAATATGATGAGCCAAATTCTCAGCACATGGCAAAAGGTGAATAAAATCTAACTTAGATATTTTCTGCTCATGTCAAAGTGGAAACAAAGTTTATTTTAAAAGGCCCCAAATATCTGAAACCTAACCAACAGGATAGTACACATACTATACTCAATATCCACCACTTAAAGATTGAATTAACAAACATTATTCTTATAAAACTAAACATTACCTCTTTAAAAATGATGTGTCATGAAAGTATTTTGTTGAGAAGTCAGATATGTCACATAATTTTATTTATTTGAAGTTTAAATACTGTAGGTAAACTTTACCCAGTTTAAATAATGATTTAAGAAAATGTTGGGGAGCCAGCATGGCAGCATATGACCACAGTCCCAGCAAATGTTGGGAAGCCAGAGATGGCAGCATATGCCCACAGCCCCAGCAAATGTTGGGAAGCCAGAGATGGCAGCATATGCCCACAGTCCCGGCAAATGTTGGGAAGCCAGAGATGGCAGTATATGCCCACAGTCCCGGCAAATGTTGGGAAGCCAGAGATGGCAGCATATGCCCACAGCCCCGGCAAATGTTGGGAAGCCAGAGATGGCAGCATATGCCCACAGTCCCGGCAAATGTTGGGGAGTCAGAGATGGCAGCATATGCCCACAGTCCCAGCAAACGTTGGGGAGCCAGAGATGGCAGCATATACCCACAGTCCCGGCAAATGTTGGGGAGCCAGAGATGGCAGCATATGCCCACAGTCCCGGCAAATGTTGGGGAGCCAGAGATGGCAGCATATGCCCACAGCCCCAGCAAATGTTGGGAAGCCAGATATGGCAGCATATGCCCACAGTCCAGGCACTTGAAAGATGGAGGAAGGAGGATCACAAATTAAAGGCCAGATTGTTTAAAAAGCAAGACCCCATTTCAAAATTAAATAAAAAATTAAAACTGAACACGATAAAGCCATTGAAATAGCACATGAAGTAAAACACACACTATTTAATCCATCAGAGTTAATGTTAATTTTTCTATTCTCACTTAATCAGCTGATGTATAAATTCCAATAAATCAAGCATAGCTAAACTATGTAATTCAACCTCAATGGAATAAAAGAATGGTTATCTCAAATTCATAGTTGGAAAAAAAGTTAGAGGGATTTTCTTTTCTCTCAGTAACAACAGGAGTAAAAAGGAGCCAAAGACAGTCTAGTCTAGTAGCAATGTCAATGACGTTGTGGGAAACTGAGATGCCTGGGTTCCACTGCTGTTACACAGCTTCACGCTGATTCTGTGGTGTAAGAACTGGAACTGCTGCTGTGCTCCCCTCAGGAAGCAAGCCCAAGAGACCCCAGAGAGCCTGACAGCTTGCTTGGCATGCTGCTTAGAAAGAATGTAAACTTAATGCAGAACATTTTGTTCTGTCCCTTGGGGCACTCATTTATAATATGTGGGCAATTTATATCCACCTCATAGCTCCGTTGTAAGAATGAGTAGCTTGGTACACTTGTAAATGTGATGTTTATTCTATGCTTCTATCAAGAAACCCAAGTCTGGGGCTGGAGATGTACTCAGTGGCAGAGTACATGCTAACCACACACAAGGCTCCCTAACCCAACCCCAAAACACAAAGAAACACAAATCCTACAATTTGAATGGGACATCTGACTAAATGTTAATTAAATAACACTGAAAAAATTTTTAATTAAGTTTTAAATTTGGGCCTAGAGAACTAAGTCTCTTACTTATCTGGTCTTCTATTCTTATGAAGCTGACTCAAATTCTGTTATTTGTATGTATATTTTAAAGTGAGGCCAAGAAACAAGAGACCACAATATAGTATATAGTTTATACTGAATAAAGAAATGCTAAGTGTTAGTTGGGTAAGAGTATAAAAAGATCTGCTTCATTATAAACTAGAAGAATAATTACTTCATCGTTGCTTCTCACATTCATACTTTGAAAGTTATTTTCTTCCATTACACCTAGAACATGAACATATGGGTTAGTTACACAAAACACATGATCTTTAGTGGTTTACTTCCACAGGCACTAGAAATAAGTGTATTTTTAGCTCTCAGACATCAGAACTCCAGACTTTTCCTATGGGGTGGAAAATGAGTTCAAGATAAAGGTCACCATTTGTAATTAATTATAATGTGCAAATTTTCACATATGGTACTAATCTTTTGATTTATTCAAGAAGTCAATTTAATTAGTTCCTTGGGAAACATAAAAAAGTTATGTCCAAAATAATACTAGGTAAATGTTAAGTAAGAACAGATGCTATCTTTGTATTTAATGTCATTAAGGGACTTAGAAAGTGAATGGAAAGTATTCATACTGATCTGACTAAGCAGTTAGGCCAAATGATATTTCTGAGATTAAAGGCTTCATTTAATTATAAAGTTTACTTATCATTTTCAGTAACACCTAAATCGCAACCTCACTCAGTTATTTTAAGTAGGAATATATTTACATATTGCAAATGAGAGCTCAAATTAACACCAACTGATTGAAGGACCCCTCTCCTTCTGAGTGGCAGAGGAGGTACATGGTTCACACTCGGATTCTAATTCACTAGAGGAAAGCAGGAGGACAAAACTCAGAAAAGACCTAAAAGTTAGTCTTCCCTACCCCAAGTCTGTCCTACTTTCTCAACAGAGACTGAAGTCCGACCAGTCCTGGGGCTTGCAGGGCCACCACAACCTAGCCCCTGCCTTCCCTATATTTTCACACTAGCACATTCTCTCTTGTGTCATAGAGTCTTTTCACTTCCTTGGCAATAGCACATTCCTGCTTGTGTGGTAAGTCCCTAAAATCTTTCTGGTTTTAGGACAAGGAAGCCAACTCCTTGTCCCATACATGAGACAACTGCTATGTCTTTTCATAACAATACACATTTCCTTTCTCTTAAAACTCATCAATTCTATGATGAAGGCTGTAGATGGGAACTAACAGAGATCCACAACTGGATACTGCACAGAGAGTGAGACTTTGGAGGACTCAGTCCTAAATGGGGTGTCTATATAGACGAGGAGACCCACAGATTGTCAGAGCCAGAGGAAATAGGAAATAAGCTCTTCCAGACACAATAGGACTAATGCAAATAGTTAACACAGAGATGGTGGCAGCATGCACAGGTTCAGGACAGATGGGACCCTAGCACTGGGACATAGACATGAGTGATCATTCCTAACCAAGAAGCTATCTCCAATTGACATCCACTTGCAAAGACAAAAAAATCTGTCTTCTCCAATGCCTCTCACTGTATATATTAACTACACTTCAGGGTGGGCCCCATGCCCAGTAAATAGTAATTTACTATTAAAACAGTAAATACTGAGTTGGCAGTAAATAGCCAACAAAGAACTATCCCAACAGTATGTAGACTGTTTGGGCATTGTTTTGGTCTTACCTGTCTTTTATGTGTATATTTTGGTTTCTGCTTTTGTGTTTTTTGTGATGTGTGTATATATGTGTTTCTTGTTTGTTTGTATTTTAAAGAACGAGAGCAAGAGAGTGAGAGAGCTAGAGCAAGAGTGAGAGAGTGAGGAGGGGGGAGGGGGAGAGAGAGAGAGGGAGAAGGGAGGGAGGTAGGGACCACCTGGGAAGAGTTGGGAGTAGGGAACCATCATCAGAATATATTGTATGAAAAGCTTTTCAATTGAAAAAAGAATCATAAAATTCTATGGCAAACTACAGACTATAGTGTTTATGAATAGGGAGTGTATGTTATTTTTAACTTAAGCAGCTGGCCAGAGTACAGGCCACCCTTAACTAGTATTTCAATAGTCGGGGGAGAGAGGAAGGGAGAAGAAAGAGAAAGAAGTGAAGAACAGTAAGGAAGGAAAAGCAAAAATGAACTGAAGCACTGTAGAAGGGACTGACCCTTGTGTCCTAGGGATGGAAGCCAGGGCAAGAAGGAAGGTAGATGTTCTGCCACTCAGCCGTATTCCCAGATCTACTCGTGTATTCTTTGCAGAATGGAGGATTATAGAAAAAACTTCAAAATAAATGCTAGAACTGACAGGCATGGCTCCAATCCAGTGGATCATGGTCCAAGGATTCCTGGCCCTAAACCTGAACATTTTGTTTTTTAAAAAATGGATCCCAAGACATCAGTATTTTGTTGGCACATTTCTGTTTCTGGAATCCATGTCAACTGAATTGACTTAGAGCAAATGAAAATTGCCATTCACAGCAAAAAGTTTCCCATCACAGCTTAAAAATCCCATCACACTAACACAGAAAGCACCCTTACACGGTGCACACTGCCCTTGTGCTGTCAGCCATCATTGCATCTACTCACAATAATGAGGCACTACCACACACTCACCAACAGCCAGAAAAATAACTGTCTGCAGGTCCCAGGTGTAGTTTCTGATGTCTGCTCTAAGTGGATTCCATAAGACTACTGATAATGAAGAAAAATTTAGATGACACTTACAGTACTAATAATCTGACAGTTTGGGACACATGGCAAGATAATGCTAACTCTCCCCACAAGGCGACTGGAGCAGAAGCTGCTGCTTCAAGGCTGAACGAAAGATCTCCTGAGTTTGCCTGGTCCCATGTTCACGGTCACTGAAGTATGCTTTCTTCCTTTTCTCAGAAAACTTGACACATAAAAACTATAGACAATTATAGGGTACCGTGTGAGGTTTTATAGAATTCACTCATTTTTAAACTGCAAAACTATGTTATTTATGTAAAACTTAAGACAGCTGTAATTGTGCGAGCCTTGTTTGTACAACAGATTAAAATAAGATTCTAAAAATCTGACATTTATGAAAAAATTATCAGTTTGAACACTAGCTATTTAATGTATTAAGTCTGGTCCTTAAAAAATTTATGGGGGCTGGAGAGATAGCTTCATGGTTAAAAGCACCAGCTGCTCCTCCTGAGGACATGGGCTTGATTTCCAGGACTCTCATACAGGCTCACAACTCTATCTGTAACTTCAGTCCTAGGGGACCTGATGCCCTCATCTGGCTTCCGCAGGCACTAGGCAAGGATATAGTGCATAGACATACATGCAGGCAAAGTTATGACAATTAAATTATGGCTATGCCTAAAATATTGTTATTTCTTAAGGAAATAAACACACATATGTATAAAGTTGATGATGTCATTCCTCACACTGGCCTCAGAATCGTGAGGCTCATGGGGGCATGGGGGTGCTGTCCATAATGTAGAACTTACTGTGAGATGAGGGGATGAAACGAAGAATGGCTCACTGTGGTGCACGGGTGGCATGTACATGGGAAAGAACGAAGCACACCTGCCACTCTCCCTTAAACAAGCTTTCTTATGTATGACATTTAAGTAGAAGAGAGCAAGCATTTGATCTTTGCTGTTTTTAGCAGCATTTTTTATCTAATACAGCTCAATATTTTAGGAAATTTACAAAGGCCATTGGTGTTAATAGTCATCACTATATTATTTTAAATTGATAGTTTATTCCTAAAACTACATCATTCATATTGAATTTTAAACCAGAGATGATAGATTATATTCAAATATTTCCCAAGATATTTGGCAGAGTTTTGAGATAATTAGATAACAATAAATGGTCAGAGTCTAATTTTATCCTTCATTTCCTGGTGGGCCAGATAACTAAAAAATGCAACATTTTGTATTGATACACAATTTTGTGTAGAGCACTACCCACCAGCATGACAGTGATCATCTTTATCAGAGCAGCTGTGACTGCTTGCTAATGAGCCTCAAGATCGAACCTGCTGACTGTAGACATTTTTTCATGGAAGGGCTAGGGAGGGTCAGTGAACCCTCACTAAGGTTCTAGCTCTTCTTTTACCTCTCAGGCAGCTGTGTGCAATTCTGATTAAACTACATATGGCACCATTGTTTCAGGAGATGCCTAAGTATACAGAGGGTGGAAGGTTAACTGAAGGGGTACTCAGTCTACAGAGCAATGCTAGGGTAAGCCTTTTTCATGCAGCTGATTTGGTGTCACCCATCCTCCTGTAAGCAAGTCTTCATCCAAGCTCTATAACTAAGCCCAATAAACTTACTTGTTCCCCAAAATGAACTTTGGTTTGTCTTTGGTGCCTTATAAGGAGATACATGTTTATTCTCATCTCCCAAGGGAGAAAAGTTCCTACAGTAAGTGTTGTAAGCCAGCTAGAAATATCCATTATACTGCTTTGGACATATACTTAGATCTGAAGATACAAATAATATTTTAATCAGATCAAATCACTTATCTACATATTCAAAATACCCTCTGCAATTTATAAATTGCCGACAGATAAGATGTAGATGCCACAAGTTATAGTGAACATGGCAGTCATATATTAACATGGTTCTGCAACTATAGCATTGTCCTTTATGCTCACTTTAGGGACTGACTTAAAAGGGGGAAACAGTCAGACTATTTACAAAAACAAGTCACTTTAACAGTTTGAAAGTTTGAAAAAAATTCTGCTCCAGAAGAGTTCTTTAACATAAATAAAAAAATAAATAAAGAAGACTGGAAAGTCAAGCTAAGACTGAGGAGCCTGTCATATATAGTAAATCGGGAAGCAGTAAAGGCTTGAATCAAACAACCAAGCAGACATAACACAACAATTTTTCAAAACAAAAATTAAAACAATATCCCTCTATCCTCCAAAATAACAATACAAAAATGATACCAAGAAAGATACTTTAGTCAAGCCAAGAAGTACTTTCATTTTTCTCCCCCATAAATGAGAAGTTTAGAATGCTTTTAAGCCATGAGTCATATAGAACAGAAAAAGCTGAGCATCCGGGGCACATGATACTCTGGAAACTTACTTCATTTTTTCCTCTTCACTTAGTGTCTCCCACAGAGCTTCCATTTGTGTTGTTGCATCTTCCAAGCCAGTCTTAGGATTTTCCGTGAGGAACTGAGCACGAAGATCTTGAATAAACAGGGCACTTGCTGACATGGGCTTCCTGACTGCTCGACTGCTAATCAAGTCATAGGCTGTGAGCTGTCCAGACCTGTGATCTATCACATTTGATGCTTTGCTACAAGGACCGTCACTGAGAGCCTTTGGTTCAAGGGTTGGGTGACTATTAGTACTCAATTTACATGCTAAACCTTTTTGTGGCACTAAAATCTTCACAGGTTCGATATTCTCTCCCATTGAATTGAACACATTTCCCTTGCTCCAGTCATCTGCACAGATTTCCAGGGATTTCTCAGGAAGAGCTTCTCCTCCACTTTCTCCTATATTGTTTCTGACATTTTCTCCTTGGATATGCTCATTAGAACCTGCAAAATGAGTCTTACTGTATTTACTCTGGGCATCCTCCGATGATAAATTATTCATGGGGATATTTTGAAATATATGCCTAGTGTCCTTATTAAGGCTAGAATGTTCACTGCTAAAATGATCATCACAGTGGTGATCTACATTTACCTGTTGATTTAAATAATGATCAGTGTCTTTTCTAGATTCATTATTTTGGAAGTGCATAGCCGAAGTATCAGCATTTGGATAATTATTTCCAGATGATTCCATTTTATTAAAAACCACATCTGTTTCTGCTGTTTCACTAACAACCATGTTGGTTGAAGAAACATCTGTTTTGTTATTTTCATAAGAATTTGTACTGGGTAGTGGTCCGTAACAGGTCACCATCAGATTTTCAAGAGCAATTAGAACAGATTCCTAAAAATACAAATGAACAAATATTAGAAGAGATACTGTGAAAAAAAAAGACAATATCTAAAATAATAACAAAAATATAAAAAAGCAAGTCTTTTTAATAAGGGAGCAGTTAAGGCTGTATAGTTTTTAGATAGTATAAATATACACAAAACTTCATTTGAAAAAGGTTACCTTATTCTGTAACAATACTTGACTTTTATCAGGTGTTAGATTTATATCCACGTCAGCTAAAGGAACATCAATTTTCAGAAAGAAAATGGGATACAAACGAGTAGATTCCTTGAGGCACTTCAGATTATAATAATGTCGGATTAACTAGAAATATATGCAATGAATAAAAGACAAAAGTACATTGTTATTATGAACCTCAAAATGCTACCAAATGAATACACTAATCAGAGAAAGTAAGTGGATGGACCTGCTGTCTGGAAAGCAGGCACCACCTGAGCAGTGGTAAAGTCCTTTGGAGGCCCCAGCCCTACCTGAAGCACAGGCTTCCTAAGATGTACACGCATTCAGTGCAATTGGCTTCATGTTAACAATCACAGTGCCATGGAGATTCAGAGGCCTGATATTCCCTGCCCCCTCTGTGTCATTTAATAGGTCCTACCATTCCAGCACTCAAAGCCAACCTGGACCAGTAGCAAAATCCTGTCTCAAGTGTATGAGCAAAGAAGTGAATAGTTTCTAACATTTATTTCTTCACTCTAAATGGAGATGACAATGCATCATAGAGTTGTGAAATGCAAATGAATCATAAGTAAAATACTAGCTTAATGAAAGGAGTTTTATTTATTTTTCTTTTCTTTATTTTAAATCAAATTGTTGGAAGTGGTCTCTTACAATTTAACAAATGACAGAATTAAGATTTTTTTAAATTTCTGAGGCTGGAGAGATGGCTCAACAGTTAAGGGGACTCATTAGGTGGTCTTCCAGTGAACCCAGGTTCAATTCTTAGCATCCAGATGATGGCTTGGAACCATCTATACCTCCAGTTGCAGGAGATCTGATGCCCTCTCTGGCCTCCATGGGCACCAGGCAGGTGGTACAGGCATACATGCAGGCCAAACACACATACACATAAAATAAAATTTAGAAAAAGAAAATTTTATTTTAAAAGGTAAAAATTCATGCTTTAAGGGATTTTTTTTTTCTAAAAGCAATTACCTTTAGTATATCTTTTTGATGTACTGGCCGACTATTAATAAAGATGAAACTTCTCTCTGGGGTTGAAAGGCTTGTAGAATTGTGGTCTGCATCGTGCTTTGGAAAGAATCCACTTAGGTAAATCTACAATGTGATACACAAGTACAGAAGATACAATATCAACAATAAAGTTTCAGAGGTCTGATTATAGACAACATATTCGAAGGTATACACAATAACACATGAGATTTATAACCTATGGTCACATACACGCTGATAAGCACGCCTTGAGAATTAATGTTGAGTAAATACAGAAGAGTACTAACCCGGTATTCTCTGCCTTTAACTCATTTTGTAAGTCAAAGGAAAATATTGGCATTTGTAAAATCTTTATGAATGACCTAAGTTTCAAATTTTTAACTGCCATAAGACAAACACCCTTAACTGTTTTGTTTAAAATTTCCTTCCTCATAGAGTAACTTTGCCTCCCTGCACTGGCTGTTTGTTTCCTCTTAAAAAAAAGGCAGCTATTTTTATCTTTGTTCTGAATAAAGCCAATTGTAGTGGGTTTTCATTGTTGAATTTAAGAAAAAATCTTTTACTTTGAATTAATTCCTTCATGGCTAAATACTGGCTGTATAGTGTATGCTATGTTCATGATTACTTACAGAACTTCACTCTAAAAGTTTCTGTGATTACTTACATACTATACTTTTCTCTAGTCTAAAAATATATCAAAAGAATGGAGAAACTGAAGGGTACTAGAAAAATTGACCAGACAGAAAAAAAGTGATTGAAGTAATGGAAGGCAGAGAGTATGTACCTGCTTCTATCTTGAGTTAATTAACAGCACAGAAAATGGTTTAGGATTTTATTTACTGTCCCCTTTCTGCTCCTGTACATTAATGGTGTGCGTGTGTGTGTGTGTCCCCACACGTGTGCATGTGTGCACACATGCATGTGTATATGAATTCTGGCCTATAACCTTATCTGAAGCAAATAAATAAGATGTGTTATGAACCCAATGAGCAACTCCAATGGTAAACATTCAGCTTAGGTTAAGGAAATGAAATATGTAAGGTGCTATTTATAGTCATGCAGTAACCATGACTCTCCTTAACAACACAGCCTGTAGACTGTCACCTATGTCTATGGCTATCCCTGCACTTGCAAGTAAGTGCTGAAGGAGATGTAGTACCAATTTTAGAACACTAAGTGCATTACTGTCACAGTGCCAATGTGTACCAATTTGAAAAAATAAATTAATAAATCTGGATAATCCATTACAAGATGATACCACTTAATTAACTGTAAAACTTCACAGCATTTATAAATGGTTGTATAATTTACCAGGTAACATGAGACTCTTCTTAAAGCACCTGCTGGGCACTAGGGAGAGTCTGCTTAGCTTCTGAAGGACTTAGAGTATTCAGATTAAAGAACAGACACAGATAGGAGAGGAGAGAAGAGAGAGAAGGAAAGTCCTCCTGGTTAAATACGAAAGGATAAAGAAAATCAAGTATAATACAAAGCCAGTGATTTCCTCTCATATCACTTAGGTTGCCATTGTGTGTAATAACTATTACTTCCAGATACTAGGCTTTAAAAATGATTTAAGATAATCTTAAAAACTAGCAAACCATGTTACAGTTACATGGGAGAGTCAAATGGCCATGGTGCATATAATTCTATACAAATTAAAAATCAGACTAGTTCATAGAAAAAGAACAACAACAAAAACCCCAGAACAGTACAATAAAGAAACCCAGCCTGACAGACTGTACCTCAACATAAAAGGAAAACAAAAATCCCCCCAAAATATAATAAATTCCACTCTCTCGGTTACTTTTCAGGTGGACCTTTCTCCTCTCCTCTAGCCTCCTTTATGAATCAGCTTCTCTTGTCTGGCGTGGTGTGGTACACCTTTAATCTAGCACTCAGGAGGCAGAGTTTTGAGGCCAGACTATCTATATAGCAACATAGCAAGTTCCAAGACAGAGGGGGGGCTATGCAGTGAGACGTTGCCTCAAATAACAACAAACACCCAATAAACTAGCTTCTCTGTCAACAAATAATAAGTCTTTATTATTATTTTTTTGACTATGCAGGCCTGACATCAATGACAACTCCTTTCAGAAGCATTCTATGAATGAAGTGACTTCCATTTACTTCTGGCTTTCTGCTAGCCTTCGTGATACTTCCTCTTCAGTCTGATCTGCTGTGTTCTTTCATTTATGTTATCCCTTAAACATGATGTCAGTCCCCCTAAATTCCATTTTTAGCCTTCTTTTGCTCTGTAGTTAATCGTGCTGAGTAATTTCATTCTTATCTCTAGTTCCAACAGCTACCCACCACTGAAACTAAGATAGCAATATTGCAGTTTTTTTCTTGCATGTTCAACTGACTATCACAAAAATGAATTTATCACATTAAAACAATGTAAGCTTTTTTATCTCACTTTTACCCCACTGTCCAACTGGGAACATTTGTATTCATTACCATATTAGACAGTCCATAGTCTGTCAGACAAATTGCTTACTTACGTTGATTAACATAATGTAAGCCTGACTGATCTACTAACCATCATCTTCCTCTTTTTCCAGTAAAGCTCCATAATATCATACATATCTAAATAATACACATTTCTAATGTAGTCATTTGAATACTCTGGTCAAGATAGTCGATAAGTTCATGTGGAAGTTTCTTCTCCCAAATATAAACCACATAGGGATGATAAAAACTAATGTTTAAAGTGATTTAAAAAAAAAAACAAAAACAAACTAACAACATAAATGACAAAAGCCAAGTTGTGTGTGCAAACTACATACTGGGGAGTGATGGCTGAAGGAAGAGGCCCTATGAGCATTAGGATCAGATAAGGATGCCTCATTTGGAAATTAAAGTCTCGCAGAGGATTGAAATCAGTCTTTCCACTTGGAATAGGGAGCTCACATAACACCTCCCTGTAAGAAAACAAAATGACTTAAGTAATGTGACCACCATTTGGAGCTGCTTGCCAGGGTCACAGAAAGACTAGAGCTAACTCCAAAACCAAGGACAAGGTTAGGCCAAGCAGGAGTCTGGGAGGAGCCTGGAAGTCACTTGGTTTTAAACTGAGACTAGAGAAGAGGTAGATGCTGGACTGTGGGAAGGGAGTCTAAGAATGGAGAGCAAGACAAAACAACAGAAACAAACTACCATCCACCATTCTGCAAATTAAAGTTTCAAGCCATACAAAATGGCAGAGAATAAAACTCTTTTCTCTCAGAAAAATAGAAATGATAGAACACTGTAGAAATGACTATGGAGCTAGTGTTGTAACATGAAACTTAAACCAGACAAAAAGCATCGTAAGTAAGTAAGAAAGTAAGCAAGCAAGCACAGATAGCTATGAATAAAGTTTAGAAAAAACTGAAAATAAATTCCAAGTTCTGAAAAAATGTATAGTTTGAGAAGTGAAAATCAAGTGGTAGTAGGCTTGGAGTAGAAATAAAATTATCAAAGAGAGGATGTCAAGAAGGACAACCACAGAGCTCCAATAATTACACCAGAAAACAACAAAAGCTGTCAGAGCAGGGGCTCAATCGGCACCACCTCCCATAGCAAAGATTGTTCTCAGCACCAAACACATAAAAAAGAAACCCTTGTCACAAAGGAACGAGATATATTGATGCTCTGTATCCCAAGTTCTCTATGGCCAACACATATGCCATTCAGGTCCAATGAGGGGGAACATGGTGGGCAAATTTTACACTCAAAGTAGCAGGATAGAATCAAGTGAGAGGTGATATGGGGAGAAATGGGATTCTTTTTGACAGAATGAGAAAATGCTCAAAGAAATTCCGATACTGGACAAGTCTTCAAAATATACAAGTCAGAGTATTGTGGTGACAGGCAGCTGGAGGAACAGAAACACAACATTATGACACACAAAATGAGAACAGCAAAGACATAGATCCAACTGTGCAATTACTCATGGACATTCAAAAGCTAGTAGACATTTTTCATCACTTGAGCTAGAACATTATTATCACATGTATTATACATTTTTGCATTTCTCCATGCAAAAATAACCATGTGAAGAAAAGCAAAATTCCTGTCATCTAAGAGAGATTGCCAGGAATCTTTACATAAATCTGTCTCTAAAACCAAAGGAAAACAAAACGAAACAAAACAAAAAAGTGTGTAAACACAGATTTGGTAATGTCTCAAAACAGAATGAAAAAAAAAAAGAAAAAAAAAAAAAAAAAGAATGACCCTCTGTAGGATATGTGGATTACAGTCACAGATCCAATCACAGCTAATAAAGTTCTAGGTAACTGCTTTCCACACTTCAGTGTGGCACCCAAGAACTTTGTAAAAGTTCAGATCTGCCGCAGTGGAGCTGAAAACAGGCCTTTGATCCTGATTCTAACCAGCTGCTTCCATGTGATGCCAACACTCTTGGTCTGTAGACCATATGAGGATGCCTGGTGTATCTAGTATATGAGCACACAGACAACCAAGTCCCAGAAAACTAGAGGGAACTCACAGCAATTTAGATTTACCTTGACCATCCCCAACTCAGCCACCATAAGCAACGTAACACTAGAAAGCCAGCAGGCTTAAAGCTATCAGACAAATAACCACAAATAAAAGGTCTCTTGCCTAAAGGAATAAATAATAAATAAATAGTGACATTATATCACAAATTAATTACAAAAATTCAAAGAAAAAAAGGGAGACAATAGGTAGAGCAGATGGAGATGCATGGATGGATAGATGGATGATAGGTGGATGGATGGGTGAATGAATGGATTTATGATAGATAGATAGATAGATAGATAGATAGATAGATAGATAGATGATAGATAGATAGAGATAGATGTCCCTCAAGGGGAACCTGACAGGTCACAAACACACATTCCCAAATAAATTTCTCATACACAGCAAAGAGACAAAGAGAATCAAAGGCTTTGAACAAAAAGATTACAGGGAGAGAGAACCAGAGATTTGGAGTATCAAGACCTTCTAAGCAAAATAAAACTCATCTCCTATGAAATAAAAATTGTTTAAGGAGTAAATACTTTAAAAACAAAACTTATCTTTAGAAAGATTCAAGCTTTTGTATCCACAAAATCAGCAAGAAGTTATAAAATAGCATTTCAGTAAAACACTCTTGGAAACAGAACTTACCTTCCTAAGTAAAATAATCAATTCAAGAGTTTGAAGACAGTGAGATCAACTAGAACACACAAAAAGAGGGAAATGCTGAGAAAAATAAGGGGAGGAACTAAAACATAATGAGCTGAAAGTGAGAGAGTAAGAGAGACAGAAAGGAAAACTGATAATGGATAGAAGTTTAAATCCCACAGCTAAGAAAAAAATAGGTCTTCAGATTGAAAGCTTCCACATTAAGTCCTGGCACGATTATGAAACATAAACAATCCTTACAAAACGTACAAATGGAGGAAGAGGTGGGAGGATTGGGAAAAAGAGGCGATGAGAAGGTGTATTCAAGACTAAGACATATAGAAACCAATTGTTCTACAAGTCTATTACACTAAAATTGCAATGACTGGGCAGGGAGGCCCCAGCGGCACCCACACAACAAACTATGGCCACTGCTCTTCTTGCCCATTAGAGTTCCATAGTAAAGACTGCTGAAGACTGCACACTACAGTCACAGGACACATAAATCAAGTTGGAGCTGAGCTGCAGGCTTCTTCCCTACTGTCCAGCTGTTATACTGCCAGAGTTGCTATGCAGGCTGGGGTGGGGGTATTATCAACAGTTTTACAAGATGCTAGCAACAACAGTACTAGTGACAACTGTTAGCAACAACAGTGACCGCAGAGGCAAGATGTGCCTATGCTGGTATGACTCGAATTGAAGTAAGCAACTGTTTTCTGATTGTGTTTGATGCCTGCACTACAAGAAGAAATTCATGCCTGGCTCTGTAACCTGGTCAAGGGCCCTTGGCTTGGAAACCATAGGCCTTAGGAGGTAATCCACCACTACTGTTCTGATAAAAGGCCATGTTGTCAAACTGCCTTCTAAAATTGTTTATATCCCTGGATTAGTGCTGCATCTAGCCATCGTCAGAGAAACTTACTACAGTGGGGGGTAAGTGATGGTGTGGTACTTGGTCCTGAATGAAACTGCTGTATCACCCCTGCATGGCTCCATGCACACAAGGAGGTGGGAAGAATGTCAGAGTGAGAGGATGGCGAGAGAGGAGCAAAAAGACATCTTTTGGATGTGACATAGCTTTTGTACTCAGAAACTCACTGTAGCTCTGATTATCCTCATGGCTAACTGTTGCAGAGCTACTAGATACAGTTCCATCTATTATTATGTGAGCAGGGAATGTGATTTGTTTTTACATGTAGCTTGATGCTCCATTCTCTCTTGGGCAAGAAACTAGAATTAAACACAGTGAGTCACACATCAAAGTAAGGCATGAAAGTAAGAAGAATTTGTTGGAGGAAGGGTCTCATTGTGACAGGATAGGCAATGAGAAGGGGAATAATGGGAGAAAAACAACTAGAATTCACTGTGTAAATGTACAGAACTTTCAAGCAATAGAAAAGATTTAAAAAGAATTAAATACGGATATGCCAAAAACAAACAAGTAAGGGGCTCATAGGTCTCCCTGGGAAGGAGAAACAGAACAGATCTTGCAGGTGGACTGGGGTTGAATGTAGATGGCATGATCAGGTAGGGGGGATGGAGGAGGACTATGGGGAGAAATAGTGAAATTGGGGGATACTTGGGGGATGAAGTGGAAACTTAGTGTGGTGGAAGCTTCCCGAATTTATGAGGATGACCCAAGTGAGAACTCGTAGTAATGGATGATACAGAGCCTGAAATGGTCATCCTCTGTAACCAGCCAAGGTTCCCAGCGGTGGGACCAGGACACAAACCCACCGACAAAACCTTCCACCTACAATCTGTCCTGCCTATAAGATGTGCTGGGGCAATGGTGGCACTGTAGAAGTGGCACCCAATGACTGATTTAACTTGAGGCCAACATGATAAGAGGGGGCCCATACCAACTCTGCCTGGATGGCCAGGAACCAGGGACTGGAGAACCCAGAGATCTAGGATCAGTGCTTGCCCAACTGTCATCAGAAAGCCTTCCTCCAGCAGCAGATGGGAGCAGGGCAAAGACCCCATAGCCAAACATCAGGTGGAGAGAAAGTCTAAATTGGAGGTCTCCAGACCCTTCGAGGTTACTAACCTCAGAACTCAGGGAATCCTGGGGAAGACAGGGAACAAAGTTTATAGGAGTCAGAGGGGTTTGAGGAGACCAGAAGAACAAGGTCCACTGAACTAATTAAGCAGGGCTCAATGGGCTCATAGAAACTGAAGCAGTAAGCACAGAGTCTGTATGGGTCTGCACCAGGTCCTGTGCTGTTTGTGTCAGGGCTGTTAGCTTAGTGCTTTTGTGGGACTCCAAACAGTGGGAGTGGGTGTGTCTCTGAGTCTTTTGTCTGCTCTTGGGACCCTTTTCCTCCTACTGGGTCACCTTGTCTAGCCTCACTATGAGGGTTTGTGCCTGGTCTTATTGAATCTTGTTGTGTTGTGCTATCTCTTGGAAGTCTGCACTTTTCTCAAGGGAAATAAATGGTGGGGATGGGGTAGATCTGGGGGAGGGGAGGTAGGGAATGCTGGGAGAAATGGAGGGAGGGGAAACTGTGGTTGAGATGTATTGTATGAGAGAACAATCTATTTTCAATAAAAAGGGTAAAAAACCCAAAAAGAACTACCATGGGATTTTTCATGTTTGTTTATTATTATAGTAAAAGTTATAAACATAAAGTTTACAAACATGGACGAGCATGGATGTTAGTACAGATCTACAAGACTGGCACATCTGAAGATGGGGCAGGAGGGTGTGAGGACCAGGCCACCTGGGCTACAGACTAGGCCCTTTTTCCAAAGTAAAGAAACAAATAAAAGATGAAGGAAAGATCATGAGAATTTTCAGATAGAAAAAAAAGTCTCACATATTGAAATGACATATATTAACTACTTCTGTGTCCCAGCATTCTAGAAGCCAAGGGGGGCTCTGAATTCAAGGCCAGCATGGGCTACATAAAACAAAATTAAGAAACAAAGAATGACTAAAAGAAAAGGAAGAAAAGACAGGCTGACTGACTTTCAGAGCCCTTAGGAAAGGCAAGACCACATAAAACACAAATGAAAAAAAAAAAAACCTGAATTTTGAGCAACTGATAGGAATATAAGAGAATGTGTTCAATCAATATAGTAGGGATATTCTCATTTGTGTAGTATAAGAGAAAATACTATATCCTTAAAGGGGAAATGTAATCCTAGCACAATATTGGGGTTTGTATTGATTTCTTATAGCTGTAATTGTATTCCATCTAAGTTTAGAATTGATTAGGCCTTTGTAATTACTGTTTAGACCAAAGATGGAAGAGAAACACAAAATGAAAATCCCGTAGGGCCAGGCACAGAGCTCAGTGGCCGAAGGCCTGGCACTGGTGTGAGGCCCTGGGTCAGACCCTGTGCACTGTAAAAAGAAAACTACGTATGAATCATGTCAAAGCCAGATCTGTCAGCCTAAGCCTGCAATCCCAGCTACTAAAAGGACGGGGTAGGAGGACTGTAACTGCAAGGTTACAAAGGTCAAACCTAGCCTGGGCAGCTTAGCAAGACAGGCCTGAAAAGTAATGTGTGTGCGTGTCGGGGGTTGGGAAGTGGGTGGTGGTGGGAGCTTAGAATATAGCTCAGTGTAATAGTGACTGTGTCATATGTACCAGGCTCTAGATTCAATGCCCAGCACAATGCATGTGTACATGTGTGTATATGTGTACGTACACACACACAGACACACACACACACACATACCTGATGAAATTATCAAGGAAAAGCAAGTTAACTGATGGAGCATCAGCCGTCAGTACACAGAGCCAAACAGTACTATCTGAAGTTGAAAGGCCAACAGAAGGCAATCTGAGTATGCATTCAGGATGAGAAAGGAAAATAAAAGACAATCAAGATCTACTTTTTTTTCTGGAATGTAAAGAGGTAATTCTAAATTGAAAATTAATTTTCAAAGAAATCAACGTAAATAAAAAGGAAACCAGGGCTGGGAAGGTTAGCTTTGTATTTCACTGTTTGTCTTACACAAAGATTTGATCTTACAAAAACTTCTTGCCACCCTAGGAGGAAACTGTAACAACTTCAAGAGTGAGTAAGAATGACCATTTTTGCTGTGTACCTGAGACTCTTCACACTGGTGCTGAACAGGTTCCATGTTGCCCATCACAGCAGTTCCCAGAACTGACATGAGAGCCATCCTGTGATCTGGTACTTTACTTTTCTGCCAAATAACTGCCTGGGGATAGAAAACATAGACATGCTTTAGTACAGTAAAATTTACTGAACTCAGCCTGGCGGTGGTGGCACACGCCTTTAATCCCAGCACTTGGGAGGCAGAGGCAGGTGGATCTCTGTGAATTCCAGGCCAGCCTGGTCTACAGAGTGTGTTCCAGGACAGCCAGGGTTACAACAGAGAAACCCAGTCTTGAAAATTCAAAAAACAAAACAAAACAAAAAATTCACTGAACTCAAAACTTATAGTGCTTACACACTTAGCATTTATCCTATGTCTTCTGTCATTTAGAGGAAATTCATGAGTTATGGTCTAAAAGAATAAACCCTGGTTCTAAACTTTAAGATGCATAAGCCAAAACATATAACTTGCTTAACCCCTTGGTCTTCTCCTTATAATTCCATAAAATACTAACTCTCTCTCTAACCTTCAGAATACATACTTCAAAGTATATTTAAAATTAAAATGTGACACTTAGTAAGATTTCTCCCCTCAGGACTGGTAGCTATGCTATAGGATTACTGTAAGTAGTCAAGCAGTTGTAAAATTTTTGGAAACAAAATGGACTTTAAAATGACTTTCCCAGTTACCTTTAAGTATACAAAGAGCTTATAATTAACTGAACCTCATGTAAGTTAATGCTTCATAGCGAGTAGATCCATTTTACTATTGTATATTGTAGGTAGATCAAAAGACACAGTCAACAGACTAGACCAAAGATGGACACAGCCATCTGAAGGGTCTAAGAGAAAACATCATCAGCATCGTTGGGACAAGAAGGAGGGAGGGGACAGGAGTGGTCACATGGGTGAGAAGAGCAGCAACAGGAGAGGGTTGTGCACAGAGGATTCTTTTAAAGCAAGCAGTTCTTTTTCTTGAGTCAACAAAAGATGTGCCCATTGATTCAACAGTCAGGAGAGTGGCCATAGTCCTAGAAGTACAAACAGGGCCAAATAGTAACTGGGTGGTGGCAAACAACAGGTGCAGATATCTCCTTCAGACAGTCTGACTGTGGCGGGCAACAGATAGCACAACGCTGGAGGCAGAATGTGACGTGCTTGGTTAGGAGGAGAAAGAAGGAGTACACTAGCAGCTAAAGTGTGGAGGGTAGAGGGATGGCAGTTCATCTTGTGTGCAATGATGATATCACTACCTGAAAAGTAGAAATGTAATTATTTAAATATTTAAGAATTGTGGAAAAGGTTTAAAATAAACTTTGAATGATATGTAAGACACAGAATTGCCAGGTGGTGCCTAGTTGAGGTAGTCTTTCATTGTCTATGCTGTCTAGTAAAACAAAACCAGTATCAGAAAAAGAAGTTTTTAATAAGCCAAGCTGATAAAAGCAACATAAATAAACTTTGCTTCTCTATCCAATGTAGAACTTTGACAACTAAGTAAACTTGTACACTATGGAGATCTTACGGTTGTTTCTGAAAATTCTAAAACATGGAGGTCAATTACACACAGGGTAGAGGAAAAGAGAGACATGACTAAGGACAAAGAGGGAAAGGGAAAGATAAACGAGACAGATAGAAGAGGAGAGAGAGGGAACAGAAATGTGTACCAAAGCAATTCAGTCAGGAGTCCGTAGCGGTGGCCAGGAACCTATCTATGCAGTCAAAAGCATATCCTCCTGCTATTACGTACAGGAAGAAGAGGCGGAAAGGCTGTGCTCGTCCTGAATCTCAAAGAGCAATCACACAGTAAGACAAATGACTCACAAGTGGAAGGGGAGGACCTGCACCACTCCCAGAGTTCTACCTCACCATCACTGTTACAATGAAAGAATAATTCATGCTTGCTGCACACCCGGATCCATAAACTACCATATATTTTTCACAATCATTTTGGATAGCTATTATCTTGAGATGAATAAACCAAAGCCAAAGAAACCAATTTTCTCAAGGAAACAGAACCATTTCTTTTACCCTAATTTTTTGGCTCCAAACTTATTTTTCATATTCCAACAATTTTTTTCTAGTCAAAGAAACCAGTAATTTAGGAACCAACTTCTAGACTTAAGGAATCCCCCAAACAGTAAAGTGTTTGACTGACAAATGCCTTTTTGACAATTGCCATTCATGGCCATGTGATTTGTTATGCAATTTCCAATTGCTGTCTTAATAAATTCATTTTAAAAAAGCACACGCAGCACTTTGCTGACAGGTGGAACAGTGTATGCAAAAGCATGAGGTACAGAGTAGGCTGGAAATGAAGCTAGATGCACAAGGGCAAAATCATGAATGGCCTAGCACAGCACACATGAGTTTATGGTTTCTTATGTATAATGCTTGAACAATTTGAATTAAGAACAAAATATGATCTGTGTGGATGTCTGGCAAGAATGGTCTAGTGAGATCTGAAGTTAGAATTAACATGACTTAAAGAAAAATAAAACAAACCACTGTCACGGTATTTATCCAGTGCAGAGATTCCCAGTTTTGACAGTGAGCATGTGAAATGAATAAAGTTCATTCACAAATCTTAGCTCTCTAGGAACTGTGATTTCTGCTGTACTAGCTAGCTGTGGTGTGGTTACTTTCCATTCCTGAAAATGCAGTGGGGCACAAAAACAGGAAAGTGGCATTTACAAAAGGATTATCTTTCTAGTTTGCCCATTTATTCATTTGCTTATCTATTTTAAGGTAATTCCCTTGCAAGCTGGGGTCAACATCCTGGGATAACAGAACCAGCACAGTGGCAGGAGGAAATTTAACAGTGAAGCAAGCTGAAGGGTCTGAAGGAGGCATTACATGATGTGGTGACTCAGGTGCTGAAGCAAAAGAGGACCTTGGAGGCTTCCCAGACTCTGGCTTGAGAGGCTGAAGTATAGGCGCACCACTCAGCAAGACAGCAAGAACGAGAAGTGTGATTTTCTCTTTTCTCATTTGTGATGGGCATACTGCTGGAAGCTTGGGAGCTTCCCAGGCAACTACTGCGAACTGCTGTGTCCCATCAAAGGAGTCAATTTAGGGGCATTGCCAAACAGTATTATTTGGCCTCACAATGAATGATACAAACATCTGCCAGCAAGCAAAACTATTACTCTTACACAGGCAATACTTGCTTTTCACTATTAAAAAAAATAAGCAACTGCAATGAGAAACCAGAAAAACTGAAATTTAAATATATTTTCAATAAAAACCTTAGTTCTAGATCACCAACACTACTCCCGTAGAGAGATAAGCTTTTTACTTTCTCAAGTTTTCTGTATATCTTGCCCTTAGGCTGAAAGCTTAACATATGCTAAAAATACACACACACCTCCATATGTTTTCTATCTAGGTCACACAAAGCTGGAGCATCTGGGTGTGCCAAGTAAGGATGGGACTCTGGCCAGTGTGATGACAGTGCAGAAGCACCCCATCAAGGATATATTATTACATGCACACTGTGGGAAGACTGATTTAAGTTAGTCAGATATATCTTTTCCCCATCCCACTTCACTGACATACATCATTTGAAGAAAATGAAGTTAGAAGAATATTTAAAGAATAAGTTTCTTTGTTTGTTTGCTTGTTTTTTTGAGACAGGTCTGGCCTCAAACTCACAGAGATCTGCCTGCCTCTGCCTCCCAAGTGGGATTGAAGGCATGTGGCACCACCACTTGGTCTACAGAGTAAGTTTCAATTGTAAAAGCAATGCATGTTGCGAAGAGAAAGCAAGTTGTATATAAAAATGTACAGTTAACTGAAAGCTGCACTGATAATACCTGCTGACCACAGGCATCTCTTTCTAGAATAAAAAGTAGACACTACCTGTGTGAAATGCAATTGCTGTATTTAAGGAATTGATTTTTATTATTTTTTTCACTGTGTGTGTGTGTGCACGTGCGCGCGAGTGCATGTTGGGGGAGATGTGCATATCGGTAAAGGCACTGAGGCCACAGGCATTGGATTCCCTGGTGCTAGTGCCAGGCTTTTGTGAGCCACCCAACGTGGGTGCTAGGAACTGAACTCAGGCCCTCTGGAAAAGGAACAAATGCCCTTAACTGCTGAGATATCTCTCGATCCTCAGCTGTTATATTTGAACACAGATGTTCAGAATTTAAAAGTATGGTCTAATGTTGCAGCAGTGAATCTTTTCTAAGATGGAAAGGAGAATGTGGGAATTTAGTGTTTAGTGCTAAACCTATTGAAGATTTGAGTTTCTTTTTCTTACCAGAGAAAGGACAAAAGAATAATTAGAAATTTGTCTCAACCTATAAAAGATATCTCTTTACATAGAAAATGGGGGAAGGGGATCCAGACTTTTAAAAATTCATAAAATTACTCAGAACTTATAAACAAAGACTAATGGAACCATGTAAACAGATATACAGGAAATGTTTGACCATCCAGTTTAAAGTAAAGTGACCTTTTTGTGAGACAGTGTCTCCTGTTCTCATGGAGCTCAGACTGGCTTCAGACTCATCACATAGCCAAGGGTGACCATGAACTTCTGATCTTCATGCCTATACGCATATAACAGCATAGCCAGTTTTTTTATAGTGTCAGGGCTGGGGATCAACCTCACGGTTGATCAACTCTACTGCCTGAGCTACATTCCCAGCTCTAAATTTGTTTCTTATATTTTACTCACTGTACTAACTTAGAAAAAGCAAATTTTTCTTATATTTAGTAGATCAAAGTTTCACCTTAATTTAAGTCATTGCTAAACTATTCAACAAGAAGCAAATTAAACATGTTAACTTAAACACATACACAAAAGAAGAAAAAGAAAAAAGAAACCAATATGTTTTTGAATTTTGGAAGTGAGTTTTATAACCTAGAGGACTTTGGGCTCAAGTTTAGGTTAAAACCTGTATTGGTTTTTGTTTCCAAAGACCATGATGGTTGGCCCGGATGATCTAGTAACAACAGCACTCTGTAACAGCTCACCAAGGGGTACACAGTGCTTCAGAACCAGGACACTAAGCAAATAGCAGAGACAAATTTTACAATAACTAGTCTCACAAAGCTGACTGCTAGGTCAACTTAAAGTTGTAAGTATATGTTGCCACTACTAAAGCAGGACAGACTTGAAGTTCTTTTCTGCTCTGTCTCAGTGTTATCTGTACTTCTCAATGCTCTTCAATGAAAATCTGTTAGGCTGGTTCTGATCAGCTCTTTAATGAGACCTTGAGACACTTGGTACTTAACTCCTGTCTCTAGTTCCACATAAAGTGTTACTTTAAATCAAGCTGTTACTGCTTTATAATCATATCTAACTTCACCTGCACTTTTCATTCTTACTAAACAGGTTTTCCTTCTGTGACCACTCTTACTCCTCCATAGTTCACTGTTAAGTGAAGCTTGCAGTGAAAACAGGCAAGCAAACATCTCTGTGGAGTGGCTCTTTACTGTTTTTGTTTGTTCTTTAATCCAGTGGCAGTAAGGTTTGAGAATAAATGTAGCTAGCCTACCACTGATTTCCTCTTTAATCTGCCCAGTTAACAAGAACTTTCTACTGGTATGGTAACAATTTTGCTCAGCAAAGATGACACAGAAGCATTTTTTCACAGATGTAAATTCTGCCAGACCTCAGTGGAGGGAACCACTGTTCATCATGAGCAATCAAACATCCTCCACAGAAATCCAACAGCTGCAAACAATACAAAATGCCAAGACCTAGGCAGTCCCTCACCCAACAGTGCATGGCAAAGTTCCTTAACAGGAAACAAAATGCATGTAACCTGAAAGCAGAAGGGGAGCCTAAGTAGGGGTTGGAGGGAGATAAGCAGGAGAGGATGGAGGACTAAGGAGGGAAGTGGGAGAAAAGGATCATCAGAACAATGAGTATGTCATAATCTTTTCATTTGATTTTAGTGTGGGAGTGTGTTGAGAGGGGGAACAGAAGAGGGAGGGGGAAGAACATGTACATGTAGAGGTCAGAGTGGTTCTCTTTCTCTCTCTTTTTTTTTTCTTTTGTTTTTTGAGAGAGAGTTTCTCTGTTGTAACTCTAGCTGTCCTGGAACTCACTCTGTAGACCAGGCTGCCCTTGAACTCACAGAGAACCACCTGCCTCTGCCTCTCAAGTGCTGAGATTAAAGGCATGCACCACCACCACCTGGCAGAGTGGTTCTCTTCTTCCAGCAGCCAGGGGATGAACTCAGGTCCAAGCTTGTTGGTTCAGTGTCTATACTTAGCAATCTCACTAGACATGTATGCTAATACAATTACAAAAAATGACTTGTTCCTGGAGATTAAAATTGTCATGAAGGTTATGTTAAAAGAGAAAGCCAGATGTACCCATCTCCCCTTTGACTTTCTCTCCAAGACTTAAAAAAAGGTACTATTATCATTTTCCTAGATGTGTAAGTTCAATAAATCAAATATCCTCAAATCTTTTAAGCTCTTCATTTTCCACACATGCTCACTCAACGTATCTCACTGACTCTTCTTTTAAGAGGTAGGTATGAGGGATGCTTAGGTTTCCATGCCCCGTGTAGCTAATCTGATGCAGACCTTAGAGCCTGTAATTCTGTACTCGCTCCTAACTGGTACTTAGATCTACAAACTCCCCAACTCTTTCTTGTAGGTTGCTGCTGGACTAATTGTCACTGGTACCACTTAGTGGGTCACTTTTCTGCTTAAAAGATTTTAATGGGTGTGTATCAGTTATTTTTCTATTGCTGTAATAAAACACAATGACCAAGAAAACTTATGAGAGTTTAAATGAGCTTATAGTTCTAGAGGGTTAGAATTGGTGATTCTAAACTGAATTCACCTGCAAAGAGAAGACAGACATATGGAGCAGCAGTTAAATGTTCACATTTTGATCTCCAAACAGAGGGAAGAGACAGTAAGTCAAAATGGCATAGAGTCCTTTAAAACCTCAAAGCCTGCCCCTAGTGATGTATTTCTGCTTAATGTTCCCCCAACAACCACCATTTTGGACCAAGTACTAAAATGTTTGAGGCTTATGGGGACATTTCATTCAAACCACTACAGGGTACCAGTTATATTATGATCTCAAAAATAAAAGAAATAGTTGGTAAGAGTAAATAAGATTCCATTGTAAAAAAAAAATGAAATAAAATAAAAAAAATTAAAGACATTTTAAAAAATAACCTACCATTAAAGGCTTTTCATAATATAGACTCAAAGTATCTCTCTCATTTTTCTGCATTTACCTTTTTCTGTTTCTCTGTTATATAAAGTACCCAGTGGTCTATACTGACTTAGTTACTATCTCTAAATGTGCTATATAACTTTCTGTCTAGATGTTTTCTTTAAAAACATATTTTTTGTAATTAAATATATGCACGTATACTTATGTGAGATAGGCACATATGCATGCAGAAGCCAGAGGCATCAGACCCTTTGGAACTGGAGGCACAGGTGTTTGTGAGCCACCCGAGATGGATGCTAGAACCAAACCTGGGTCCTCTGGAAGAGTAGTGCATCTCTTCTGTCCCCTGAATCTTTTCTGTTCACACTATATCTTACCTAGCATGATCCCGATGTATTTATTTCTATCATTTCATTAAACTATAATAGAATGCCCTCTACACACAGTTCCTAGATGGGGTCACTTTAATAGGATTGCCTTTTATCCTCATGAAAATTAGACTTTAAGAGAAGACCTACAAGACAATAAATCAAGATGAACAAACCATAATAATAATATGATGGTGTAAAGTTAGGAAGAAAAATATTAGAGGAGAAAGTGTCTGAGGCAGAGTGAACGGTTATGATTTCTGAGTGTTTAAAGAACGTCACTGAACCAGGTACATGAAACAAAATGTTCTACAAAAAGAAAACTACAAATCAACCACAGTGACTTAGCAATGTGACTGTAGGTTTGAGAGATGAACCAAGTAAGAAGAAAGAAATAGTGTCAGAAATAAAAAGGAGTTAGATAATCTATAACAGAGGTCAGCAAGCTCTTAAGGGCCAAATCAAGACACTGACTTTTTGATTCTGTAAGCAAAGTTTTATTGTTTATGGCTGTTTTTGTACAACATCAGAGCTCTGCAAAGGTCAGAAAAATCTATGGCCTTTAAGACCTAAAATATTATCTGATTTTTTGTTTTTTACAAAGACAGTTTATTGACCTCTCTGATTGACATTTTAATAGGGCAAGACAGTGCAGAGATTCCATACATCATCTTGTATTCTTGCTGAAGCCATTTTAGGTTTAACTAGGATTTGATCTCCTTGATGGAGAATCCCGTGGAAAGTTACCCAACTCTATTCTAAAAACCCAAGGTCAAGATGCCTCAGCTAACTTATCTTAGCTCCTGTTAAACTCCCAGCTTGTGCAAACCTCCCCCTGCAGCTGTTGAGCAAGATACCAGAATGTTTTTTGCCTTTACAAACCCTTTCCCCAAACACTTGGCACTACACTTGGGTCCTGGATACTTGAGTACAGTCCCAGCTGTCTGAATAAAGACTTCCAATTGGTTATAAACTGTGCCTGAGTGATCCTCTCTGGTGGACTCCCTGAGACAACATGTTTCAAGACTGTTGGGTGGAACACAAGGAAGGAGACAAGGAGACTGCATTAGAACACTGGTACAAATTCGTAGGTGAAAAGGATGGTGGCAGGATCATGTGGTGGCCATAGGCAAGGTGAAAGCAGTCACATTCCAGGCATCTTTTAAAGGCAGACCTTCAGAGTTTAACTACTGAAACCCTAATGCCTTTACTTTGCTAACTTGAAAAAGAGAGCTCTTAATTCTCATGGAGAAAGAGGCAAAAAACCCATCTAGGAGGCTGGGTGGGATGTCAGTTGCCAGATACAGAGAAGCCCTGAGTGGTGGCTGGACTGATCTGTGAATCTGGAGCTCATGGCAGCTATAGAAGGAAACCTTGGAGTTGTCAATGTAAGACAAGTATCTAATGCCATGAGAATTCTAAGCATAACAAGGAAATGAGCATCTGTAAAAAAGCAAGTTTAAGTACTAAGTACTAGAATTGTTAAGTATTTAAAAATTAGAGGTGAGAGGCAACTGGGAGATAAGTAATAGACAAAGGGAGGCTGACCTAGACACCAAGTAGGAAAGGACAAGTGGAAAAACTAAGAGCCAGAGGAGGTCAATATTGTCAGACTGTTTTCCAGACACAACAAGCAGATGCACATAGGAACTCACAGCAATTGTGACAGTATGTATAAGACCTGCGCAAGCTCCAGCAAGATAGTCTCAGCAGAGAGGGCAGAGGTAGACAAGGAGCCATTAGCATTTGATAGCTTCTGGGAGAGGGAAAACCAGTATTCTTTATTTATGTGACCCTGGTAGGCTAACCACCCACCCAGGCAGGCCCTACTCCCAAAACTAACTGGGCAACACTAACTGGACTCCATAGAGAAAGAAGAAAAGAAAAAGAAGAAATTTCTAAGTATAGTGCAAAGGGATGGGAGAGTAGATAAGGTGGTGATAGGAGGAGTTTGAGGATGATGTGTTTAAAACACAGTTCACGAAATTCTCAAGGAATTAATTAATGTTGCAAAAATGTATTGTGAAGATGGGGAGATCACTGAACTTGGCAATTTGGAGGCCAGTGGTGACCTTGATTAAAATACTTTTGGTAGATGAGCTGGTGTAGGGTCAAGAGACAATGGGATTTATTACAGAAATAAAGGAGGTGGGGAAAGGAGGGAAGGCGAGAAGGAAGGAGAAAGGGAAGAAGGCAGGGGGGAAGTGGACATGGGAGAGACTATTTGAATACAATAGAAACAACTATCTTGGGCTTTTCTAGGAGCACGGGGAGCACAGGCACAGAAAGGAAGGATGCCTGGGTGTGGGCACCACTGCAGATAGTGGGGATTTGCTGAAGTCCTCAATTTTCTCACTAGGAAGCAAGATCATCAGAGAATGAAGATGGGGATAAAAGAGTGGAAGAGAAATGATATGAAATAGTTATCTAGCACTTTCCAGCTTAAAATGTGCTAACTGTGTCAGCTGGACTTTGACTGGAAATGCATGATTCTATATTCTCTGTAGACTATAGAGTCTGCAGTTTTAATAAGATCCTTATGCAATCCAGAAAGCATAATAAAATTTGTCAGAACCATAGGTGCTGATTATAGGAGACCAGGCAGCATTAAGATTAGTTATCACTGGCCACTGATGGCCCAAGGACCAGAGTTCAATCCTTCACATGGTAGAAGAAAATTGATTCTAGCAAATTGTCCTCTAACCTATACACAGATACACAATAAATGAAAAAAAAATTAGTGATTATTCCAAACATACATGGTTAGTCGAACATGTATATTTTGGTGGGAAAGGAGCAGCAAAAGTCAGATAGGGCCCAAGGGAAGGATGATAACAGTGTATCAATTTATACAATTTTCAGAAAATAAGGGTTGGTTATGAAACAGGAAAAGGCTGGGTATGCCTTTAATCCCAGCACTCAGAAGGCAGAGTAGGCAGATTTATCTGAGTTTGAGGCCAGCCTGGTCTACAGAGCAAGTTCCAGGACAGCTTTCAAGGCTATACTCCACTCCCCCCGCCCCCCCCCAAAAAAAAACAAAAAACCAAACAAACCCTGTCTTTAAAAGCAAAGCAAAAAAAGCAAAGCAAAGCAAAAAAAAGAATGGTCTGAGCTGGTTTGGGGGCACATGCCTGACACTCCAATCCTGAAGAATCGAAGGCAGGGGAATGGGAAATTAAGAGTCCCAGTCTAGGTTATAAGGTGAGAATCTATACCTGCAAAACCCCAAGAATGTTCTGGAAGTACCAATGAGACATAATGATTTGAGGAACAGATGAAATAAACCAGTTACTACTAGAAAGGGCTGGAGGGATAAAGAGTTCTCCATGGGAGGGATGAAGAGCCCTCTATGGAGGAATGAAGAGTCCCCAGGAGAATCAGATTTCAGTTATAGCAAAACAGTGACCAAAGACAGGCTCCGGGCATAGAGATTTTCCTGCTGGTCATGAGAGTCTGCATTTCAGGATGGGGAATTGAGAAAGAAAGAGAACAACTTGTATACAAGGAAGAGTCCTGGGTGGTAATAAGGGATGACCGTGGAAACTCTGTTTCCTATGCTATTCGTAGGAATATAAACACATGAAATGGGTCTTGGTGGCTCGAAAGCAGTGTCCATTCAAAGCTGGCTTCTAAGGCAGTGGTTCTCTGTGGGTTGCGATCATCAGAAAGCACATTATTTCTGATGATCTTAGGAACTGAGACACCACTCAGTAGCAAAATTACAGTTATGATATAGCAATGAAAATAATTTTATGGTTGGGGGTCCCTGTAACACAAGGAACTGTACTAAAGGGTCACAGCATTACGAAGGTTGAGAACCACTGTAGGGGGAAGGCTGTAGTTGCTGTAGCTAGATTCTACAGTTCTGGGAGTGTCATTTGCCACCTGCACATAGAGACATGGTTATTATGAGCAAAGGCTCACTAGCGATGTCTGCTAATGAAGAGAGGCAGTCCCATACTCCATGGCTCTGGGCTTTTATCTAACCAAACCACTGAAGGCCTCTGGAGAGTTCTCAATTGACATCAGATAAAGTCTCCAACTCACCGGAATTCTTTTTTTCAAACACTGTGTCTCTCTCACCTTACCATCTGATACTCAGTACAGAAATGAATTCCTATTGGAAATAAGGCTTAAATTTATTCTCATTAATTCTTATGGGCTTTAATCAAATCAGAGTTTGACTTTAGAATGAATATTTTGTAACAGCTAAGCTGTGCTACCTGTTCAGAGCAAAAGAGAACTTTTGTTCAGGGGTACTTTCTATCTCCCTATACCAGCATACAACATACATCTGAGTATCAGCTCCAACCCAGACAGCGCTTGCTAAATATTCACCTTCTGTGACCTAACTCCAAGTCTGACTCTAAAGTATATCTGTTTATCAGGCCTAAAATCGTCCTTCCTCCTCTCAGCTTCCACAGAATGTAAAAATGACACAGGATAATCACTCGAGCTTTCATTACCCTTTTCACCTATGTAAGTGTGTCTGAACAGTGTAACTCCTCTCTCCAGAGTACGAGTTGTCATACAACTCTTGGAAAGAGTCTACTGGAGCTGTGAGGGAAGAGGAGACTGCAGCAGAGAGAATGAACACTGCATTAGAAACCAAGAGTTTTAAACTCTAGCTTGTCCTCTTCAATAGCTAAAATTTAACTCTCTGGGAAATCCACTTAAACTCTGGGGTCATCTAATGATAAAACGGAATGGCACAAGATTAAAAACACTATTTGCTAAAAGAGTTGGGGCAGAAGGAAAAATTTCAGTGGTCATTTCAAGTTTAAAGATCTAAGAATCCCCTTAATTCTTACTGTTTTATGACTGGATATATGAACATTCAGAAGAATTTCTAAGTGATAAAAGTATTATAATACAATATTGAAGAAATAAAATGTATTGTGACATATGTAGAAATTTGCAAAAAACAAGCAGAAAAGGCCCCATGAGACTTGTTGATCAACTTTCATTGGCCCAAATAAAAAAGCCAGATTTGTGAGGGATTGTCTGATGAGTCTTATTTACTAGAAGAAAAATCTATAGTGTTGGAATAAATTTAAAAATTAGGATAAATAAATAGGAAAATGTATTTGAGGATTAATAAAACAATAATTACATGACTCAATTAATTAGTTCAGAGAAACAAAACATGGTGAACTTACAGAAGGCTTAGAGACTGCCCTATCACGTGCTCATTAACCCCCCAAGTGTCCCATCAGTACAAACTCTGCAGCGATGTCCTGATTATTTCAAATAAAGATTTACCAGCCACTTAGCGTCTAAGGAAAAAAAAATACAATAGCATACATGAATATAAATGAAAAGAAACTAAAAGCCTCAGAGGTCACTGGGGAATACAAATGGACGAATTCTTCCAAAAGAATCATTTTATGAATGAAGACAGTTTGAGATGACAAGAGTCTTTAAAATATTTATGGATGCTGATTTTAAAATCACCTAATTCATTTAATTTACCCACCTTGAGCTATGCACCCCAGGCAGACATTTCCCTTTCCTCCATAGGAGGCTGTTGCTGAGCAGGGGAGGGGAATGCAAGTGAAGTATAAATAACACATGTTCAATGCAAGGAAGACGCTGCACAGGAGTGGAAGGACATTCAAGTTCTCTAGGGAGCAATAGAGGACTCCAGGGACTCCTAATAGTACAGACAAATACTTCAAGTCAGAAATCAACTATAAATTTAATATGAATGATTTTCACTTTGCTATATAAGATCTCATAGAATCTAGGAAAAAAGTAAAAGAAATGCAGAAAAATATGAAAACTATGTAGGAAGTTTAGTTATTATTAATTTAAGTAACACATAGCAACAAACCCATGACAGATAATCTACCCTGTTAATCTGACAATGTTTCTAAAGAAGCATCCACTTCCTCTACTTTAAAAAAAAGGAAATAAAAACAAATATACCCAAACTTCCCAGTTGGCACTAGAATAATTTTTTCATAAGGAAGGGGTGTTTAAGCCCAGCTCCTGAAGTCTGAAATGTAATCTCAAGAGTATACTGCTCTCACAACTCAAACACTCCCATGGCACAGTGTAAACAAAGCCAGGCCTGAATCAAGGCTAAATGGTATAAAGGACAGAATGGACAAAGACTACCATGAACATCTCAGATACACACTCTCATCATGTAGCATCATGTAGGTGAGAGCAGAAGAGAAGCTACTATGTTTTAAGTCTCATCACTCTCCTTTGTAACAGTTAAAACCCTGCATCATCAAATTCAACTCAGCTGTTGCAGTACATGTGGTTTCAAATAAAACCAAATTCAGGGCCAGGAACGTGGCTCAGTGGTGAGTACCTGAAATCACTCACACACACACACTCACACACACACACACACACACACACACACACACATACATACATGTACATTCTCAGGACCCTGGGTTCTATCATCAGAAATGTAAAAACTAAATAAAAATTCAAATCAAAACAAAATTTAAATTTAAAGATACAAATGTATTTAAAGAAAGCTTTCACAAATCACCAATTATGAAGTGGAAGTAGCCCTCAGTAGACATCACAAATATAACATGTTCTAAAACAGTGATCTACAAAATTATTTGTGTTTATATTCAATACTTAGCAATTCCAATATTATCAGACTAAAAAGGCCTTTTTAATTCTGAGGAATAATTGATTTACAAGCAAAAACACATAGAATAGGACTTCCCAGAGATTTAGTTCTTATAACTAAACCTTAAAACTGTAGTGCTCATCTCAGATATGGCTCTAGCAATTCTCCAAATAATATTTACTTTAAATAAACTCACTGAACCCACTCTGGCTGTCTCATTATTCAATATGCTTTCAAGGAACGTGGTGATGAAAGAAGAAAAATACTTCTTTCTAACATAACCATACTGGCAAGAACATCAACATCATCAGTATTCGGGGAATGTCTTGGCAGGTTAAACCTTCATAAAAAGAGGGAACACCAGCTAATCCAAGTTATCAAAATAGCAAGAGCACTTCTCATATTATGTGTAATATGATTGAACACATCAATATCATATTTAAATTTAAGACAAAAACAAAAATTCTCCACAGAAACACAGCGACGAAAGTAAGCATGTTTAAAAGAACGGCTGAGAGCAGAGCAGTGTGCAGAGATTTAGGTAACATGTCAATACTATGTGGAAGGCTTAGCCGTGTATTTTAACATTTTCCTGAAGCATAATAGTACTATTTTTTAAAAGGAGAGCAGTTATGTGTACTGATGGAAACACACTTGAAGGTCGAAAGCTTATCCCACTCAGTCCATGATGGTGGTTATAACAGCTAGCGATTGTATTATTAGATCTGGGGTAAGTACTTACTACGTTCATGGTCTTAACATTCTCAACATATACAAAAGGATCTAAACAGCTCTTGAAATGACTGAAGGCCACAGAGTAACTTGAATTTGCTTCAAGTAATTTCAGAAGCTGTCTCCTTCCAAATAATAAAATATAGCATATTACAAAAACACTGCTTCCCATTCTCAGAAGAAAATACCTATTCTGAAAGTCTAACATTAGTTAAGAAAATAACATAAACCTGAAAACTTAGAAGACATATACCCAATGCTCAATGAGTAAGAAGTCTTCATACGATCAAATTCTTCTGTTACACTCACTTTCACTAGTCAGTTTTTATCTTTATTTTCTCTTTAAATTATTCTCTTTAGCTGTACTCATGTTTGTTTTATGAATGTGTAATTCTTATTTCTCTTCATTTCTAACTTTTTAATCAGCCTTTCCTTCCTGATTATGTTTCTTTTGACCTTGATCTTTCTTAACTTGGAGACATTTAACTTCTAATTACTAGATGTCCTCTGGATCCATAGGTCACAGGGTTATTTTAGCAGGATGAGCCTCCATCCATCAACGACCCGAGGCGCCTCAGCACAGCAGAGCTGGAAGGGTCTCAAGGTATCATCTGGTAGAGCTCTCTGCCAGCAGGAACAGGTGGCTGACTCTTCTTAATTTTTTCCTTTTTAAGATGACTAAAGATTTTCATCATAAACATTTCACATGGCATGAAGATAAATATCCATCTGATAAATTAGTAAAAGTTGAAGTAAAATTGAAGCAAATGGATTTAGGAATATGTATATGTATATGTATATACATATATGCATGTAACAATTAATGAAAAAAGAGGCCATGCACTAGAAAGACGGAAAGGAAGGGTATGTGGAAGGATGTGGAGGGAGGCGAGGGAAGGGAGAAGTGACAAAATTATAATCTTAAATAAGATATTTTTAAAGGTCACAGTCACTCACTAGAACACATGAAAGGATTCCTTTGTCACTCTAAGCTTTAAGTTCCTCATATAAACAAAGGTACTACTGTTTACTTCAGTTACTGCAAGTATTCTAAAACATGGAGAGGAATTACACAAGTGCAAAATGGGAAGAGGTCACTGTAAAGTGGGAAGAACCTCCTCTCCAAGACATGCCAGCTCTCCAACTCATCTCAACACTTACCAGCTGCGTACTCTAAGCAATATACTAAACTCCTGAGTTCAGCTCAGAGACAACTGCAAACTGGTATATCATCTACTTCCTGTGCAAGTACTGAGAGGACAACCGCAGACTGAAGCACCTGGCATACACAGATCCTCATTGAATGTTCATCCCCGCTCCTTCCATTGACTATATCAACGTGCTTATGCAGAATTATGTAAAAATGAATGTTCAGAAGGAAATAACCTTTCTTTCCTTGAAGATCTGTTAAACAAGACAAATCCCTTTTCTTAATCAGTCCTGCTTTGCAAACAGAAGGAATAGAGATAGAGTGTGGCCTTTAGAAAAATCTTTGCCCAAGAAAAGCAATTTTGGAAGATGAGAGAGGATGTTGCAAGGTGAGGGTGAAAAATGCTGCCCGTTTCCGTATGTCGCCTGCCTCAGGGAAGCACCCAGAGCCGTTCCTGGATGAAAGTCTATGGGAATCACCGATGGCACTGATGGTTATAAAGTGTAAGGGTCTAGTAGACTTCCCACAGGTCTTCCATGCTCTTTGTAAAGACAGAACTGAAAGGAAAAGGACCAAATGTTGTGGGGGGGAAAAAGCTATATACTTTCTTTGAGCTGGTTGAAAAAAAAAAAAATCACATAGTTCTGAGAGTTAGGAAAGCCAAGATCAGGTGCTAACAGACTCAGCCTCTGATGAAGGCTGACTGCTGGTCCCTTCTTCCTGTCCTTGGTGGTGGAAGACGGAGCAGGTCTCCTGGCTTCTTTTATAGGGCAGTCTATGAGGACTTTCCCCTCATGATCTCATCACCTCTACAGGCCCAATTTCTCACTACCTTCACAATGGTGATTAGATTTTCCACAAATTAAGTTGGAATGTGGGATGTGGCAAATGTCCACTCTATGGCGTTTATCTGATTTATATATAGGATATACCACCTCTTCATTATATTGCTACAAAGATTAATTATAAAATACAATAATGCTCACCTTATTATGTACAAAAACAATCCTTACGTCAGGTTTAAGGACACCGTAGGTTATGAGGATATCCTGTACCTTTTTAAGCTCATCTTTACATTTTTTAGTAGTTGAATAAAATTGCTTTCTTACAGGTAGATTCTTAAATAACTTTAGAGCAGTTACAGTAGTACCTGTTGGCAGATAAGAGGAAAGCATTTTAGATGTAGAAGAAGCTGCACATGTCTAAATTCACATACAATCAGTAATCAACTCTTTCTATCATCAAGACTAATCCTCTTCCAAGTATGGATGTCCAAATAAGGGTCACCTTTGTAAACTACTCTAACTCCCTACTAGACTCTTCTACTTGGGACCCACTCATTAAGACTATGAACTCATTCAGTTCTATGTGGTCTAAACAAGAGTAATTTTTACTTTTAATACTGCAAAGAAACATGGGTTCACCAGAATGTAATCTTAAGAAATCTGCTAATAGTCAAACCACCTAGAGGATATGATGGTTATTCTGCATTTTGAAATAAAATATATAGGTGATATAAGACTATACAGCATATGTAATAACCTTAACCATGCTACTAAAGTTTCCCCCTAAAATAGCATTTAATTATCTAGTTTAACTTACCTCATCTTCAAAAGCAAATATTCAGGACAGAATAATTAGTCAGGCATGGTGAAACATGCCTGGAATCCAAGCAAGAAGGCTGAATGAAGCAGAGGACTATGGCAAGTTCAAGGCCAGCCTAGACTACATAGTGGGTTGGTTTACCTGTTTGCTTTTGTGCCAGTACTACACCATCTCTGTCCTGTGTTTACATAATAACAATACCTTTGCTATAGCACTTTAAAGAACACAGATATACTATTTATATTTAGAGCTTTATGAAAGGTCAAAGTTAAGAATTATGGACCAGTCTCTCCAGCAGAAGAAATTTCTAGCAAATTAAGAACAAAAAGAAACTGAGCAGGAAATCCTGGAAATTTCAGGGTGTCCAGAGTTAGAGGAAAAAACCCTAATGTATTTAGAATAAAATGAGGGTACAGTTAAGCAAATGTCTTGCTAAAAACTTTAGCACAGGTGAGGGTGTCATGTGTCAATTGTCAAGAGAACAAGGAGTCCATAAAGACATCTTATTACTCTTTCTGACAGCCCATCACTATTAAATCTAGAGGCCTAAGTGAAAACTCAGTTCTGGACAGAGTCCAGGGATGCTGAGCGAAATGCACAGGAGCTGGAGTCATGGCCGAAGTAGGTTCAGTTGATACTCTGGGTGAATGCTATTTTTCTTTTTCTTTTTTGACACAGGGTCTCACTATGTAGTACTGACTCATCTGGAACTTGTTATATAGACAAGGGTAGCCTATATCCTCCTGCCTCTGCCTTCTGAGTGCTGCGAATAAACGTATGTACAGCCTTAGTCTGGCTATTTTTGTGGGAGATATAACAATCCCATTTTTGCAATGGGGGACAGACATGAACATTAGAGGCCAGGGATGAAATACTATGGTTTGGATAAGGTTTGCCCCTGAAGGGTTCATGTGTTGGATGATTGGTCCTTCATGTGCAATGCTAAGAGGTAGACCTAGTGGGAGGTCTTAGGTGAGGTGAACTTCTCTCAATGGGATTTAAAGTTCTTGTGAGTCCTTGATTATTCTGTCAAGAACAACTTACAAAACAGCAAGACTGGTTCTCCCTACTCTCTGCTTTCTGCCCTGTTCTATCATCTCTCTCAACTGCATGTGTCCTGCCACTGTAAATGTCACCCACCATGAGGTTCAATCAAAACCGAGCTGATAGCACTGACCTGAATGCCTCTTCCCTGAGGATGAACTTTCATGCTATCAGAAAGAGCCATGCAGGCTTCTAAAACAAGGAAGCGACCAACAGTGCTACCCAGCTATGACACCCATGGACCACAACAACTAGTATGGTATGATAACCCTAAGGGTGCAGTACCAATAGCTCTCTCAATTGAACTTAAGACCCACTCAAAATGAGGGAAATCAAGCCTTGTACTGGAAATCAAGCCAATTACCCAGGGTTAATGACGTCATGGATCTTGGAGAAGAATCTACAAGTGACACTTTAATAAACAAGCATAATCTCTAACTACATCCTAAATATCTGTCTCTATACCCAGAGGTATGAATAGACTTCACCCCTCATCGAGGAAACTTTACTCTGCAACAGACAGAGACCACTACAGAAAAGTACAACCAATCAAAATGCAGAACTGTGGAGTCCAGTCCCAATGGGCACATCTATAAAGCACTCTCATACTTAAGGCTCAGAAACATTATGGAGGAGGGTCAGAAAGACTCTAAGACCCAGAGGATCAGGATGTTTACTAAATGAGAGCCATGGATGGAGCATATAGCAATAGCATGTTTTTAATAAGATAGCAAAGACAGAATATGCTGGAGTGCACCGCACATAATAATGATATATGTTATTTCATGTGGCAATTCAAATAAAAACACTCAAAAGGGGTCACCCAGGAACCTGGCTCATGGTACAGGTCCAGGATCTCCCTAGTTCCTTGCTGCCAACCCTTTCAGCCATTCCTATAGATCATCCCCATTCCTTTGTGATTCCCCTCAATGAAGACTGTGAATGCACAAACCAACAGCTGAATGAATAAAATCAATTTAAAACATGAAAGTAGAATTTAACAAAGAAATAGACTCAAAGAAAATCCAAACTGATATAAAACTAGGAATAAAAACCTTAGGAAATCAAACAAAAACCTCAGAGGTAAGCCTCACCAACAGATTGCAAGACACAGAAAGGGGAATTTCTGGCACTGAAGACAAGGTAGAAGCATTTCCCTAGTTAATTGCTTTGTCAAATCCAAAATAAATATTTTCCCCACTTCAAAGGAAGAAATGCCTATGAAGGTACAAGAGGCATACAGAAGACCAAATTGACAGGAACAGAAAAAGAAATTACAGCACATAATAATCAAAACATGAAATGCTCAGAACAAAGAAGGATAGTAAGAGGCGGGCCTATGAAAATAACACACGACTTCTCAATAGAGACTCCAAAAGCCCGAGCTCCTAGAAGGATGTCCTGCAAACTCTCGGGCACCTCACAGTCCAGACTACAATACCAAGCAAAACCATCACAACAGTTGGACAAAGAAAAAATGATTAAAACAAATTTTCACTGGAGGTTATTGGTCTGTTGAATTTTTTTCCATCTTAATTTAGTCTTGGAATAACATATATATCAAGAAATTCATTTATCCTATTTTCTAATCCAGTGTGTTAGTCTGTGTCTTTTTATTACAGAATTGAGACCACTAATATTGAAAGTTATTGATAAGTAGTGCTAAAGTAGCCAACAACATGAGATTAGACAGGACATGGACCTTATGGGAAAGATGACCCATATCATTGTGCTAAGGGAACACAGCAATAAGGTGACTCTTAATGACATATTGCTAAACTCATAGATCAGTGCATGGCTCTATGCATAGATCAGTGCAACCTTCACCAGAGTACTTTCTTCCTGTAGTAGACGATAATTAAGCACACAGAGGCCACAACTGGACAATGTCAAGAGAGTGAGAGACTTTGGATGACTCAGTGCTAAGTGGGACGTGTTTATCAAACTCCTCCCCTCAATGCTCAGAGATGTGTGAAGAAGAAAGGGTGGAAAGATTGTCAAAGCCAGAAGCTGTGGATGACTTTAAGGACATAGTGTCTTTCAGACACAACAGGGCTGGTACCCAGAGACTGTGATAGAATACAAAATCAGTACAAGTTCAAACCAAACAAGATCCCAGCACGGAGCTGGGGAAGTGAACCCGAAGTCCCATCCCTATCTACAAAGCTGTTACAATTGATATCTGCTAGAAATGAGAAAATCAGTCTTCTCCAAAGGAATGCCATTAGGCATATCAACCACATTCCAGGACAGGCCCTATGCCCCTGAGTAGCTAGCCAGCACAAAATGGATTCCATTTTATTTTTATTTTTTGCATGCTTTTTGTTTTGTTGTCTTATGAGGTATTTGTCTGTTTTGACCTTTTTAAAAAAATTTTCTTTGACAGAAGAAGAGGAAAAGAAGATGAAGTTGAGTGGGTAGAGAGGCGGGAAGGAATTGCGGAAGGGAAAGAATATGATCAAAATATATTGTATGTAAAAATTTTTTAAATTAGAACATGATTTAAAAAAACACTCATAGGATGTAAGACATAGGTCAGCAGGTAAAGAACTTGTTGTGTAAGCATGAGGAACTGAGGTCAGATCCCTGGTAATGACCCCATGATTGGCACAGTGACATAAGGTGGGTGGACCGGATGGATCCCAAAGGACCACTGACCAGACAGTCTAGTAGAAATTGTGAGCTCCAGGTTTGGTAAGAGATCCTGTCTTAAAAAAGGAATACACCTAACACTGGACTCTGGCCTCCATATTCAGGCAGAGAGCCAAGTGTACATGCACACACATGCAGACTCATTACTAGTATTCATAAACATGATCTACAAGCATTGATTTTTTTATCATGCCATTTTGTAAACAAGCATACTATTGAATAACAGTACTTACATTTTCTCCACTTTTTGTCTATAAGCTGACTAGAGACCCATCTACCTGGATTGGCATGGTGATGTAAGCCTGTAATCTCAGCACTTAGGTGGCTGAGGCAGGAGCACTGAGTTTGAGGTAGGTCTGACTATAGAACTGTTTTTCATAAAACAAAGGAATGCAGAGAGATAGGAAGGGAATGGGGGTAGAGAGGGGATGAAGGAGGGAAAGAGGAGGTACAGAGGGAGGGAGGATATATACCTGTGTTGCTTAGTTTTTTGGTCAGCTGGATACAAACCTAGACCTATCTGGAAAGAGGAATTGCAGTTGAGAAAATGCCTCCATTAGACTGCCTGTAAATAAGTCTGTAGGGTTTTTTTTTAACATGTGACTGATGTGGGAGGGCCTAGCCCACTGTGCCACTCTTGGGAGGTGGTCCTGGGGTGTATAAGAAGGCAACTGAGCGAACCAGGAGAAGCAAGCTAGTTAGCAGCACTCCTCTATAGCTTTCAGTTCAGCTCCTTCCTCCAGTTCCTGCCTGCAGCTCCTGCCCTGACTTCCTTCAATGATGAACTATGATGTAGACATGTAAGTAAAATAAGCTGTTGCCTCCCCAGGTTGCTTTTGGTCAGGCAATTTTATTACAGCAATAAAAATACCAAGTCAATACCTGAACCCTTTAATTCTATGTATTAGGAATCTATGCCCAGACCATGAGCTTCAAACAGAAATGTGGCAAGAAAAGGGTGGGGTAAAGGGGTAGAATTTTCTCAGGTATTTCAGCCAATAATGGGCAGAGGCCTATAAATAATATTTCCTGAAGAAGACAAAATAAACCTATATGTATTTAGGATACAAATAGGGCCAACGGAAGGTCTATTTGACCTAGTAAGAACTTAAAAGTATACCACCTAAGTATATTTAATGAAAACAGTGGAAAATGAACTCAAATAAAATGACTATTACCCTAGGATAGAGATCTCATGACAAGAGAACATAAGTAAATAATCTTGGATAGTCTATGGCTCTTCAGGGGAACATTATCACTCCAAGTGGCAAAACTTCATTCAGCCCTAGAGCCAGGCATGGAAAACCTCTCTTTGAGTCATCGGTCAGGGGAGTCTAAGAGACTCCCAAATAATACAGACCACTGCTGCAGCCCATGACTAACTCTAGGAACTCGAAGGTAAACCCTACTGCTAAAAACACTACCCACTTTGGACAGAGAAGCTGGAAGAATATAGATAAAACTAATTTGAAAGCCTCCTCTCTGAAGATGGCTCTCAAGCACCTCTGCAAGCTTTAAAAAGAGAGAGGTTATGCAGCTATGAAGCCTATGAACCACATCAACAACCAGCAGGGCAAGATATCTCCAAAGGTACAAAAAGCACACTTATAATTTGGCACTTACAGCTTGGAAATAATCAAGAGTCACCTGGTTAGATTTAAGACCCACCAACTAGAAAGAATTCATGCCTAATACTGTAAAGCTAGCTAACTAACTGTGGCTTGTAATGTCATGCATCCTAGAAGAGAACCTATTACTGCCATGTTCCTAAACCAGTACAGTTCTCAACTTCATTCTAAATACCCATCCTCACAAATAAGCAGAGCTCTCACAACTTCTAACTCTCTCTCTCTCTTACACACACACACACACACACACACACACACACACACACACACATTCTTTTTGTAGCAGATGGAGACTATCACAGCAATAATAAATGGTCTCAGTGGCACACGCATGCACACACACACATAAGAGGTCATGAAGTTGAGAAGGGGGGGACATAGGGGAAGTTGAGGGTACAGATGGAGGAGTGGAAATGATGTAAATATTGTACGTGAGTATGAAACTCTCAAACAAAATAATAAATGTTTTAAAAAGGAAAATAAATTTGGTATACAAAGAATCTTAGAAGCTAATATGATAACTGAATAAGGGTTAGAGATATGTAAAGGAATAGTTTAGGGTTTGATGTTTTGAACTTTTATTGGCAACACAAGAGAACTGGAAAAACTGAGGGAGGGTAAAGGATAACACGCACAGGGCCCTTTATAACTTGGCCTATGGTTCATTTCCCCTATCAATCTTTCTTTTACTCTTTAGACATCATATTTTTTCGTATTTCAGAACTTTTGTACATGTTCTCTCCCAAAACCCATATGCCATAATCAACCTTTATATCTCAGTCTAAATATCACACCTTCTGGTGGCAGCCTATATAAAGGACATGGAAGAAGGAAGCTCTTGCTCTTTGCCTATTTGCCCTCACTCCTGCTGGCAAATTCATTTCTTCACTGGTATTAGATTCTTCTGGATTCTGGCATATGCCAAGACCAGCTGAGACATCTAGTTTCATGGATAGAACTGCTAGATTCTTGGATTTTCCACTGGGAGATATCCACTGTTGGAATCATGGGATCATAACCTGTAATCCACTGTAACAAATCCCATACATATATCCTATGAGTTCTGTTTCTCTGGAGAACCCTCACCAGTTCACCTCTCAAGACTTCCCTCTGAAATCTTGTAGAAGCTTTCATGACTCCATGTAACTCCTGCATCCTGCATGCTTAAAAGTCAGCATCATGTCTGCCAAGTTTGCTACCAGCACAGGCTGTCTCTGGGCTCCCAAGACCACAGCCACAGCAGCTTCTCAGTGCCTTGACAACTGGGCTTGGCTACAGAGTGAGCAAGGCCTCCAGAGCTCTTCTAAAAAGCCCTGGGAAGCTTTTGAGACAAACTTCATTTGCTGCCTTGTTGATTTGTTTGTCTTCCTGGGCTGATGACCTTTTAAAAATCAGTGCAGCCTTTCCAGTAACTATGCCATTCTAGGATAAAACATTCAATATATTGCTTTTCTGGCCAAACTGCAAGCTCTATAATTTTTTAACCTCCCTCTGCTACCAATTCTCACTGTAAATTCAGCTAAAAGTTTACAGTAATACTCATGCCACTGCCTGAAATCTGTGTTCCCTTCACTTTCCTCCTCCGCAAACTAAACTTGCCACAGAATCCCAGGGCATGGAAAAAATGAAACCAAAGTTTTTGCCAGGGTGTTAGACAGATGGTAGTGAGTTCACCTGCCAAAAGGAAATTCCATTTGAAACTACATGATCAGCTCTACTGTATGCTGCTTTTCTTAAAGTATCATTTCTAATTACATGTATATGTGTGTGGGGGGGGGATGGACATATGCAGGTGAGTACAGGTGCCTGAGGCCAGAGGAAGGCACTGGATCCTTGGAGCAGTTGTGAGCATCATGTGTGTGCTGGGAACTCAGGTCCTCTCTAGGAACAGTAAATGATCTTAAATGCTGAGCCATCTCTCCAGGCCCTACTATTTCTATCAACATTCTGGTCTTCTGATTCTTCACCAGCATCACTCCTGAAAGTCCACTTTCAACATTCTAGGTAGACTTTGTCTAGCACAATTCTCCACGTGTTTCAAAATTCCTCCTGGGAACCAGGTCTAAAACTTTTTGCTATCGCCAGGCATTGTGGTGGTGATTACCCAACTTCCTACCTCCAGCTTTCTGGGATAAGGAGTTTTCTATGACCATAACAACATGTTTAGGCCAATCAACTTAAAAAAAAAGAAAAAAAAAGCTACATAATTTTGGATTATTTTAGTCCAGGGTCAACTGGCACTGTTGCTTTTGGACCTGTAGTGAGCTGTGCATTGGGTGGGAACATGTGGCCAAGAAAGCTATTTGTCTATTGGCAACTACAAAGCAAAGAGACAGGAAGAAATGATGGGGTCTCCAAATCCTCTTGAAGGCCATACCTCTAATGACCCTCTAATGACTGAAAGACCTCCTACTAATAAACAACTCTTTGACATGGGGGGACATTGAAAATCTTAACTATGGTACCCATTTAATGAATTGTTTGAATATAGCAGTTTTATACTTCAAGAATTTTCATTTGGTTCTTCCATACTTTCCATTTAGCATGTAAACTCCCAACTTTTTTTTTAACGATACAGTATTATCTTCATAAAATTTTAGTATGCTAGTTTCTAAAAGTTCTCATCTCTTAATGCAAATATCTGGCTCAACTCTGAGTTTACTGTGCTTTCTTTCTATTGGTTATGGCTCTTATTTTCCTTCATGTCCTTTCAGGCTTTTATTTTATTTGCATACAGAAGAGCCACAGTTGCTGAAGATGATAGTATTTTTCACCAAGAAGAACCCTGTGTTCCTGTCAAACAGGAGTAGTAAACTGGGGCTGCAGAGTTAGTCCTTTTTCCCCAGAGAGACTGTCAGCTCTTTGTGTAGTGAACTTCTTCAGCACCGCTTGGTCAGCAAAAGTCCTAAGGAGGTTTGGTCCTTAGGCAAATGTGCTCCGTATGAGGCTCACATATTCCAATCTGTGAGTTCAGTCCACAGGAGACTATTAAAATTCTGAGGGTTTCCCCCAGTGTTATACATGCTGTATGTTATACATACATATGTATGTTATACATATATCTATGGCAGGCTTCTCCGTTATCCACCTACACATCCAGGCTCAGTTAATCCTGAAAGCCCCAGTGTAAGTGGTCATCAGGTACTTTTGTCCAGGAAGGGGCAGTCTTTCTCTTGAACTTAGTTCACTTGAGTTTTTCTATGCACAGTTCTTTAATACATTTAAAAGAAAAAAGATGCAAGTTGTTTTTTGTCTTTTTTTTAAAAAAAAAAACATTGTAGATTTTCCCCCTCATGGCTACATAAGGTCTATTCTCCATGAGTTATTCTCTGGCTGAAAGGTTATACTCCTGTGCCTTCTTACCCTCTACCAATCAGCTTCAGATTCAAATATCATCATCTCTGAAAGTCTCACTGACCATCTTCTAAGTGTTCAGTGGTTTCATTTTATTGTCATTACTTATTTACTCATCTGTTTCTTACTAATCTTTGAATTCCTAAATATCAAATGTAAGGACATTTACTATAGGGGTGAACTGAAGGAAGGAAGGAAGGCAGGTGTGAAGAAATCAATGCTCCAGATACACATGCTTATGAAAACAAAAGTTGATTTTTAAATACATATTATGTTCTAAAAACTACATTTTATATATATATATCTATATATATCTATATCTATTATCCTACATTAATGGCCCAAGTAAACTAAGTATCACAAGTAAAATAAAAATTGTATGTTTTAATAAAACTTACTGAACGAAAAGGACATATTACATTTCAAATGAAATGTGTATCCTTAAAAATAAAGATACCAGCCAGGTGGTGGCAAGCAAAGCCAGGCTGATCTCTGAGTTCAAAGCCAGCCTAGTCTATAGAAAGGTTCAAGGACAGCCAGAATTACAACAGAGAAACCCTATCTCAAAAAACCAAAAATATACAAATAAACAAACAAACAAGCAATGCATAGAGCTACCAAATAATGCTGGCTAACAGGGAGGAGGCACTATCATATTTTACAAGGGAACTGCTAGGCTCTCTAACCTCCTAATACATTCTTTATACCCCAGAATTAAACTGCAGCCCTGTAATATGCTCCTTTATGGATTTTTTTTTTAATGACCCTATGCTATTTATGCTTCATGGAAGGTATGGGTGCTGGATTGTCAGAAAGTGTTCTAAAATAATGAACAAAGTTCCACTCTTCTGTTAAGAACAGAACTGCAGTCTATACACAATCCCACAGAGCAGCAATCTACAACACAGGTCTCTGACAAAGTATGAGAAAGGAATACTCCTTTTTAGAGCATTTGTTCTGGAGAATAAATTAACTTAGAAGCATAAATTAGAGAACATAAAAAGATATGACTACCACAAATAACTCAGTCACCCTTGACAGTAAAGACTTGAAAAGCTGGAAACTTACTGTTTCCTTAAAGGAAAGCAGGAATAAGGGCTAGAGAGATGGCTCAGTGGTTAGGACTGAAAATGTAACCAGAGTTACAGCAAAGAAACCCTGTCTCAAAGAAACAAACTGAACTGTAGGTGGCCCTAGTCAATGGGGAGAAGATACAATCACTACCTTCCTTAGGAAAAAAACCAAGTGCACTTCCTGTTAGTGTGCTTACACTTCTAATTGCACTTGCTCTTCTAAGTGCACTTCCTGCCAGTGTGCTTGTTTTTCTAAGTGCACTTCCTGCCAGTGTACTTGTTTTTCTAAGGTATTTCCTGCCAGTGTGCTTGCTCTACTTCTGTGGTTAGGGTACCCTCTTCATCAAGAGTATAGTTTTGCTTCACAAAGGGAAAAAAAAAGGCTGTACTGATCTTGCAGAGGACCAGAGTTCAGTTCCAAGAACCCATATCATTTGGCTCACAACTACCTGTAACTTAACTACAGCTCCATGGCAAATGAAACAGACACCCTCTTCTGGTCCCTGCAGGCACTCATACACATGAAGCAGACATACATAAACATATACACATACATACACACACACACACACACACACACACACACACACAAATTAAAAATAAATGTTTTTTTAAATGAAAAAAAGAGAGCCAGGCATAATGTTTTAGAGTATAATGGAGAGAAGGGAAGAGTAATTTTAATAAAAGCATTAAATCACTTTAAATGCCTAAAACAATCCATAAAGCAAATATCTGTACCCCAAAAAAACAGAATAGTAATTTTCAGTAAACCATTTTTAAATGTGTATAAATTCCAGCATCTAATTGAGATTATAATTATTGGAGGTGGTCCCTGTACCTTCAGTTATGCCATCTACAGGTGCCATCTGGCCAGATGATACGAAAAGAAACTGCTAAGGACATTCACATCACAGCAGAGATTAATCTACAACAACCTTAAACACACAGGTACAAATTAGGGTAGTTGAACTGTAGTTTTATCTTACATAGAAAACATTTAAATGGAAGCTAAATGACAGCTGGTGAAATGTGAGTCTGCAATTCAGTCACTCACAAACCATCAGCACTAAGCAATATAACTGCAGAGTATTTTTAAAAATTATGCATAGAGTTGTATAATTTGTCCATCTAGACAGATCTGAAATTGAGACTTTGGTTTTTTTGTTGCTGTTACCTAAGTAATCAAGTGTAGTTAGGTGGAAAAAGTGAGTTACAAAAAGTCATACTGATTTTGAAACTACTGACCTTTCAAGTGTGTTGTTTCTTAAGTTATGAAATAAGCTAATGAAAATAAGATGTATTTACTGACTACAAAACTTCCTTAACATGCATACCTAATTTTACTTACTAAAGGTAGAAGACTGACGTCAGTCAAAGAAGAAAAATCAACCAGTAAAAGGGCAAAGATCAGATGGAGTCCTTATTTAAGGATTGTTATTTCATAGTTCCCATGGAGATGAATACAGAAAAGCATGAGAAGTATGAGTGATACAGAGACACTGGCCATGCAGATCAGACTGGCAACCACTAAGATAAAAATAAATTCTTTTAAGTTTTATAAGGTGTCTGGGTTACCTCAAAGCACTCCATTGGGAGGCACTCAATGCTTCTAGTGGTTTCCTGACTTGAACTTTTAAGATCTAGGCTCAGAAGGAACACATTAAAAAAAAGAAAGTTTATCTTTGTTCCAATCTTCAACACATACTGAAAAGATAATAATGTATTACTTTAACTAAAATATGATACAAATATGATATTTATTATATGTCAAACAACAATGTAGCAATTATGGATGAGCTCACATTTATTGATTTATGAACAAGTGAGGTGTAAATGAGTGTGTTTTCTTAGAATTTCCTATTAGTTCTTTTTCCTGAGGATATAAAAATGCAAATTCCTAATGACCAAAAGTAACCACTAACTATGCTAACATGTTCCAAAATTATAGGCGGAGTGAGAGGATTTACCAGAATTAAGAAAATAAATTTCATAAAGACCAGAGTTATTTTAAAAAGTAAATATAATAATTTAGCATTAAAATGGTGAAACCACAAAAAATGTAGTAGTTTGATCAATTAAAATAAGGAATCATAAAATTAGATGGGAAATGGGAAACAACAACAAATATCCCACGAGTCCCTCACAGAGCCGGTGGTTCTTGGAACCCCATTCTCAAGAGGAGTCACTTTTGACAGCCTTTCCACTGTAACCATCCGCTGCCAGGAACAGGGAGTAATAAAAAGACTAGGGGATTTTGTGAACTCAGACTAAAGAGACTGTTTTCAATCTTAGAAGTAGTTTTTAAAAAACTTAAGAATATACCAAATAAAGATACATAACAATGTATATAAAAGAAAGAATAACAGGAACAATTTATTGCTATATTTATTTATCTCAGAATAATACAGAAAGTGAAGAAATATAAGAGTTGTCAAAAAGGACTTTGGCAAAAAGCTGGTAAATTTTAGGAACTAAGCAAAGATTACAGTATTTTATCCACATTTTTTCTTTTTATAAAGTTTTTCATTTATAAATACATTTTTAAATTCTGTAATCACAGTATCTTGGGGTTACGGTTTATTACAAATCAATGATGTTTTAGGTGCTTTGTTGGAGCCCCAATACCCTGGCAACGAGGTTGAAGTCTGTTGACAAGGTTCCAGACACCCCAGCGGGGAATTTCGGCTTACCAGCCATTCTGCCCCTTTTTCCCCTTTGCTGTAATGGCCACAAAAGTCTTTCATTATGTCTGCATGGCCTAGTAATACCTTAGCTGCCTGGTGTTAGCTGAGAAGGAAAAGCGGCCATTTTTTACTCAAAAGTAATTGTCTTTGTAAAACATCTTGCGGGCTTCTAAGTCCTGGCATGTGTAAAGCTATCTATTCATATTGATAGTAACAGATAGAAGCAAAGGGGGCCTAGATAGAGAAAAAAGAAATACGCACCAAACAGCTAAAAAATGTAAAATAAAAACCTTCTTTGCCTACGTGGCACTCTGCTCTGTTTGAGGCAGATGGAGATATTATTCAGCTAACAGTATTAAGTCAAAAGTTCTTCCTTAGTAAACAAGATACGTCCCAGGAGGAAGGACTCCCAACCCCCACCCTGGGCGTGACTACATCTACATATGAAACCTCTGAAGGCCTGAGCAACATCTGCATACCAAAAACTATTTGGCTTTTTAAACCTCTTCCCAGAGCAATTTTCTCTCTTTCAGGTGTGGCCCCTTTCCCTGGTAATGTATATTGTAAGTCTCTCCCTCCTTCCCTTCTTGGTGTGATTTTTCCACTGACAAGGCGCATTGCATTGTCAGTCTCCTCTCTTTTCTTAATATGTATACTGTTAATTCCCCTATTAAAAACGCTCCTGCTTTTTAATTCTAAAGCATGTTCCACGTGTCATTTTAAAGCGCGATCATGCGTGTCATTTCCTCGGGTCCCATAAAGAATGAACTACCATGTTCGTTTGTCATTCCTCATTCCTCCCTCCTGCATAGGGTTTCCGTGAACCCATTTGTGGGAAAGGCTGGTTCCCTCCACAGTGCTTCAATACAATACTCTTCTACCTCTGTAAACATGACACTGGTAAACTGACAACAGGAAAATAATTGTTACAGCAAGTCATACAGAGTCACTCAGTCCTCGTGAGAAGAACTCTGCATTTAAGGGGTTCACAGAGGAAGGCAGAATGCTTGCTTAAAAGATAACCAGACTTTATCAGGACTAAACCCAAAACACTGTTCAAATTCAAGGCTTAACTTTCTTTTTTTAAATAATAGAGACAGGAAAAATGTTATAGTTAATCACATACCTTGACCAAGATGTGAAGGTTTTTGAGAAAGTATGTGGCCACCGCCATCTAAAACATATTGGGTGCTAAAGTCATCAGCAGCTGTCCTTGTTGTGACTACTACCTGGAAACAAACCAAACCAAAAAGATTTGTATTGCAATCTAAAAGAACGATCCCTCCCTCCCTTCTTCCTTCCTTTCTTTTTCCTTTAAGATGGAATCTAGCTATGTAATTCAGACTAGCCTCAACCTCATGATTCTCATGCCTCCTTCTGCGTCCTGGGATCACAGGAATAAATCACTGCCACTTGCCAAAATGATCAGTCATCTGTGGCAATGTATTCATTATTGAATTATAATTGAGATAATGGTCACAAAGTCAGCATGGTAAGCCATGCCTGCAACTCTAGCCTTGGGAGTCTGTTACGAGTTCCAGACCAAATACAGACTCTGTCTCAAAAATCAAAACCAAACAATATATTTGTTTAATATTGAAAAATATATTACTTGATAATTCTTTTGTAAAGATTTATTTTATTTTAGCTAAGTGTGTGTGCTTCTGTATGTAGATATGTACACATGTGTGCAGGTGCCTTAGGAGGCCAGAGGCTTCATATCCCCTGTAGCTGAAGTTATAGGTGGTTGTGAACCTCCATATGGGTGCTAGAAATGAACTCAGGTTCTCTGAAAGAGCAGCACAGGATCTGAACTACTCAGCTGTGGCTCTACTCTCTTGCTTGGTAAATTACTTTGAATACTTCTCTTTTTTGTGTGTGTTATACTTTGAAACAACAGAGTAGCCTGTGATTTTTTTTTTAATGTCGCAAATGACTGATGTTTGAGCATTTTAATTAAAACATACACCATTGTACCTCAAATGGCCATTTGTATTGTATGGTCTACAAATGTAAAAGCAAATACTTTAATTGTACCTAGGAGATCTGCTTTTTAACCATTTCCATAAATTTATGGACAAATGAATAATCTTTTAGTAACTATTTCCTTCCCCTTATATAGTTTATACAAAATAACACTTCTGTATTTTAAGTTTATAGTTTGAAATAATAAATTTTAAAATATATACATAAATATTTAAGGACATTTTTCTTAAACTCAAGTTTAAAACCCAATGTTTAACTATAAACTTTTCATTAGTTAAAAAAAGTCAGCATTAAGCATATAATCATAGGAAAGGACTCCATTAAACATCAAAATTTCCTTATGGTGTCAGCCACAGAAATAGATTTAAGAATCCTATACTTTTTGAACTGCCTGAATCCTGTTTACCAACCTGTGATACTGACAGGAAAGTGCCTTGATGGAAACAAGAAAACAAAAAAAAAAATAGACAAGACAATGGTGTAGAGTGGGGATATTGTCGGAGAAAGCAAGACAGACTGGGAGAAAGCAGCCTGTGATAAGCAGTGGTCACTGACTCCGTATTAGGAGTACTCTCCCTTGGCGATCCCTAGGCTCAGCACAATTTAAGATCTACAAAAAACAGCTCTACTGCTGGAACTCCTCTAGGTCCAGTTAGGGTCTATATTTGATGGCTCTATCATGTGTCCTCAGTAGATTTATTGGCAGTATATGCTCTGTGGAACACATGGTCACCATATTTGTGTATCGGTACCACCACACCACCACCACCACCACAAGCATGACTACCCCCCCCCCCCCACCATCACCACACCACCCTACTACCACCACCTCACCACAACCCCACCTCCCACGTCTCTATAAATAGATAGATATATAGATAGGTAGATAGACAGATGATAGATAGATAGACAGATCTTTTCTAGTTTTGAGAATTAGTAGAGACTACTCTGTTTTCTGAAATGCCCATCCAACTTTTACAGGAGGTACTGGGTCAAGCTGCTATTTGTGTGATAACTTCAAAAAGGGAAAGAAAACGAAAAGTTGTTACCTAAGACAAAGCTGTGTGCTTCAGTGTATTTCAACTGTTCTACTTTGCTCAAAATCATTTCTGTAGATTGATGATGCGTAACTTTAATCTAGATCTTTCCCATTACACCCCAAGTCTAAAATATCCCATGCACTATTGATTTTATTTACATAAAACAAACGGGACAGTCAGTGGTAGAGATTTTTTTCTATGTTTCATTAGAATTGTTGTACCTTTAAAAATAATTCTACATTTTAACCAACTGCTTCTCCAAAATGCCAAGGTCAATTGAATTCTATTTCTATTCTCCAAAGAGCTAGCCACCTGACCTAATGCTGGTGTCACTGAGCAAAGGCAGCCCTGGAACTCGGAGTTCCAGTACTAACTCTGCCAGTGGCTTCTACACGGTCCTGAATAAATGATTACACTGTCATCTTTAAGGAGAGGGTGATGATAAGATGAAGATGATGCTAATACTTTATAAGGTTACATGGCATTTTGCTTTAACCACTTCAAAGCCACCTTCTATGACACTAATTTGTTCATGCTTTAAACATATTAGTGAACAGTAAGTACATACCAACTTAGATAAATAAACTGAAGTGCAAAGAAGAAAGCAAGATTTTAGTGCTGGTAATATTAACATCTATGTTAAACTAAAAAAAGAACACTATGGCTTCTAACAGTAAAATTTCATAAATGTCAATCTGTAGAGCACTATAAAAATTTATTGATATGGGAGAAGCTTTGTGATTCATGGCAAAAGTCAGGGAAGAAAACACACATAATCATGTTTCATAAATTCATGAAATACAGTGTGTTCTTCAGAGGAAGGGATTATATTTCAAGAGTTCATTTCATCATGTGACCTCCATGTCCTGGGAAGGAAACCTCTTCTTGGACAGGCAACAAGTTTTAAATGCATTAGCTGTGTAGCAGGAGTGTGTGACCTGCACCGAGTCCATAATGAGGGGCGTCTCTGATAGTACACACACACTATTGCTAGAGGAACAATTGTGGAAGACAGTAAGTCTAGTGATGTCAAGATTTAAGATAACACCTTTTAGGATTCTTCAGAGACCTTGAGGATTATGTTAGCTCTCTGTTATTAAAAAGTGGGCTTAATTATAAAACTAAAGCTACAAAAAAAGCATTTAAACCCTAGGTAAGGACAGTTTTCCCACAGGATTTAGACGACATGTAAACAAAATAACTCAGAATACATCCTGGTGCTCCAAGAAAAAGCTTTCTTGAAACAAATTCATTTAAAGTAATGGTGATAAACTTGACTTTTTATTCTGAGGTGGAGCTGGCTTTGGGGTTGTTTTTATTGTTTTAAGACTTGAACCTGGAGTCATGTGCTTGTTAGGTGCATCACCAACCGCCTGACTTCTGGGTGAATGAATACTCTAGCATGGAACACCAGTCTGGAAGCTAAGATAAAGACTTCATTATTGAGAGGAATCATGAACTTTTGCTGGAATGACAAAAATGACCTTTTCGTTCTGCAGGTTGAGTACGTCTGCCTGCCTGCCTATGCACAGACAGACACTAACAAGTACCCTCTGACTTCCACATTTCTAGAAACCTTGATGTAGGGGAGGCCAGCAACAGGCAGAGCAGGTTGTGCCCTTTTCGAAGCAGTTCTTCGAAATTTAGGAAGTAGGATATTCCAATGACTTCAAAAATTCCCAACCCTACTCAGACTCATGTTCTACCATCGTGGCTGTGAATGACACAAAAAGCATCTGATACTAAAGAAAGTTAGTTTTATTTGCTCACCATCAGTCTGACACTGGAGGCTTCTTCTTGCCCCTTTACAGCTATCCTAGCTTCTCTGTCTAGCTGTGTAAACACTGGGTCTTAAATAATCCTGTGCTATCTCTTTGCAGAATAATAGGTAATGAATGGGACTGCTTAGAGGAATACCAACCATGCTGTACATATCTAAAAACATTACATGAATGAAATAACAAATATAAATGTTACCAGAGGACAATGGCTACCAACCTTGAAAGAACTAGACAAAAAATAATGACCTTGTACCACAGAGTGAAGTCCTTTGGTGAGAATTAGGGAGGGATTTGCCTATGAATAGTTACGAAGTTTCCATTGGGGAAAAGATCTCCCAACATGAGGAGTATATAAAGCAGATAGGGAGTAAGTGACTGATTTCAGCACTCATCTTGTTTTTTATATTGGAATCCAAAACAAACAAACAAACAAACAAACAAACAAAAAACCTTTTAGCTGCTCATCAAATAAGTTCTCAATGTGTCTAAGAGACAAGGCACAGATGAGATGAGCGAGGCTATTACCAGTGTAACAAATCATTCTGTGCTACAGTAAACCCTGGTTTTTGATAAGTAGTATGAATACAATGAGAAGTAGCAATGGTAAATTCATGGACAGCAATTTGTTACCATTCATGAGCCTTTTGGACTTACGTAACTGAATGTGCTATACTTCTAAATAACCAGAAGTGAAGACCTATTTGCATTAGCACCAACTCCATAGTAAAGCATGTACTGTGATGACTATAAAAATGGTAGGTTACAAGAAGGTCTCATCTCCTCTACAATGAATGATCATTATAGACTGTTTTGAGACAGAGATTAATGAATAGGATTCTGCTGGGGAGTGATCTGGGGTGAGCACTGGTATGAGAGAGCAGAGAAGCAACATCCTTAGTAGGGGTTGAACCTTAGCAAGTCTTCATCAACCAGTCACTTAGAACTGAGTGCTTGTTCTGTATGACCTGGATAACACAGATGTCTTCAGATGAGGTGAGGGACTCTTGGCAGCATGCATCTTAAAGCAGGGAATCTGGGCAGTGCACCAAGGTCCATGACAACTCTTAAAGTTTTAGAGAAAATCAAGTCTAACCATTATATATCTAAAACCTCTGTGATAAAATAACTCATGCTGAAAGGTTTGTGATGTATCAAGTTAAGGACAGGTAGAACTCATCTGTGCCAACGCTAGTCAGAATAGTAGTTACCTTTCAAAGGAGTTACCTTTGAGTTAACCAGTAGGGGCATACAGAACCTTCAGGAGTAATAAATAATGCCTTTATTTTGATCTAGAGTGTATGTAAGAGTTAACTGTTCTCTGCATACACACACACAAATATAAATACACATATATGTACACGAGTTCCTAATGTAAGGGGGGAAGACTATACAAAGCTGTTAATATTTTTAAGATAAACTAACACAGTATCTCAATATGTAAATTGTCAACTTTAATTGTTCAAAGCATTTAAGGTTTTCTATTGTTGTTATACTTTGATAATTCTTTGGTAATTTTGATGAGTAAAATTATTTCAATAATAAAAGCACATTACGGCTTTTTGAGTATCTCAAAAATAAAAGACAAAATGATAAATGCAGGTGTCAAGTGAATTTAACTAATCTTAAAAAAAAAGAAAAAGAAATAAACGAATAAGCAAGCAAGTGACCAATAGACAAGCACTTGCAAAACTCCCATTTAAAGTCAGAACTACAGTGAAGTGTGTGATAAATCACATTTATAAAGACTCAGTGCTTTGCTGCCACCTAGCAGGAAAGGCTGATATGACCTCTGAAAGGTCAAGTACATCTTAAGAAAACACAGACACATTGAAATGTATTATTTCCTGACAGCATTCTCGTAATCTAAGGTTTAAATTTTATCTGCTAGTGTAGCCAACAGCTAAATGATCAAATATTTATGCTCTAAAGTAGCCAATCACAGCTCAAACCACAGCACTAATACTGGGAAGCTCAGGTCTCAAATCCTATTCAGTTTTAAAAATTGGCTTTCTGTACTAGTTTCAAGGCTGCAGGTTGCCATGTATGTCCTCCAAAAGAAAGATGGGCAATTTCAGTTGTACCCTCCATTTACTCTTTTTCCCAAATCTATTGGGAGACGCAAATGAATTCTCAATAAAGCAAGTGCTGAGTAAAAGAGAAAGAGGCACATGGTGTGCTGGGTTTTGGGTAGAGGTTCAAGAGTACACTAAGGATTTCCTCCTCAGATAAGCCCTGAACATCTGGGGTTGAGGAAGTGAGGCCTGGTCCTCTAGCAACGGAATACCACCGAAGTGTCATCACCTCTGCAAATTTTTCCCAGCCTACTAAGGTCAACACTTTACAAAGTTCCAAAGTCAGAGAGTAAGTGAATCCTTAGTTAAGTTTATACACACACACACAATCACACATACACACGTAAGCACATGTACACAGGAAAGATTCCCTACAGTAAATCTGGAGACTACAACACTCAGGCTACTAAGTAGGCATCCAATAAACAGGACATGGCAGTATCTCACATTCATGTCACTTTTCATAAACACTAGAGATAAATGTCATTACTTCCTGGCACTCAACCATTCTTACCTAAATAGGGCCTTCCAGCCTTAGCACAAGTGAACTACGATATGGGGCCATGGGGAAATTTTCAGAAATTAAAGAGACCCTCACAGTTACTCTTTCACCCTTATCAGCACAGACACCTTTCAACACTATAACAGGATCCAGCCCCTACACGGTAGTTTAACAAAGGAACCTAGTCAAGTCATTCAATCAAAAACAACTGAGATACACAGAAACAGGAGGTTGATGTTACAAGTAGTTATAAAATATGGAATGGTGCAGTGTAAGACAATTGAGTGGGCTAGGCACTGAAGTAAGGGGTTTAAAGAAACTACAAGTGCCTACCCAGCAGTCAGATGAATAAAGTTGCAGGGTCCACTCTGGCCCTAGGTATCTATGGGGTAGGACAAGTCAATTCACAGATCTATATTAATCAAAGTGGGATTTCCACTGTGTTCAATAGACTTAAAAACAAAATCAGTGGCACGCCTCTTAAACAGCTTCATGATGAGCCAGGTGCAGAAAAGTATATATACCTCAGACTGTCTTAGATTCACAATCTGTTTTAGGATAGGTAAAGGCTTTACAAAGTGCTACAGTTAAATGGTGATTTTTTTAAAATTACAACCATTCAAAGCTAATGGTCTACTAAATAACCTGCTCCTCTATTGAATAATAGTATCACAAAACGCACATTACTATTACTCAAAATATTAGAGACAGAATTATCATATGAAATACCAAGTCTACATCACCAAAAGCTGTGCTGGCAAGGACCTAACCAGGTCTGTGAACACCTGTGATCAGAGCAATACTTTTCATGGCAGCCAGAAGGTGGCAGCAAGCCAAGAACCTAATAGCAAATGAATGGACAAATTCAATGTATAGACACAGGTACATTTCACTGTTGCCCAGGGTGGCCTCTACCTTTGTGATGATGACCCAGCCTCCCTGCACTAGTTTTGGCATGCCAAAACATCTGGTTTAGGAAATTCTTTAAGTGTCACAACCTTACAGGCACAAACCTTGAAGACAGTATATGAAGTGAAATAAGCGAGACACAAAAAGTCTAATGTTTCCACTTTTATGAGGTACCTGTAATGTCAATTTATTGATACAAAGTAGAACAGTCGCTGCCAAATACAGAAGAGGAAGAAGGAAAGGGAGCTTTGTTTAATAAGGGTTAGGTTGTAACTTGGGAAGATGAAAATGGCCTGGAAATAAATAATGCTGATAAATGGACAGCAATGTGAATGTGGCCAACATCACCAAATTGTAGTTAAAAATGGTAACTTTCATATTAAGTGTATTCTACTATAAGTTTAAAAAAATTAAAGCTACTCTGACAAACAATGAATTGGTTTTCTCTCAATTTTGGTATTTGGTCATTATGAAATTAATAAAATAGTCAATACAAATTCCCTTACCTCTGCAACACTACAAATCGACCCCAAAGCTTCACCACGAAAACCATAGGTTGTCAGATGTTCAAGGTCTTCATGACTGTTTATCTTTGAGGTGTAGTATTTCACTGCCATCACAGGCATATCAACAGCCTTGATGCCCTCGCCGTTGTCCCGAACCTCAATTTTATCAAATCCATAGTTCTCCTATCCAAAGTTAGGAATACTTTTAGCTCATAAAAACATTAAACTGCAATCACATTTAGAAGCACAGATTCAACACTTGGGCTATTTGACAACTTTAAAGGAAAGATAACACCATGCAAACAGGAGTTTCACTTCTTTAGCTTTGCTAATTCCTAGGTATACTACAATGAGCAAGGACCCTGACTCAACTATAACACAAGGAGGTCAATTTAATCTCTGAGGGTTCCATTAACTTTTTTTTTTTTTTTTACCATCATAAGTACTTATGGTAATTTATACTCAAACTGACATTAAAAATTTTTATTAAAAATAAAAAGTCTTCTGACATGGCTTTAATGTATCTTATCCCCCAAATGATAATAAAACAAAATACCACCAGCAGCAAAAATGTACCTGCTCTACTCACCAAGAATACAGCAACCATGCTTATGTAGCCTGATTTTTATCAAGTTCTCCCTTGATATTTTCATAAAAATATAATATTGACTACATTTTTATAAATTTCTTATTATAAACATCATCAAACAGGAAACTGTTGAGAAAATATATCTAACCTGGCAATCTCTTTTAAATTTAAAAATTAGGAAACCAACTCCATTCACAGCTTAATTCTGAGCTGTGGATATACAAGAGAAACCAAATTCCTATAATGATCCTAAGTTTGTATGAATACCACATTCTAAAAATGCCAACAACTGATGTCAGTCTAGGTCCAAAAAGCTCTGTGAGCATGACCACAAGTGTAAGCCATCAAGGGGAAAGTTTTCAGGGAAATATACTGACTCTGTGTTATACAATGATATCATACTTTAATAGCCTAAAAGTATATAATAGTTTGTCAGTATTCTTTAAAATAAACTATGCATATGAAGCATTATCATGAAATACGTAATATTTCAGTCCTTGGATAACTCTCAAAGTTAAGTTGACATTCTGGAAACAACATGTCTGCTTCATTTTATTAAACAACAATAATACACAAAAACAGCTACAGAAATGTAAATCTTGCAACATGAATAATTCCAGAAATCTGAATTAATGTACCTACCAAGTAGATAGTGGTCAATGTCAAGAGTAAATATATGACTAAGTCTCAGTATTATTTACTTCTATAAAAACAATAACTGCCTGCCTGCCACAATGATCCCCCTGTGATGATAATGGACTCTAAATAAGCCCCCCTAAATGCTTTCTTTTATAAGTTGCCTACATCAAGGTGTCTCCTCACAGCAATAGAAAACTAGGTAAGACACAAGTTGATACCAGGGACTGGGTTATTGCTGTGACAGACAAGGCCATGCTGTGTTTTGGAGAAATATGGAAAACATTAAGACCTTGGATAGGAAAGCTGCTAAATGCTGCAAGTAGGACTTAATGGGCCACCTTAGTAGGATCTTGGAAGACAGTGGTGCTGAGATATGTGAACTATAGAGACCCAGCTCAAGAGGGGAATAATATTAGCAACTGGGCTAGATAGCAATCCCTTGTGATGTTTTGGCAAAAAATGTGGATGCTTTTTGACCTTGTCCAAAATTCTGCTTGAGGCTAAACCAGAGTTTTGGATTAATGTCCTGGAGGAGATTTCAAGACATAACAGTGGTTATTAGTGACCACTGTTACGTAGATGAAAGATGAGAATGTAAAAGGGCAAGCAGGGTAAAAAGAAATATAAATGTTTTTCGAGGATCAAAAGAGCAGCAAGGAATATAATGTCATATTGAACCCTTGGTTTGTGCTGAAAGAGATGGGGTGGGGGCACAAAGGGAGTGGCACCTTCAGGCCAAGACTCTACCCACTAATCCTGCACACTGTAGAAAAAAAAGGCCTGAGGAATTGAAGGAAAGTTTATATAACAAATAAAAGCCTCAACAAATCCAAATTGTGCAAATGTAATTAAAGGAGCAAGAGTAAAGGGGCTGTAGAATCTTCTCTCTTGGGTAAGGAAAGATGCTGAGAGCAGGTTTGTGACAGGGTAGTCCTGTGCATGGGGCTGGAGAGGACCATCACCTGAAGCTGTGAAAGTAAAACCTGGATTGCACTGGAGACTCCAAGATGTTGAAGATGCCAGAACCCTGGGATATCTACTGAGGAGAGCTGCATTCAGAAGGGGAGAACCAGTTCAGGAGACAGAAGTATGTTGCAGTCAGCAAAGCTGGAAGAGCAGAGCCATTTAATAAAGTCTTTAAAATCAGAAATGCAGTTTGTCCTACTGAGTTTCAGTCTTGCTTTGGCCCAGTATTTCCTCACTATGCTCCTTTTCCTCCCTTTTGGAATGGCCCTGTATATTCTGTGCCATTGTTTGTTGGAGGTATATAATTTGATTTTGACTTTACAGGAGGTTACAGTTAAGAGACTGCTTTGATTCTCACAACAGACTTTGGACTTTTAAACAGTGTTGGGACTGTGAAAGACTATGGAAACTTTCGAAGTTGGAGTAAATGTTATCTTGCATTATGATATGGCTACCATCCTCTGGGGACCAGAGAGCTGGAATGCAGTGGTTTGAATGAGAATGACCTCCATAGGTTCATATATTTGAATGCTTGGTCCCTAGTAATAGAAACTATTTGGGAAGGACTAGGAGGTGTAGTTGAAGGACTAGGATTGGTGTTGGAGGCGGTGGTGAGGTTTAAAAGCCCACACCATTCCCAGTTAGTACTCTCTCTCTCTGCCACCCATTCACAGATAAGGATGTAAGCTCTCAGCTACTGCTCCAATGCCATGCTTGATTGCTTGTTGCCTTGCTCTCCACCATCATGGTCATGGACTCACTCTCTAAAACTGTAAACCCACCCTCAGTTAAATGCTTTCTCTTAAAAGTTCCCTTGGTTACAGTGTCTCTTCATAGCTAACTAAGTCAGGGCCATTTCTGAGAGAAAGGCTATGCTAATCCCAACCCAAAATTCATGTAAGGATCTTCTATGGAACTTAAAAACCTAACATCCTAACACAATATAATATTTGAAGAAAAAGAGAGACATTTACATGCTTACATGCTGAGGAACAATAGTAGGAAAAGTATTTAAGTATCTGTTTTCATAATTGAATGCATATGTGTCTCTAAGAGCAGAAGCCTTAGCATGTACAGTAAGTGCAAACAATTCACAAATACAGCAGTCTGAATTCACGGTGAGGTGCTATAGGCATGTCCTGACAGAATATGCAATGCAAAGTGTGTGTGCTGTTTCCTCAGAAGCTGGGGCATAAGTCATATGAATAACCAAGGACAAACACTGAAAGAAAACAGACATTCAACTGAGTGTTTGGGTGAAAGACACCTATCTAGCATATGTATTCTTTTGTGATTTCCTTTAGTGGTACTATCATGTTGGTTTAAATTACAATTTGCTCCTTAAAATGTGTTCCAAAATGTCCAATGCCTGGGAAAGAAAAGAAAGCAACAATTTAACAAGAGAATCTGCTAGAAGCATTTGTTCACAGCAACACTCACCAGTTTAACCTCGATGCTGCTGGCTCCGGCATCCAAGGAGTTTTCAATGAGCTCTTTTACAACACTGACCACTGAAGTGATTATCTGGGAACTGGACAGGAGGCGAACTGTTGCTGCAGGCAACTGTTTCATCCTAGCTCTCAGCAGAGCAGCTAGAACAGAATCACAAGGTGTAAAAATAAGCACTGTTAAGCATCGTAGACAAGGATGTGTGCGTTAATTTATTATTTATTCTAATGGGTTCATGGCTGAGGATAGTTTATTCTTTGCTGATTAATTCACCAGTCCTAGAGGGTTTCAGCTTCTGCACAATCTAATCTTAAACCTAGACCGAGAAGGCTTCAGCGCCATACAATCGAATCTGCAAACCTAGAAGGTTTCACCCTCTAAGACTGCTGACTGAGCTCACTCTGACCAGCTGTCTTCTGAACTACCTCTTCATTCTGAGCTGTACTGTGAACTCCAAACTGTAAAATCGTACACCACCTGATTCTGATTCTCTGCCTTCTATCTGCTTATTCAGGACTGGCTCTGTTTTTCTCAGCTTCTCCTTCTGAACTAAACTGTCTATGAGCTGACTGTACTCAAACTGCCTGACTGAACTAACTCTCTGCTTCTCTCTCTGAGCTCTGTCTCTTGTCTCTGCTTCCATACTCTGTTTCTACTCCTGCTTCTCTCTACTGAGCTAGGATTAAAGGTGTGTGTCACCACTTCCTTCTGAGTTGGGATTAATGATGTATGCTTCCTTGCCTTAACCACAGAATTCCCTTTTATCTAGCATTAGCACAAACAGAGGACAGGGGTTAGTCTGATATTCTTTCTGCATTCCATCTGGATTACACAGGCCTCTGTGATTCCCTTCATATAGGTCTTTGGATGTGAGCCCTTCCGAGCCTTTCAATGTGGTCCTTTGCTAGAGCAGCCATGCTGCTGGATTAAAGAGTAAATGTTTCTCTACAAAATATTCCTGACTTACAGAGCAGAGAATAAAAAATAGATGATACCGTAAGAGCTCACCCATGTTCAGCCATTGTGTATGTAGGGCTTGATTTTAAGCTCACACAGTATGAGATAATTAATTTCTTACTAATATCCTTACAAGCAGGTACCATTATCATTTCCATTTTGTAAGATTACCAAAGCATGGAAGAAAAAACCAAATTCATCCAGTTATTAAAACACAGGGCCAAGATACAGGAAGTCCTGAAACATACATAATTAGTTACCTAATGAGGAAATACAGGAATACTGGAAATACATTTTGGAAAGAAGAAATCTATTTAGCTCTGTTTCTGCCACCTACTTGTAGATAAGGATGTAAGCTCTCAGCTACTGCTCCAACGCCATGCTTTCTCTTCACCATGGTGGTCATGTACTTGCCCCCTAAAACTGTAAACCCACCCTCAGTTAAATGCTTTCTCTTAAAAGTTCCCTTGGCTATGGTGTCTCTTCACAGCAACAGAAAAGTAACTAAGACAGAGCCATTTCAGAGATTGTTAGGAAGACTATGCTAATCCCAATCCAAAATATATGTAAGGATCTTTAAGGAAGTCCTGAAACCTATATAATTAGTTACCTCTCACAAGTGCACAACAAGCCAAACATCTGAAAAAAAAAAAAAAAAAAAAAAAAACTAGGAGAAATGGACTTTCAGGTCAGATGGCAGACTGGAAGCTCCCTCCATGTGACCCATGAAGTAAAAGCACCAGAATAATCAAACACTAGACCAGACATGGAAGGAGCTGGTGGACAAAACAGAAAGGAGGAAGTGGTAAGAAAAATAAGGCCATTTGTATTAAACATCAACAACAAAATAAAGTAATAAAAAATATTTCAGTGAGCAAAAAATATGACAAAACAGACTCCATTTGCAAAGAAAGAAAGAGAAGAGCTTTGGGAATTCACACATGAGTGCAGAGAAAAAGGTGGGAGATACTGTAAAGTAGTCCAAGCCAAAGGCAGGCTGATTCTCCTCCTGAAATGGACTGAGTTTGAGCCATCAAGAGAGAGCTACTCACCAAGACCCTCCACAATACCAGGGAGAGAAACCCAAACAGACAAGCAAATTATAATACAGAAACATAATACTCAAGAAAAAAAGCATCACAACTCCTCCAAAAGCACATATTGTTTGAGGTTCACAGGGGATCCTGCGGCAGACTGTTCTTTTGGGTAAGAGATTTATTCGAATTATTAACACTATGGAAAGACAGTGTGGCCTTCAAGAGTTCAGACCCACGAGGCACAGTGGGGTCCATAGCGCTATTTAGACAGATCATCAACAAATTCAGTAATTAAACTATACCACAAAACAAATGATTCATTGTATTCAAAATACTGTATCTATCCAACAGATAGAGTACACATTCTCAGCAGCCATGGAACTGTCTCTAAAATAGACAACACTGTAGGCCACAAACTGAGATTTAAAGAAACAAATAATTTGTTGTCTTATCTGTCAGTAATGGAAAAAAAGCTAGAAATTAACAGCAACAGAAACTAAAGCAGCTATAAAGGTAACCAACAGTACCTTCTAGAATGACCAGAAATCAGAGAGTGCGTTTTTAATTTTCTAGAATCAAAAGAAAACATTACTAGAACCTTTGGGATATAACTAGAACAATTTTCAAAAGAAAGTTTAGAGCTTTGAGTGCTAACATTAAAAAACCAACAAGCTCTCGAGTAGCTAACAATTGATGTACCTCAAAGTCTTAGAGAAATCAGAACAAGCCCAAAGGTGGTAGAGAGCAGATAATAAAGATCAGCAGCTGATCAATGGGGAATAAAAGAGCAATGGACAAAGTCAACTGAAGAGTTGTTAACCTAAAAAAATTGGCAAGACTGACAAAGCTCTAGACAAACTAAAACAGAGAAGATTCTAATTAGTAAATTTAGAAATGAAAAAAATCATGTGTCAACAGCCCAATGAAATCCAGAGGATCATTAGGTTATACTTTGAAAACTTATTGTGGTGGCTTGAATAAAAATGTCGCTAATAGTCGCAAGCATTTGAACACTTGTTCCCCAGCTGACGGCATGATTTGGAGATTTAATGGGTGTAGGACATGCTGCAGGATGCTTACCACAGGGGCAGGCTTCATGACTCAAAGTCTCCTGCCATGTCCTGTTTACTCTCAGCTTTCAGGTCCTGGCACTGTGCCTGCCACCTGCTTCCAAACTGTTCCTGATATTCTGGACTCCAATTTTCTAGAACCATAAGCTAAAATACACTCTTTCTTCTGTAATTTGCCTTGGTCATGGTGTTTTATCACAGCAACATAACAGAAACTAATACACACATTAAAATAAACCCTGAAGAACCTTATAGAAATGGATAAATTCCCAAAGATATAGCAATTTAAACAAATCCATAATGGAAATTAATAAAGTTATTCAAATAACTGTCCCAAGACTGAACAAATCCATAGCTGAATTCTACCCAACTTTTAAGGAAGGGCTAACACCAATACTCCTCAAACTGTTCCATTAAAGAGAAAGAGAAGGAACACTACTAAACTTATTCTATCAAGTCAACATTACCCTGATAATGAAAGTGAGTAATGAACCAATACAAACAGAATTCATGAACACAGTATGATCATACATGATGACCATGTTGGTTCCATTCCAGGGAGGGAAGGAGAACTCAATGTATATAAAATCAGTAAATATTTGGCATCCAAACAGACTCAAGGTCAGAAACCACATTAACATTACAATCAAAAGAAAAATGGCCTTTGACAAAGTTCAACATCCTTTCAAGATTAAAGCCCTGAAGAAATTAGGAACATAAGGAGCACAACTCAACATAATAAAGGATATATATGACAAATCTATAGCTAACATTATACTAAATGGGATTTAGTATATTCCTTTTTATTAGCACTGAGAGTATTTCCTCTAAAATTAGGAATAAGGTAAGGATGGTCATTCAGTTTTTACTCATTACAGTGCCTTGTGTCTTGGCTACAGCAATAAGAAAAAGAAAGAAAGAATGCCAATTGTAAAGTAAAGGTATTTCTTCTGTAGTCAACATAAGATTCTAAAAACATCAACTGGAGCTCTCACATCTGACAAACATTTTTAACAAAGTAGCAGAGTATAAAATCAACTTGTAAAATGAGAAGCTTTTACTCTATACTAATAATCAAATTGTTGAGGGGAAATTCCATTCACAGATTTAAGAGAGAGAGAGAGAGAGAGAGAAGAAAGAAGACATAGGAATATACCTATTACAGAGGTGTAAGACCTTGACAAGGAAAACTTTAAGACACTAATGAAAGTAACTGAAGAAGACACTAGAAGGACTCATGGACTGGCAGACAACATCGTGAAAAATGTATACATTACTGAAAGTCATCTACAGATTTAACACAATGTTCATCAAAATTCCAATGTCATCTGCATAGAAGTATGGAAGCAGAGAAACACATATAGGCCAATGGGACAGAACAGAATCAGGCTTATAGCACATACAGGGTGGTCTGGCTGAATGGGAGATTTGTGGAAATTCTGGCAACTACAAAAGACTTCTGAATGTACAACAAGCAAAAATTAATATAAAAATTTTAGTGTAATGAAGCTGGGGTCTTACTGGAAGCATTCATCTTTGCTGTGTTTTGTGACCTCACTACATACAACATGCAACATGAAATGTGCAAGGCTTCATGCTACACAACATTAAATATGCTGACTACAAAATCTTGACACAAATTCAAGCCTGTGAGGGCATTTTCTTAATTGGTGGTTGATGGAGGAGGGTGAGTTGTTCCTTCCATCGGTCCTGGATGCTATAATAAAGCAGGCTGAGCAAGCCATGGAAAGCAAGCCAATAAGCAGCACTCCTCTGTGGCCTCTGTATCAGCTCCTGCCTCAAGGTTCCTGCCTGTTTAGTCCCTGTCCTCGCTTCTTTCTACAATGAACAGTGATATAGAAGTTTAAGTGAAATAAACCCTTTCCTCCCAAACTTGCTTTTGGTCATGGTGTTTATCACAGCAATAGTAACCCTAACTAAGACATTATTAGCCATCAGGGAAATGCAAATTAAAACTACTTTGAGATTCCATTTCATCTCAGTTAGAATGGCTGCTATGAAGAAAACAAGAGGCAGAAGTAGAGAGACCACTTGCTGCTCTTCCAGAGGATTCAAGTTTGGTTCTCAGCACACACACTGGTGGCTCACAACCTTCTGTAATTCCAGCTCCAGAGGATCTAACACCCTAGTCTGGCCTCTATGGGTGTACACGTAAATATAGCATACATATACACATATACATAAAAATATATTTAAAAGGAAAACAGTAAGTACTGGCAGGAGAAGGAGGGGCAGGGGAGCCTTTATACCCAACTGGAAGGAATGTAAATTAGTGCAGCCATACAGGAATCAGTGTGCAGATTTGTCAAAAACTGAAGCCTTAACACCTATACTACGGAGATACTTGCATGTCATTGCTTACTGCTGCACTATTCACAGTATCTAGGAAATGGAAGCAGTCTAGCTGTTCATCAATAGATGAATAGTTATAAAGAAAATGTATATAATTACAAAAGACTTTTATTCAGCCCCTAAATGAAATAATGACATTTTCAGGACAATGGTAGAACTGGAAGTCACTGTGTTAAATGAAATAAGCCAATCCAGAGAGTCTAATGCCTGTCTTCTCTCACATGAAGAACCTAGAATTAAATGTGTTTGTGTATGTGTGACATGTGTGTGTATCTCAAGGAACCAGAGAAAGGAACCAAGAAAAGGGAAGAGTAATGTTTGTTTTGTGATTTTTATTTTATTTTATTGTTGAAAGATTTAAGTGTATGTCCATTTTGCCTGCATATATGTATGAGCACCACATGCATGCCTAGTGCCTGTGGAAGTCAGAAGAAGGCACTGGATCTCCTGAGAGGTTGTTAACCACTGAAATGAACATGGAAATGCTATCTTGTTCTGACTTAGGCCTTGGCAGGCTGGGGTAGGAAGTGTTCAAAGCCAGCCTGGGCTTAATAGCAAGATCCTATTGGGAGGTGGGGTGTAAAATGTCACATAAATGGTAAAGGCCTAAAAATGTTGTTATATTATTTGTTATTATTATTATTATTATTATTACTATTATTACTATTACTACTACTACTACTACTACTATGCTATTATGTGGTTCTGGGTATTGAACCTAGGGCTTCACATATATGTCTCTTTTCATTCTGAGACAGGGTCTCGCTAAATTGCCCAGGATAGTCTTGAGCTCACTCTGTAGCCCATGCAGGACCTGAACTTGCCATTCTCCTACCTTAGCCTCCCAAGTACTAGGAATTACAAGCCTGTACCATCAGGACAGACTACACATGTGCCATATTATGATGTGAGATCATTATGTAGAAGCAGAGTGGAAATTCTTTTCTGGTACTAACAATTACCTAAAAATAATCTGATTTCATTTCAGATAAGCTGGGTTTGAAGGGAAGTAGGTATGAATACCTATTTCTCCATAATTGTTTGGAGGGCTCCAGGGCCAAAGGCTTTCTCAACTGGGAAGAACATTGAACAATAAATCTCCATTATCATTACATTCATACACATTAATGCTGTCACAGAAAAAAAAGTGCCTTCTGTACTCCTCTAAGACTTCAGATTGGCCTCAGACACTGTATAATAGTATGATAGCCAACAGCCACACAGAGAACTATGAGCACTTGAAATGGCTAATAGATAATGGATTTCAAAGTCAGCACAAAAACATAAAGTTTGATTAACTCTCACCCTGATTATAGCACAAAGGGTATTCTAGCTACATTAAGTGAAACAAGAGCATATAATAACATAATATAGTTACAGGAGATAAGGTAATATATAAAAGAGGGTTATTATAGTGGTGTGCATGTAAACCCTTAAAGAACTCAAGATCTCTGAGGAACTTAAGTTCACTCATATTGCTAAATGAACAGCATCCCAGCCCCCATCTTGATCTCTACCCAAGGAGAACAGCTCAGTAGGTTTGGGTTAACGCCTTTTCTGTCTGAGAACCCCACGGATCTAAGTTTGGGGTATTCACTTAATCTCACCTGGACCTTTACTTATTCTGTAAGTCTCCAGACTCTCTGTCTCATTCTCTACAATGTTTCAAAATAATGTTTTCAAATTCCTAATTTCACCCCAATTTTCTTTATTCAAGTTTACAGACCATGGCAATTCATAGCAGCTTGCACCATCCCACTGTGTCCTGTGGGTCTATAAAATAACTCTCCAGTCTTGTTCCTTCTGTAATATCAGGTCAGTCTCCTCTCTCCTGCCCAACTCCTATGGCCTGAACGTTCATGTTCTCTGTAAATTAGGAAGAAGTGGTTGTAGTAGTTAGCTACTGTGTGGGTTCAGCCAGGAAGAGATGGAGGTGTTTTCATAGGTGCAAGCACTGCCAGAGCTCAGCAGACAGAACCACCATCCTAGCCAGCGCCATACTCCACAGTGGAACCCTGAGTGTCTGAGCTTAGGTGTTTTTATTGATTCAGAACTCCTCTAGTGTTCTACTGATAGCACATGCAGATCATGACCAATTAAACACCCCCCACATAAATCCAACACCTGCAGACAATACAAAATGCCAAGACCTAAGCAGCCCCTTACCCAACAGTTCAAATAACAATATTTTAAACACAACTAAAAATAAACTTCTACAAGTGGCCCTCTTGGACGCATTAGGTCACAAGGGTGAAGGCCTCATGCCTGGGATACAAGGGTCTACAAAAGCCCTAGAGGGTTCTGGGTTTATCTGCATCTTCTGCATCTTGATCTCCTGGCCTCTCTTTCTCTTCACACAGCCTCTGCCCCTCTTTCCAAGCTTATCTCTCTTGCCAATTCTCTCACTCTTCATCTTCTCAATTTTTTTCTCTTGCTTGACACCCACCACCACCAGCAGATATGGGAGCCCAGGGCTATCTGTGGGCAAAAGGCAGTCCCCTCAACAGCTAATGAATCTGCCTAGATCTCAGACTTGCCAGCTTCCAGAACTGTGAGAAGCTTCTGTTGGTGATAAGTTTCCAGGTGCATGGTACTTTTCTCAACAATCTCCAGGCAAGCAAATAGAAATCTCAACAAAACTGTATGAATTCTATCAAGGCACCTGGTCTCATCTACGCTCCTTCCTGAGTTTCTCAGAACAGTATTCTTACCAGCACCATTTTACGTCAGCCCCTTAGTATTTGTCCTCTAAATGACTTCAATAACTACTTAATTGATATTTGGATTTGAATATTTCTAAGTTGTTTCTACAATTTAAATATCTTTGGTAACCTACTGTAAACTTTTTAAAGATTATTTTCAATTGCTAAGTATGTTAAGTCCAAATCCCCTACTGCTCTCTTTCTAATTTCATCCCATTTTCCAAATGTGTACTAACGTGTACAACGTGACTCTCCTAACCTTAATGTGGTAGGGGTCCCTCCAGTGACATGACACCTTCCTTCTGGGATGCCTTTGTCAGTTCCTAAAGAAAGTTCACTTCCCTATTCTAACCCCCTTACCGTTAAGTCTCAAAAGATAGGTATTCCTTCCTTATTTTTAAGTCTATTTATTTGTCCCTTCCTCCAGGCTCAGACTGTTTTGAGGGCAGAGAAACTATGTTAAAAACATATTATGGAATGTAGTATCTTAAGGGATGTGCACTTAAAAACCTCTTTTAAAAAGCAGAATTGATACCAGGCTTACATGTCACAGCACAGAACAACTTCCATGTCATGAAAGAACTAATATTTGCTGAAGGAAATGAACACTGAAAGTGTGCTATGAGCAGAAAGTCAGTTAAGAGAAACTGGTGTACAAAAGAGAGAGAGAGATTAAAAAACTTAGATTTCAGGGAGAAACATTTTAAAACAGAATAAATCTACTCCAATTTATGTTCTGTTGGTTCCACAAAACCAACATAAATACAAGATACCTACACGTATATTGCAAGCAATCTCTTGTCAACTTTAAAACGCTTTTCAGTTATGTCTGAAATAAAAATCATAAACTAAACTATAGATGTAATTTCAAAGATGATTCAGAAAGGAACAATGGACTAATCAAGTCTTCCTCTCCTTCCTCAATGAGATGAATTTCTGGTATTCACATCTCTTCAGAACATGACTACTGTGATGGGGATAAACACAAATTGCTACCTTGTGTGTGCGACAACACGCAGCGCTACAAGTCGCTACACTCTCCAGCAAGACAAAACTTCCCGGTCCTGCACCCCAAGGGTCTGAGCGACCCACGTGCGCGCGCGACCCTGCAGGTCCGCTCCCGGCCCCGGGAGGCACCTCCAGCTTCCCCGAGCATCACCTGGCGCGCTCGTTCGCCATGACACTACCTTCTAGCCCGCGCGAGGTAAAGTAATCACCACCCACCGCAGCAGCAGTCAGCATCCGCCAAGCTGCAGGCCCCACTTGGCAGGACCTCCGCAGGATCGCGGCGCGCGTGCGCTTGGCGGGATCGGCGCTCGCGCACCCCTTAGCCCCGCCCACCGCGGGAGGTGGGATTGGCGTGGTTGACAACCAATCGGGCTTGGAAGGCTTCCGGAAGCGGGCGGTGAACTAGTGGCGCTTTGGCGTGAGGACCCGGTGAGTCTGCTGCGAGGCTGATCTTGCTGAGTGCGGGCCGCCGGGAGCTGGCGGCAGGTAAGTTTGAGGCTCCCGGGAGCTGCGGGCCGGCCGGGGCGGCCTGCGGCAGAGCGGGCTTCCGCTGTTTCCTGGGCTCGCGCTGTGCAGGCCGGATGGCCGCAGGTGCTGGGTGCAGTCGGCCCGCCGAGGGGTGTGCATCTGCGACCGGGCGGTGGGAGCTTGCGCCGGCCGACCGCCGGCCGGGCAGGAAAGTCTTTGTCTGCTGGGAAAGGTTCTAGGCTGGCATAAGTTTTTTGAGGCCTTCTTCCAGCGTTGTTTTTTATTCTGTGAGATTTTCGAAGTAGTAACGTTTTAAAATGCATTATAAGCATTGTGTTTTTATAGAAGCAAAATTTAGGCGAAACTAACTTTCATGGTTGAAAGAAAATGCCTATTCCATAGATCTTGAGAAGCCGAAAGAACATTACACTCCACGAGAAATTCCTTTTTGCTAACTCTGCAATAGAAAGGGTTCTGTGAATTTTTGAATGAGAACTGAAATGTAATCTAGCAGTTTTCCCTCAGACAAGACCCATTTCAGTTTGATTGTAACAAATCAAAACTCTTAGACCCAATAAACAGAATGCTCACAATGACTGAGTACTAATACCAATTCTTTAGTGTTTTTTCCTGAACGTGAAAGGAGGAGAAAACCTTGGGGTGTGGTGGGGGGGGTGCGGGATAAAGAAAAACTAATTAGAGGTTTTAGCTAAAGAAATATTGAGAAAGATTCTTGGCTTTAACCTAGTTGTGTTACAAACTTGAATCTCTAATCGTGTAAAGCTTTCACATTACATCAATACATGTTAAGTATTAGGTTCACTATTCAAAAGGGGGCACATAGGCAGACATTGGTGGCTTACATTTGTAATCTCACCTCTTAGGAGACTGAAGCAGGAGGATTCCTGTGAGTCTGAGGACAGTCTGAGTCTCACAATGAGACCTTGGGTTTTTTGTTTGTTTATTTGTTTTTTTAATTGCTTGTGAACTCTGACTATGGTTAAAATGTTCCATTACATGTTAGCATCTGACCACCACTCAGACAGCTTGGGTTAGTTCTGCTCCCCCCACCTTTTAAAAGTATCATTTTATTGGTGAACTAGCCACACAGGAATAAAAATAGTATGTACAAAACTAATAAAAAGGAACAAAAACAAAAAGATGACCTGAAAATACAAAATGGGCTAGGCTGCCATGGAAAGGAAAGTGTAGAGTGCAGGAGAGGGGGTGAAAATCAGAGGGAATATCCTTAGAATGTGGAACTATCCCAGTGAAACCCGATAACTTGCACAATTAAAGACTGGTATTAGTTTTTTCTGTTCATATATTTAGTTTCTGGCTGTCACTCTGCTCGAGTGTGTGTGTGTGTGTATCTGTGTGTGTGAATACACACACAGATACACACACACACATAAACATAATATGCATATATCTTCGATGTTGTTAAGAATTTTGAAATAGGGTCTTACCATGTGGCCCAGGCTGACCTCAAACTTTTGGTAATCCTCCTGAGTGCTAGGATTATAGGAGTGTACCAATACATTTGGATCCAGTTTTTTGTTTGTTTCATGTTTTCATTTTGTAAAACTGAGAGGCTGGAAAACAAGCTTTAGAAAAATAAACCCTACAAATAAGTCTTCTCTACCTGACTGTAGTGTCAGCCAGCCAGTGATGATTCTTTATTGCTTACAGTATCTATAGTCAAAGTGTTTTGGAGGTGGTGTATGTTCCATGTCAGAATGAAAAGGAGAAAAAAAAATGAGGTTAACATTTTGTCATGTTAGAATTGTGGGTATTTAGGTTTCCAGCTATAGCACTGCTGATTTGTTTTTTTCCTACAGAGCAAACATGAATGTTGGAGTTGCCCACAGTGAGGTGAACCCCAATACTCGTGTAATGAACAGCCGTGGGATGTGGCTGACATATGCTTTGGGAGTTGGTTTGCTTCATATTGTATTACTCAGCATTCCCTTCTTCAGTGTTCCTGTTGCTTGGACCTTAACGAACATAATACATAATCTGGTAAGAACTATGTCTTTTTTAACAACATACAAAATTCTAAGGTTGTGTGTTTGTCAGGGGAATAAGGGAAAGAAGGAATGACATGCTATTTAATGAGTACGGAGTTTCGCTTTGGAAAGATGAAAAATGTGGAGATAAATGATGGTGGTTTCATCACAACATGAGGTACTTAATACATTATAAATAAAACCTATACCTTAGTGGTGTTTGAGAAGCACATTGCTCTCCAGTGCTGGGAGTTGAACTCAAGGCCCTGTGAATGCCAGGCAAACTCTTTACTAAACTATACCTTCTTCCCAATTGCAGCATAGGGATTTTGTTTAACTCTATATTCTTTGCTATAAAAGTCACCTAACTACTTAAAAGGTACAGTTCCATATTTGGCATTACAAAGATAAATAGATGTATAGTTCAATGGTTCAAGATAATGTGAGTTAATTTTGAAGAATTCTAGTGTTGGTTAGGGTTTTTTTTTTCTGCCTTAGGCCTATTTCTAAGACTTTGGTATTTTAATGAAAATTACAGCATTATAATTTGGGTTATTATATATTGATCCACCAGAATACTTGAACATTGTTTTTTTTTGTTTAATTGAAGTCTATTAAAGATCTTTGGTTTGAATCCTTGCAAAGTGTTTCTAAGTTGTTTAAGTATACCTTCTTTATTCAATATAAATATTTTAAGCTTAAACACATTCAGCCTCTTATGGTACCTTAAATATTGCTTGTTGACTTTCACACACCTGTATTAGCTGTGCATTAATACTATAGATTATCACAGACTTCACTGACTACTGAGCATATCATTCATCCTTGGAAATTGACTGTTATGGAAAAACCCACACTACACCTTTACAGTGGCTATTCTTAACTTTTAACTATATACCAAAATAGAATGGAAAGGGAAAGATGCAGTTAATGCAAAACTTTAATTGAATCCAAATTGATTATATGCTTGTTAGAGCAGAAGAATAGAAAGAAAGAGAGGAAGAGGGAGGGTTTTGTATGTTAATTTATATCTGGTAGAAATAATAAGTAAATATTTCTTCCACTTTAAGTGGTGGACTCAGGTAGAGCATCACTGTTGTATTTACTTATTTAAGTAATAGAGTCACCAGGCATAGTGGCACACACCTTTGATCCCAGCACTAGGGAGCAGAGGCAGGTGGATCTCTGCGAGTTCCAGGACAGTCAGAACTACATAGAGTGACTGGGGTGGGGGGGGAGTGAGAATATCTCACCATGTTTCCCAAGATGGATTTGAACTCCTTGGCAAGTAATCTTCTCACGTAAATGGGACTAAAGGTGCATACCTCTATACGTGTTGAATAGTTTTTAAGTAATGATATCTACAGATACTTGACACTGGTCATCTCCTTTTGACTAGAAGTCTTAGTTTGACTTCTTTTACTATGTCCTAGGTATACCTCTTATTATCTTCTTCATCTCCTCTTGTAGAGTCTTCTTTAATCTGACCTTTAATATTGGTAATCTCCTGTGGTCCTTTTCTTTGTCTCTTTTTATGCTGTGTATTCTATGTACATCATTTTACTTCCATGTATTTTCAGCTCCTATCTAGAATAATGCTTGTGTCTAGATTACCTTGCATCTGAAAGCAAGCTCATAGACAGAGCTTAGAATAGTCCTGACTTAACCCTCACCACCTCCAGATCCTATCTGAAGGATTGCTGACTACCGGACTGCTGAATTTCAATGGTAAAGCAATGTAATATGGTCATCCTGTCCTTCTCATGAGCAAAGGGGACTCTAGTAATAGTCACTTCGAGAGTGAGGTAGAAGCCTGAAGTATCTTGTTCAAGTAGGTCATGTGATCACTTTTGCACTGTTAATGCTTTTTCCTAGGTATGCCTTATTTACTATTTCACTATTAACTTACCCACAGCATCATTTCTTTATCAGATAATTATTACTATAAATTGTGTTCCTCTTCATATCCTTTTTTTTTCTACCCTCCTCTATTCAGACTTGACTTAGAAATATTTTTAAATGTATATCTAGTCACAGAAGGCTGTTTGTAAGTCTTTTGAGGATTCTCCTTTGTTTATGGTAAAATCCAAGTTCTTTGTGTGGCATAATTAATAGCTATTGAGTACAGAGACAGAAAGTCAATCTTTGTTCACCTAGTCCCTAAAGTAAATACAGGCTGTGTTCCAGCAATTTGGAAACACAGTCTGCTCTTACCTTGTTGCCTTGGCTTCAGCTTTTCTATTCCCTTACCTCATTCTGCCTGGCTGATTCCAGTCCAGCAAAACTACTTAAATTCCACCTCCTACGGGAATCTATAGAACCTCTGCATTCTATTACATACTCATCATAGTTTTGTAACTAGGAGTTTAATCTCAAGTGTTCATTAACTTTGGTTTTTGGAACAGTCTCTCACCGCGTGTTAAGCAGCTTCACTGTGTCCCCAGGCTAGCCTTGAACTCTTGGCATTGACCATGTTTCAGTTTTCCAAGTGCTAGGATATTAGGAGTGAGCTGCCACATCTGGCTTCTTTATATTTTAATTTCTGCAATCTCTTATGATGTGCATATGTGTGTGTTTATTGAATAAACAAACATGTTTAAACGAATTCTAGACACCATTTCCATTCACACTTACCTTGTTTTGAAGTTGATTAACTTGAGATTAAGGCACAGGATAGGAAAACATGTTTCTCATTTATTATTAGTTCACCACACTAAAAACATAAGTTTAACCAGCTATAGAAGTAGCAATTACATGACTGCAATTTAAGGTTTCCTTTGAAAATAGCTCACATTTCAGCCAATTTGCAATGTGAAATGTGAATGTGTTTAAACATGCAGAAATGGAGCTAATCACTGCATCATTTAGAAACTTGCACTGCTTTTCAGAGCCTGCAGTGATTATATATCATTATTTATTTGATGCTTCAGTTCATTCTTTTATTTTTTTAAGATGTATTTTATTTTCATGTGCCTGTTTTCACACATGCATGCAGGTATCTGTGGAGGCCAGAAGAGAGTGTTATATCCCCTGGAGCTGGAGTTACAGGCCTTTATGAGCTGCCTAACATGGGTACTAAGACTCTAACCTTTGTCCTCTGCAAGAGCAGCAAGTGCTCCTAACTAATGAGCTATTCTTCCTGCCCCACTACAATTCATTCTTAAAGATTATGTTAATACTTCACAGGATTATCATTCCAACTATAAAATGAGTGAGAATTCTCTTTGAGTCAGTAACTATTTGCTAGTACAAGAGATTGTATTTTCTTTTCCTAATTATTTTGGCTTAAGAATAATAATCATTAATGCTAAAAGTGAGCATACTAAGAGAAAAGATATATAGTCACTAAAGATGTTAATGTGTGTGTGTTGCTGGGAATTGATTCATGGCCTCACACATGCTAGGCAAACACCACCCTAAAGTTTAATATATTCGAGTGCAGACTTTATTCTTTTCTATTGAAAAGAGTAAACTTTTGAGTATCACATTTATTGAGTATCACATTGCACTAGAGAGTGCAATGAGGTTTGAAGAAAATAGCAAAAAGATTGTTCTTTTCCTAGATTCTAACAGATAATGTAATATGATATAGAGTATCCTTTTTTTGTCTTTATAAAACAATATAAATAACGATATAACAATATATAATTGTTATAAAACAATAAAACAGCAGTTCATCAAAAATTATTTTTAAATTGACCTCTTTTATGTTCAAGATAAAACTACACCCACATGCATTAAAGCAAAATAAAATTATTTTTATTGTCTATTAACTAGTGCAAAGGACTATGACAAAAATTTATGTTTCATGAGTTTTAATCCATTTTCTCAATTTGTCTCTGATTATCTTGTTGATTTTACAATTTGTTTCTAGTTTCAACTTTATGAAAACTTTACTTTCTGGTTTTTAGTTTTTGGTACTATGTCCGGTGCCTCACACACTGAGCCATACCCTAGCTCCATGGATAATTAATGAGTAATGAATGAATAATGACTAATTATTAATGAATGATCAAATAATCAATACACCAAAATCTACCCATTTTAAACATGTAGTTCAATTAAATTTCTGTTTTTTCTTGAGAATTGCATATATGAATACTGTCTTATACTATTTCCATTCTTTTCCCCTCAATTCCTATGCCCTCCCCCACTTCCTGTCAAATTCATGACCTCTTTTGTTGTTGCTGCATATACATATATGTATACATGAATACAACCTGTTGGGTCCATTTAGTGTTGCTCATATGTATATGTGTTTAAAGATGACCACTTGGGATTGGATCACCTATCAAAGGGCTCATTCTTGGAAAGGTCTGATTCTCCCTGTCTCACAGCCTATAGCTCTTCATCTAGGTGTGGGCCCCATCTGTGTTGGCATGACAACTACTGTTATTGTTTAGGCAGCCATACTGTTGAGATTTCATGGGTGCAGCTTCTCTGATGTATAGAAGACATTGTCTCACAGCAGATGTCTTAGACGTCTGATTCCTACAATCTTTCCTCATAGTCTTCTGCAATGTTCTCTGAACCTTTAGTAGGGGTATAGGTGTTGGGCACCCATCATCAGTTGTTTTCTGCATTTTAACCAGTTGTGGATTTCTGTAATGGTCTCTGCTGCAAAAGGGAGCTGCTTTGATGAAGAGGGAGAGCTTTGATGAAGAGTGTGAGTTTAGGAATAGGAATGCAACTAGAAATTTTACTGGTTTAGGAAAGTGACAGTGTAGGTTCTCCTCTAGAATCCATGACCTAACCATGGGGAAAATGCTTCCAGGTCAGTTCCATCTGGATTCCTCCACATCCCGTATCTGAAATGTGTGGTGTACTCAGCAATAGGATCTTTAGAAGTTCTGAGAGGAAGCAAAGGTCAGTGGTGAAGGTTCTTAACTCCTCTGACCAACATCTACCTCAAAGGGATGCTTCCCATGCTTGGAACTGGAGGGTTTTTGTTAGACAGTTATAGGTCTTGAAGGGATCATTATCACCCCAAATGACAGAACTATTTCTTAGTTTTCGAGGGGTTATATACGCTTGAGAATTTAAAGGCATACACTTTCTGTTTCACTATTTTTTCTTTTATTTTTTAGCCTATGTGAAAATGACTTCCTGGTATTTATAACATAAACACACTATGGAATAATGTCATCCTCCAGTGTGTCCAGTACTTGCTCTGTTCTAGGTCTTATTCCTCAGGTATTAGGGCCAATGGAAAACAAACATGTAGATAACACAATTCATTGCACTGCAAAAAGGATTAAAATCTAGGCATGCACATAAATGGGAGGCTAATTGGTGTTAATGAAGGTTTACTAAGAAGTCACTGAAGCTGAACTGTCATGGATGAAGAAGTTGGATTGGTAATATCAAAGCTTTAGCCTAGATAAAAAAGGCACCATATACTTTCTGAGTATTCTGGCTGTAGCTTGGATAGTAGTTTCTGTCTTACCTCTCATTATATAGACTTTCTGTGTCTCACCATCCCTCAGAAGTCTGGATTTTTCCCATACTAGGGACACATCTTTGTTTACTTTCATGTGCATACATGCCCTGTGTTCTCTACACATAAACCTCATCCAATGTTTGTTAAGTGCCTTGGAGCATGCATCCTTTCCTCGATAGCTTAGGTATACTTGGATAAAATTTTCTGTCCAAATTACCATTTTATTACACTTTTTTAAAGGATTTTTTTAATTGAAGTACAAAATAATGGGTTTCATTGAGACATCTTCTAACATGAATACTAATGCCCTGTTCATATTGTCCCCGTCTCACACCCCACAAACCATCCTGTTTATCCCCCTATTAATGTATGGTTCAGGCGCTTAATGAGAGTCCAGCATTGAATTTTCCAATGCTCTTTATTATTCACAAACTATGTCAAATCTTAGGGAATTCTATACCCAAGCCGCTAGCCAGAGAGCTCACTCCAAGGCTTCCTCACCCCATGCTCTCCTCTTGGTTCTCCTCCCTCATTCTGCTCCTTCCTTGCTCCACTCCTCTATCCCCAGGTGTTTTTCTTCCTGTTTTCACACAGAACCTCAATAAACAAATAACAGGAACCTCCTGTGGGGGGGGGTGGAAGCTGGGGATGGCACAGAGGTGTAAACAAGTAAAAGACTAATCTTAACTAAAGTATTACCCACAACTAAACATACCACAACATCCTCCAATCGATTTTCACAAGACATATTTATTTTTCTAGGTCTACATGTTACATATGAGAGAAAATGTGTATTTTACCATTCCCTATTCCCATGTAGTATCCCTTTCTTATTCCCTCTTCCCTCTTGACCCTACCTCTTTCCTCATACCTTCCGGTTGCCTTCATGTACTACGTATGTGCATATACTTAGAGCTAGATTCAGCATGTTAGAACATGTGTAATATTTTATTTTCCTCTCATTACCATCTTGTTACCCCTTCCCTTTTACAATTTATCTTGTTTTTATGTCAGTTAGATACACACCACATACACACACGTTTGTACATTCATTAGAGGTGAATAAAACTCTTATGGTATATATATACCACATTACTCTGTTGATGAGCATTTAGGCTGGTTCCTTTGCTGTTGTGAACAGTGCAGTAATAAACATAGATGTAGTGTATGTTAATGTTCATATTTGTTTAATGAAAACACATTGCCTTTGATTGCCCTTGTATTAGATTTCATCTAGTAATAGATACATACCCCAGAAAGCTTTATACTATGTAGATAATGACCATAATTTTTCACTATTATATGAAAACCTAACGTCATCAATTTAAATCATATACTCTCACAGATAGCCTAGAGCCATCATGATGCTTACTTGCAAGGATAAACTGTGTTTGATACCCTCTGTTGCTTGCTTTTCAGGGGATGTATGTGTTTTTGCATGCAGTGAAAGGAACGCCTTTTGAAACTCCCGATCAGGGTAGAGCAAGGCTCCTAACCCACTGGGAACAGCTTGACTATGGCGTACAGTTTACATCTTCTCGGAAGTTTTTCACAATTTCTCCAATAATTCTGTAAGTCGTAGAAATGTTAAAATATAATGGATTGGATAAGAGAAAAGTGTTTATCAGATTAAATTGATTTAAAACAGCATTTTATTAAGAACTTTTATCAGCAAGTAACTGCCATAAGTAGTGTCATAAAGTACAAGCACAATTTTTAAGTTTTTACTTGATAGCCAGCTTTTACTTGAATCGGTACACCTAGAATCTGTACACTGTTCGTCAGTGAATCTAACATTCTAAGATACACAGATCAAATATTTGTGTCTTTGTTTTTTTTCTAAGGAAATTATAAGCCCACCATTATATTCTGTATTGCATATCAAATTAATCATCCTAAGCAATGATTTGATGATGATGATGATGATTTTATTGACTACCCTTCTCTATTCAGGTAGCTCCATTCAAGCTTCTTCAGAAAAGACTGGTTTAGAAAAAAATAGAGGTCAGTTGTAAGACTGACCTGGATTGAATCCTGTACCATCCAGTCAGCTTGGTTTGCTTGTCTATAAAATTCTAACAAGAGTTAGGGATATAGCTCAGTGTGAGAGGGCTTGCCCAGCATCCACAAGGCCATGTATTTGATACCCAGCATCACATACAACCAAGCATAGCAGTGCACATATACTCCTCGCTCTCAGAAGGTCAAGGCACAGAGTTCAGGAACTTGGCCACACCCACACAGCCAGTTGAAGGCTATCCTGGGCTACATAGAACTTTTCTCAATGCCCCATCCTAACCTCCTCTCCCCAAATCTAACTAATGGTATCTAGCTTAATCTTGAAGCTCTAAGAAATAAGTCAGATCTGTTATTTGTATAGCACCTATTGGAATCTAGTGTCTGTTTTCCTCCTGTACCTACATCATTATTCCCTCCTTTTGAATATTTTATTTTTACCTAAGCATTTCATGAATGTTTCTTGTATAGTCCTGTTTTTGTGCTTTTGCTCAAACTGATTCTAAATGAATATCATCTTTTTTCTCCCTTGACTTTATATAGATATAATTGAGAAATAGAAATACATATTTTTTCTTTTTAAGAGTTCATAAGTAACTAAAAAGGGGAGAAATTTAGTGACACGCACCTTTCATTCCAGTACTTGGGAAGCAGAGGCAGGCAAATCTCTGAGTTCAGCTAGCCTGGTCTACAGAAACTCTGTCTCAAAAAAACGAAACAACAACAACAACAAAAAAAAAAATCAGAGTTCATAAGTACATACATTACTTTGTATACAACACTCAATGGCTTGTGTATAGTAGATATATTTTACATGTATTTTAATTTTAATATAGCCTGTGGCTTAATACATCATACTATATCCATGATAGAATCATGCAGTGTGGAATAGGGGAAAACACTTTGTAAGAGAGGTTAAGTTTTGGATAGATGTTTTCATAAAGGAGGACATTTTCAAGAGAAAGTATCACAAGCAATTGACTTCTTTTCCTTCATATTTATCGGATTTTGTGGAAATGAGTTGATCTCTTCTCACATAAAATTAAACTGAAAAGGAAAAATGTCTCTATAATCTAAGTAAAATAAATGCAATAGGATGAATAATGGTTAGACAGCCCTATGTGTGAGTTGTGCTGTAATGGTTTTAAGCCATATGACATTGGTCTTGCACATGCTAGATAGACAGACACTACAACTAGTATACTTCTCTGGCCACTGGGTTTTGCTTTGGCCATTTTCTTAAAAGCATCAGGTTCTTCATCTGTAAAACATACAAGATTGCAGTATAATATATGTAAAAAAAATGCTTGATATATGATGAATTTCCAATTAAAAGTATACTAAAGTCAACCAAGATCTACCTATATACAGTCTTCCTGGTTTTCAAAATATAATTTTGACCCAAAGTTATGATTTTAAATATTCTGATTAAATTCCTTGCCTAATAAAGAAGTAACATCCAAACCATATTATACAGATAGTTTTGTTTTGTTTTCTCTTTCCTTTTTGTGGCATTGGGAATTAAACACTGGGTGTCCTGCAGTCTAATTCAGTTATATCACCAGCCCTGCTCATTTTCAAAAGTGCTTTCATACTTGCTTTGTCAAGTAGGTGTGACATGCTGTTACCACAGATTTTTGGATAAAGAAACAGATCCGAGTTAGCTAAGCTGGAGTGGCACATCCTTAATGTAGCTGTAGATGTAGCTGTTGATTCAGATTCAACACAGTTTAGTCATTACCTAATTCAATCCCCATTCTAGTCCTGGAGTCCTGGAGCATTTTGGCCTCCATATAATCTACTCTAAAGCCTAGAATTAGAAAGCTCTACCTCAGCCTCCATACAATCTAAAACATGTAAGCCTCTGAGACTTACTGCTGAGTGAGCCTCTCTGACTAGCTCCTTCTGAATTCTAATTCTTCTAGTTCAACTGACTTGCTATTTGGCTCCAAGCTGATTGGTTCAAACTGACCTTCTGAGCTGGCTTACTATTTCAGACTGAACTCTTCTGACTTTGGCAGGCTCAGGCTGACTCCTGCAACTTCTCTGCTCAACTTTAAACTGACTCATTCTTCCTATTTAATACTGACTTCTTCTGCCGAACTGCCTGTGTGTCTCTGCCTCAGACTCCTCTCTTTTCTTCTCTGTCTTGTCCCTCTCTGGGATCTCACTGTTCCATACTGCGTCAGTCTGCCTCTCTGCTTCTCTGCCTTATAATCAGTCAGACTGCTTCACTGTCTCTGTATCTTGTCCTCTCTCTGTCTTTTATCCTCACTCTCCGAGCTGAGTGCCTGCTTTTTATATCGTGAGAGTTGGGCGTGTCCTCACTCTGAGTTAGTCTGCTAACTCTTCCTCTAATTCATCAATTTGCTTGTCCTTCACTCTGACTAATCTCAGAAGTCATTTCCTGTCTGACAATGACTCCTCAGCTCTGCTTCTTGGCTATGAGCTCTGGGATTAAAGGCATGCACCACCAACATTCTTTCTACCCTACAGCAACCATGCTGCTGGATTAGAGGATTATATTCCTCTGTATCTTAATGCCAGCACTTTGAAGGCAGATGGGTTCAAGGGCAGCCTGATATACATATCCAGTTTTAGGCCAGCTAGAGCTACTTAGACCCCATCTCAAAAGAAAGAAAAAAGAAAAAGACTCAAATTTATTACATTTGTAAAGATCTTGTGGCTATTTTGAATCAAGAACCTGGATTAAACTCAAACTTCTATGTTCTATTGCAGGTCTCTTTTAAATATACACCTTAGCAAATAAACAGTTTTATACTAATTCCTGGGATTGCATTTTGTTAGAGAGTCATCTAGGTTATTTTAAGAATGGGGAGTTTTCATAGACTATACACAATGTTATTAATTTTCATTAAAAGAAAGTATGGTAAGGTGCAAACATGCCAAGATATATCCTTTCCTTCTGTCAGAATATAAATTAAACCGTTATTAGCAACAAGTCAGTTGGCTTACTAAATACAGTGGATAATGCCCTTTTGTTCAGTGATGAAAGTATAAATCAAGTATATGAAAGCATGAAGAAAGATTCTACAGCAAAAATTAAGAAATAGGGGCTGTAGCGATGGCTCACCAGTTAAAAGCACTGGTGGACCTGGGTTCGATTCCCAACACCCTTATGGCAGCTCACAGCTGTCTGTAATTCTATTTGCAGGGAGGGAGATCTGGTTCACTTCTCTGTCCTCTCCAGGCACCAGGCATGCACATGATACGCAGACATACTTGCAGGAAAAACACTCATACACATTAAATATTTTTAATTGTTTTTAGTTGAGGAATGGTTTGAGGGGAAGATTATATAATTTCTTATGTTAGGAAGTTCTGAAAATGATATGTACAATCTTCTGATGGATATTTTTATTTGTAGAAGTAGCTGTTCTTTTCTAACCATATTACACATACTATCTCCTGTTATGAGATTAATGGTAAAGTTAGAGGAGTAGATGCTTAGCTATAATAATAAGATGATAACACCAGAAGAGCAAATGAATATGAGTTTCTTTCAAAGATAATGATTTAATGCATGTGCAAAAAAAAAGGCTAGTATTCAAAGTTCTGTACTAATTGTTCATGACCTTTGGGTAAGCCATAGAGTCTCTTGAGTATACAACAAATGCTTAAATCTAGACCTTCTCTTCAGAAATACACTGAATACAGATCTACACTTGAAATCTCATAGGGCATATGAAACCCGCTTTGAAAGCCATCTGCTTTCAAGGATGCTAAACAGCAGTGTCCTCATGAATATAATTGTAAAAATATAAGACGTGCCCCTCATTTTTTAAATCCCGAATCAAAATGTTTAATTTTATTGTCATTTGTATTTAGTGGGCTCTTTTTATAACAGTTTTCAATTCTAGGTAATTTCATTTTGGGATGCTATGTGTATTCTAACTTTTTATCTCTACAGATACTTTCTGGCAAGTTTCTATACGAAGTATGATCCAACTCACTTCGTCCTAAACACAGCTTCTCTCCTGAGTGTACTTATTCCCAAAATGCCACAGCTGCATGGTGTTCGGATCTTTGGAATTAATAAGTATTGAAATGTTTCTGCAACGGAACAGAACTGTTAGAGCTACTGTGTTTCCTGTAAGGAAAAAGTAGTTAGTGAACTGCACTGTTTCTGTGATAATGTGAAATAATAAGAGGTATTTACAATTGGAGGGCCAAGTACTGGTCCTTCATAGGCTGTCTTGAAGTGCAGAATTCTACTAAAGGATTCCTCTGTCTAACGTGCTTGGTATATTTCTGAGAGAGGCTTTACAGGTAGGCTGGGCAGGCCCAGCTTATAAGTTGATGGCAGTACAATGAGGGTACAGTAACTAAATCCAAGGAAATGAGGAATTTGTGAGCAACCAGGACCAGCTTACAGTGAATGGACATTATGTTAGGGAAGGAAAATTCCAATCATTCATTCATTCATAGTCAGTTTAAGTGGACTTCTATTAAACAGAATCACCTATATACAAGTTTTTACTACTGTACACATTCCACTTTATATGACATACACCTTCTTGTTTTATATAAGCCCCTTCCTACCTTATGTGTACTGTTTTGTTTTTCTGGCTTAGTATTGTGTGTTGATAAATGAGGTCATGTTTGCATTTATTATATATTACAGAGTTCGTGAAGGTTAACCTTCATGACTCCCTTTGAAAGAAGACAGACAGGTATCTTACAGTCAAGTCTGAGTCAATATTCTCACTTTGGTCTTAGTTTCCTGCTCTTGATCCCACAGTTTTTCCATTAGTGTTTCCTTTAAATATGTGAGTCTTAGTGTGGACAACCTGATGGTACCTGTATCCACAGCAACAACTGTATTGAGTTCTTGTGACTTAGGGAAGCTTCCTATAGTTGCTAGCATTAATTGTACGAAATTACTACTATGTTAAGAAGTAAATACGTTTCTAAAAAGTAATAAGATAAAGCTGAAAAACTCAGTAACATAAGATTGAAAACAGTTGTAGACCAACTTATAAATTAATTTGTGGCAATAAACTGACTTTTCTGTAGTGATCATTGTTTCATATTTCAAAAGTACTGAGTTTATAAATTAGTTGTGTGATACTGCCTTTGTATGTTTGTCTTTTCTTATGTATTTTTAAATAACTGACATTCGATGCTTTAATAAAAAGTTTTCCTTGGTGTAAGAGTATTTTAAAAGTTTTCCAAGTCAGTCATCAGAACTACATTGACACTTTTCAGATTTATTTTTAAGCAACTGAATTTGTAAAATTTCCTAAAAATGTTCTTCTGTTTAACTTCATTTTTTAAAAGCTTACATTTTTACATGTACTTAGAAATAGAATTTTCCCCCCTTCCTGTGCTTTCCACTTTCAATGCTTTAAAAATATGTACTCATAGCTGTATGGGGTCCTGCTTGGTTATGCTGTTTTAGTGTTAGAGAGTTTGTAAACAAGGAAAACCGGTTCCTTTTCTGAAGGCACTTATAATTTAGGTATTTCAGGAAGTGAGAAATGCCCTGGAGGTAAGACAGTAACAGGTAACAGACCTGCTTCATCTAAGACAGTGTTTGAATATGGACCTGCTAAGTAAGAGTGGAAACAGTCTAAAAAAAATTCATTAGGAGTAGTAACATGTTAAGATTCTTGACACCAGAGATGTGTTTGAGGAAAAGCGAGGAAGCCACTTGGGCAGGAAAAAGTAAGTGAGGAGAAGAGTGACAACCAATGAATTCAGAGTAGCATGGTACAGGGTGTGTTACACAGGGTCCAAAGGAGTACATTAACATGTTCACAGCAGCAGTTCATACCAAAAGAATTGATAAAACTACACATACACAAAATGGGAAGTGATTCTACCATTAAGGAAATTTTGATGTGGTAGGCACAGATTAACCTCAAAGACAATATAATAACAAAATAAATAGTCATAGTATTACAAAATGGTTATCATTTCCACTTACATCCATTAAGACAACAAAGGAGAATAGTTGTTGCCAAGATTGAAGTATTAACGTTTATGAGGCACCAAATTTTAGTTTGGGAAGAGAAATTTTGTAGCTCAATTGTAGTGATGGAAATGACAATGTGAGTGTTCTTCAGACCTCTTTATTTAAAAACAGTTAAAATGGTAAGCTGTGTATGCTGTATATCTTTTGCCACAGAAAATAAGCAGTTGTAAAATATCTCGGCAAACAAAATGTAAGGAAAAAAGCTTCCAAATATGAAAACAGACTGACAGTATTTCCTATAGTAGGACTTTTTCCACATCAAAGATAGTACTAGTTATAGTAAAGAAAACTGGAAAGGAGAAGGGCAGGTGGCCATAGAGTGCATGACAAATTTAAAACTGGTATATGACTCAAGTGGGAAGTAATTCCTCGGGCTTGAAATATTAGCCATTAAAAAAGCACTAAGCTTATTTCTACTGCTTTTATCCTCTGCATATAATCTGGATTTGACCTTCACTGTGATCTATTGAACATGAAGAAGAGAGGCCAGCAGGCTCAACTATCGTATTTAATAATAAATAGGTTGGCACATAAGTGTTGCTTTATTGTTAAAAAGAAAAATGTTTCAGTTCTTTTTTAAATGCTCAAAATTGCAATTATGAAATTAATTATTTGTACCTGCTCCTAGAGTGTAGTCTGTTGGTCTGTAGTAAGATTTTAATTTTTTAAGTAATTTTAGTAAAGAAAGGGGTCTGAAGAAGACTCAACATTGTTCTGTTGGCTTCACTATCATTGTCCTCCAAATTTTATCTTCCCAAACTACAATTTGGTACCTATTAAATGTTAATACTTCCATCTGGGCAACAACTGTTCTTTTTTGTGTCCTTATAAATGTAAGTGGAAATCATAACCACATTTACTTACCTTTTGTTTTGACTCAGACCTTCACACTCTACAAGGCAAAGATGTGTATGCCAGCCCTTCCCAACCTTGCATTGTAAAGCCTTTGCTTACTACAGTTTTAATACTTAGGTGGGAAGAAGATTCGGAATACATCTATTTGATCATATTAACAAGTTCACAAACTAAGCCAACAAAAACAAAACACGATGCAAGAATTATTACTACACAGAAAGTTGAGTACATAGTAATCTGTGACTATATAATGCAACACAGAAATACTTTTTACTTTACTTTTTCTTTTGGTTGTGAGCCTAGCCTTTAACAGCTAGGCCATCTCTTCAGCCCTAGAGGTATTTTAAAAATCTTGACCACCTACTTGACTGACTTTGTGATAACAAAATGAGCTACAGATGTTTCACTTGGTAAGATGTAGGAGCAGTGGTTTAGACTGTCCAACCAGAAACGCTTCCATTTTGAGAACCCAGTGTGGTGTTTTGTTGCTGGTGTTCTAATTTCTGATGAAAATACTTTTTTCTCGTGAAAGTGGAAGGTTTCTCAGGGCCCTACCTTTAAGTCTGGTGACAGTTTCCCTGAGTTAGAATGACAGTATACCCTATCCCTTTTCTCATTAGTGGCTGCAAAATTCTAACCGAGGGCAGAGCCCGTTCCTAAAAGTGTAGGAGGACGCGGCGCAATCAGAGTTGAATTCGGACTCCTCTTCATAAGCCGCTATCAGTGTGACCTTGTAGACATCTTGGCGGTCATAAACCTGGCAGGAACGCTGGGGCCAAGCACCTCGGTCCAGCCACGGACCCAAGAACGGCGGCGGCGCCCGTGACGTCAGTTCCGGGCGCCGGAGCTGAAGCAGGCTCCCGCAGTTGCGCGAGGGGTTGGATGATGTTCGTTTCTTGCCTCTCCTAGGCTTTTGCTTGTCTGGAAAGCGGGTCTAGTCGTAGCTCTTCTGGGCTCCACGCCGACAGGGACTGCCTCGCTTCTCAGCCAGTTGTTTCCAGCTGTGTCGACCAAATTGAGGAAATCTAATTCGTCCGGAAGCTCAGGGCTTGGATCCGCCTGCAGCGGATTGTTCACGCCCGCCTCAGTCCATGTAGGTCTGTCTTCCCAGTTGAGGCGTTCGTTTTGTTTATAACTCCAGTTTTAGAAGTCCCAGTTTTGCCCATTCCACTCATGCTTTGCAGTGTGGAAATGCGAGGGTGTTTATATTTAGTGATTGATGGCTATCTTTTTTTTTGGAGGGACGGGAATTTAGGAAGAAGCTTGGGATGATAAACCTATTACAGAAAATGGAGATGTGATTCCAAAGATTGGATGAAAGTGTTTGCAGTTATTGCCAAGTTGCGTTTCTTTTAGAACAGTGGTTGCCAACCTTCCTAATGCTGCCACCCTTTAATACAGTTTAATACAGTGACCTCCAACCATAAAATTATTTTCGTTTCTACTTTTTAACTGTAATTTGCTACTGTTAAGAATCATAATGTAAATATCTGATGCGCAGATGGTCTTAGGCGACCCACAGGTTGAGAACCGTCTTAGAATGATCTTTCTGAGAAGACTTGTTTCCAAACTACTAAATTAAGTCTTAATCGGTGTGCATATATTTTAATAAACTGACGCAAATGCCGCACACTATTTTGAGGAGGGCCGCCAGAAATGGGAGCTCTTTGTTTTTACTTGTTCTTTTTGTTGTTCATTTTTTTAAACAGATGTAATTTTAACTTCGTTTTAAATAGGACTGTCCACACAACTATTGTATATAACATTAGCGGTTGTGTAAAGTGCAGGTTAAGTATTGTTTACCCAAAATACCTGAACCAGACGTATTCCAAATTTCAAAACATCTTATTTTTTAAAATTTGGGGCTGTGGTATATATATGACATACCTTGAGGATGAGACTCAAGACTGAACGTGTTTTATTTACATCCTGTAAGCATAACCAAGGCAATTTTATGTAGTATTTTAGTGTTTCTTGTGTTTCCACTAACAAGTCAGGTGAATTGAATGCTTTAGGTTTTCACTTTATGGATGCTCAACTTGGAATATTAACAATTTTGTATGTTTCTCACTTTTCTCCTGCAAATCCTAATTTATATTCAGTGATTTCTGAAGCCTTTATAAGATTTTGATGACTTTTATAAACAGTCTTCTAGTTCTGTAAGACTGTATGTTTAAAAAATAAGCTGAATATTCATTATTTTGTTTTAAGTAATTAATAGCTCATGATGATAGTTCCCAATAATATTTCTGTAATTCTTTTCCAGGAATTATTTGTAGAGTAGTAAGTATGCTGATATTAAGTAAAACAGGAGTTTTTTCCAAACCACCAAAGAGTAAAGTTTATGGATTTTTAAGAAGTTTCAGTGTTTGTCCTGGAACACTTTTTCATCACAAATTAGTACTGGGGATTGAAACCAGTTGTGATGATACAGCAGCTGCTGTGGTGGATGAAACTGGAAATGTGTTGGGAGAAGCAATTCATTCCCAAACCGAAGTTCATTTAAAGTAAGTAGAAATTACTTTAAAATTATTTTGATCATTCCTTGCTTTTAAAAAAAAGAGAAGTGAAACCATTCTTTTGTATTTATCATGTATAAAGTCAAAATTTAGTAATTAAGTTCTCAGTCTATTGTGTATAAAGATCACTAAGTACTGCTATATTTAACCATGCGCTATGGTACATGCCCTTAATACCAGCAATTCTGAGGCAGAGGCAGGCAGATGTGAGTTCCAGACCAGCCAGTGCCACTTAGTGAGACTGTCCGAAAAAACAAACAAAAAACTTGCTGTAGCAGTGTCTCATACCTCATCCTGGCTTTTAAAGCCCTCCACAATCCACAGTAGAGTCTCAACTTTTGCCAATCCTGATGACAAAAAGAATCAAGGCTCATTCCTAGTGCTAATACTTTTTAATAGTTTTGCTCTCAGCAATGCCTTTCTTCCCTACATATGCGTTTTGTGGTCTCAGCAACAGTCCTAGGAAAGCATCACCTGATGGCTGGAAAAACACTATTCAATTTACACATTTAATTCATATCAGTACTTAAGATACTGTTGCATTAAAGCTTAGTCAGTTTATAAACCAGTTATAAAGCTGGTACTTTAATAACTGGATAGAAAGTACAAAATATACCCAGCTTTAGCCAAGTGTTGTCACTTAAGAATGTAAGACTTAAAGTCATTAAAGTATCAGAATTTTCAAAAGAAAGTGAAAACCCACATTTTAAATGTAATCGCTAGATTTTTTAAAATATTAGCTGATTCAAAGCACATTGAAATATATCTCTAAGTTATCAATTTCCAGTGTTTGAAGAATGAAAAACGTTACTTAGAATTGCCTCAGTAATGTTAGGCAAGTTCTTTATCCTCTGATTTGTTTTTAATGTCAGTAAACAGAATAGCTGTTTCCTTAGTAAACTGGGAATAATTTATGGCGGAACCTCAAACAGCACACTGTGGGAAACAGACTAAGTGGATGTTAGTGCAGTCCTATGAGGCACACATACCCACAAGGAGAGCTACCAGTGTAAGGCAGCATAGAGTTAATATCAAGCAATAATTACCATGCTTGGGACATTTTGATATGTATTTTTTTTAATGTACTGAACTTTTGAATATTACCTTCACTGAAAGACCTACTCTGAACAGATCATCTAAATTAGATTCATTTGTATCACTATGTCCTGGATATTTTCTTTCTAATCCTTTTTACAACTTACACATTTGTTTGCCTATTCATAATCTTTCCTCCACTAAAACCTAAGCTCTGGTAATGAAGTCTCTGTCTATATTGATCACAGTGCTACGCCTAGTGTCCTGCTAGCACAATGACTCCTCACAGGTCCTCAGTAGAGATGGAAAGAATGTTGCTGCTTGAGTGAACATTACCAACAGTGGCAAAAAGGCAGGAGCATTCCACTTAGCCAGAGCATTAGGCCACTTGAGAGGAATGCTAGGCAAGTATATTCAGTTATATCATCCACGCAGCTCAGCATAGCATGAATTGAAAACCTACCATTCCCAGGCAATATATGGGACACTGTGAGTTCTAATATGAATATGACATATGGTCTTTGCCTGAATAACCCACCATATCAATGGGTTTGCTATTGTGGTTGGGGCCAGGGTTGGTATTTCCAGGTTCTTGGCCTCTTTCCCAAAGAATTCAAAATAGGGTTCACATGGATTTGCAAAAGAAGCAAAATGGTAGTGCTGGCTATAGAGGGATATATTGTCAAGATTGGCAGCGGGCCACATAATTGAGAGTACTCAAAGCCCCTAATTATTGTTCAGGGCTACTTTAATGGAGTTCAAAAGGAGGGATTGGTTACTTAGAGAATTTGGGTGGTTGTTTATTTTGATTGATAGATCATATACTCATTTTTTCTATTCTGTGTGTCCCTTGCATCTGATTTTAATCACATGCATGCCTAATTATGCATACGTATAAGATGATAAATAGGGAATTCTCTAGGTTTAGAGGACACAGTTTTACCTTATTGCACATGATTCCAACCCAGTTCAGACTGGATCAGCCTTTCTATTCTTATTTTAGGATGTTGGGAATACATTTGAATGGAAGGTGTCTAAATTTCCCAGGCAGTGGTGGTGCAGGCCTGCATGCCTTTAATCCTAGCGCTTGGTGGTAGTACATGCCTTTAATCGTAGTATTCTGGAGGCAGAGGCAGGTGGATCTCTTGAGTTCGAGGCCAGACTATTCTACTGAATGAGTTCCAGCATAGCCAAGGTAACACAAAGAAACCCTGTCTCAAAACAACAAAACTGTACTTGTATGCTCATGTGGTGGTTCAGCAAGGATAACAAGGGAGCACATTCATTGGTGCAAACCTTGCCTGACCTCAGCAGAGGGAACCACTATCCTAGCCAGTGCCATACTTGACAGTAGAACCCTCAGTGTCTGAGCTCAGGTGTTTTTATTGATTCAGAACTCCTCTGGTGTTCTACTGATAGCACTTGCAGATCATGTACAATCAAACATCCCCCACATGAATCCAACAGCTGCAAACAATACAAAATGCCAAAACCTAGGCAGCCACTCACCCAACGGTGTACAAAACAATTATTTTATATATAACTAAAACTTCCACAACAACAACAAAAAAAACCTGTAAGTTTGATTGTTACAGGATGGGGGAAACTTCTAGCATTGTTCATAGATGGGAGTACATTAGCAACATGCAAGTGGAGGAGGGAGAGGGTGCTGAGGTTGCTAATTGCATTGTTTGGAGAGGGGTGTATGTGCTTAGTGAGAACAGGTGAAGGAACTAGGCTGCCAATCCATATTACAAGGGAGGGTGTGTACATAATCCAAAACCAAGTGAGGGTCCCAGAGTACTAAACTGTCTGCTTTGCTTGCCTCCGTCTCATGTGTAGTTTTATATTCTGCTTTAGCACTTCACACTGAGACCATGCATATTTTCAGCTTTCTTGTCTGTGAAATCTGGCTAATCATGTTGGCACTATGTTAAATGTAAATAAATGTGAATTCCTTTTGCTGCAGTTTTTGACAGGTATAAAGGATTCCATAGAATCTCCCCATTACTAACAGCACTCAGTTACTATCAAGGCAGACAGTGAACAAATCATTGCAAAGCAATGTGGGAAGTGTGATAATAGGCACTGCTTGCTAGCATATGCCCTTCTTCAGACCTCCTCCACTTCTTTCTACCACTTCATATCCAAGTCAGTCATCCAGTTCTTGTAAATAGAAGCCCAAATTCTGCTTGAGGTCGTTCTCTCCTTTCTCACCAACTTCGTTTAATCCTCCAGTGTCCCTTGGCTAAACTCTAACTTCAAATGTGATTTCCTTAACTCTGTATTACCTTTCTCCTCTAATCATCTGCACTCTCTATACAAATTAAAATATGACTAGAAAATGTGTTGTCATTAATTGTTTGAAAATACTGCCATAGTTTTACTCACTATTTGTCTTTATTGTTTAGCATAATTTCTATAAAATAAAACACCAAAGAGGGCATGGGATGAGTATAAGACAGAAGGAAGAAATGAGTGGTGGGAAAGAACTATAATTCAGACTCTCTCAAATTCCAATCAAGTGAATATTTTGAGTTGGGAAATAATAGTCAACAAAGGATTGCTTTCTAGTGTTTTCTGGCATCACAGTCCATGATGGTCTCCAACAATGAGAAGACACAGCTAGAAAAGTAAAGAGGCTTTTGAATTTGGTGGTGGCAGTGGGAGTGTTACTAAACTAAACATTGAGGAGACAAAGATAAAAATGAATGTTGAAGGGACAGTGAGATGGCTCATTAGTAAAGGCCTCTGCTGACCAGAGTTCAGTCCCAGGAACCCTGAGTAGTAGAAAGACACTGACTCTTGCAAGCTGTCTTCTGACTTGCACATACACCCCCTACCACACACACACACACACACACACACAAATAAATAAAAATGTAATCTAAAAATGTAAATTAAGCCAGGCTGTGGTGGAGTATGCCTTTAATCCCAGCACTCTGGAGGCAGGGGCAGGTGGATCTCTGTAAGTTTGAGGCCAGCCTGATGTACGGAATGATGTTCCAGGATAGCCAGAGTTACAACAGAGAAAACGTGGTGGGGGGGAGGGGTGTTAATTAAATATTAGACTTTTAAAAGATGAGCCTTGAATACTCAAATGATTCTGAGAATACTGTTGCTACTAACAGGAGAAATAGCAAATACTTATATCTAAATTAGTTTTTTTTAATTTATTACAAAATGCACTTGTTGAAATAAAATGATTTCCTTACATCTCATCCCTTGAAGTTATATAGGTATATATCTTCAGAATAGTCATTGAATGTTTAGTTACTGCTTTATGTAAATAATACACACACACACACACACACACACACACAAAGTAGTAACTAAATATTCATTGACTATTCTGAAGATTTTCATTTCTGTGTATAGAGACCATCCCATGTGGTCTTGCAATGTCAAGCATTTTAAAATGGTGTTTTGAGCCATAGAATTTTACAGACTCTGTGAAATTGCACTGCTTCTCAGACTGTGAACCATTTACATCCTACTATATTTGTTACTAACCAAGTTCCATCCCGTTGTTTTTCCAGTGCTAGAGATTGAATGCAAGGCCCTGAGTATATTAGGCAAGTGCTTTATCACTGAATTACATTTCCAATCCTCTCTGCTAATTGTTACCTAGACATTTGGAGCGATCATCTACTGTCCTACATAGACCAAAAATCTCAACTACTAAGTTAGAGCACTAGATTCCCAAACTTTATTTTAGGATTGCAAGCTATCTCCTGTCCTGGTGTGACCTCAAGTGCAGTGTGTTTAAAAATAAACTCATCTTCACAAAACTGTCTTCATATTTCTCACTGTTAGTATTTTTTCTCCCAGTCATTCCTACCAAATATGAGTCATCTTTGATGCCTGGGCCCTCATATTCTTGTATCCAATTTAATAATATAGTTACTTTAGACAGATAACTCTTGCATTAATTTCTAAAATCTCTCCTCGAGCAGATTAATTTGAGAAAAGTACAGTTTTACCCTGTTCTTCTGTTGCTCATGACCTCTTTGGGGTGCTTTATTGATTTTTCTGGTGACATCATTCATCAGAAATGAACCATAGGGGTTTTGAACACAGCATGAAGAGTCAGTTAACAGTAGTTAACTCTTATTGGTCTTGCATTATAAAGCACACAGTGTACTTTGTGCTTTGTACATACACAACATATACGATACACATACTAATACAGTGATTCATTTGGAAGAATGCTTTCAAATGGAACATTGTTTTTCTTCTTTCCTAATTTTTTAAAGACTGTCTTTTGTTTCAGAACAGGTGGGATTGTTCCTCCAGTAGCTCAACAGCTTCACAGAGAAAATATTCAACGAATAGTAGAAGAAACTCTTTCTGCCAGTAGACTCTCTCCAAGTGACCTCTCAGCAATTGCAACTACCGTCAAACCAGGACTGGCTCTGAGTTTGGGAGTAGGCTTATCATTTAGCTTACAGCTAGTAAATCAGTTTAAAAAGCCATTCATTCCTATTCATCATATGGAGGCTCATGCACTTACTATTAGGCTGACCAATAAAGTAGAATTTCCGTTTTTAGTTCTTTTGATTTCTGGAGGACACTGTCTATTGGCATTAGTCCGAGGTGTTTCAGATTTTCTGCTTCTTGGGAAGTCTTTGGACATAGCACCAGGTGACATGCTCGACAAGGTACTCTTTCAGAAGTCTCTCTCCTTTCTTCTCTTGGTTCTTTCAGTTAAATAACAGTATACAAACTACTCATCTAGGTAATTCTGGTCAATACCTGATTAGACTGAAAACCTGTTTTTAAAAACTACTGTAAAAGGCTAGGTTGGGTAGCAGTGTAGACTGCAAATTCAAGGCCAACCTTGGCTATTTAATTAGTTTGAGGCAGTGCTGGGCCATGCATCAAGGTCTTGTTTCAAAAAACAAGAGTTATGGCCAGGCATAGTGGTACATACCATTAATCCTAGCATTTGGGAGACAGAGGCATGTGCATCTCCTCAGTTTGTGGCTAGCCTGGTCTAGTGAGCTCCAAGACAGCCAAGACTACATAGAGGGAAAATAACAAAACAAAAACCCAAGAGTTGTAATAACTTTAATTTTTTTTTCTTTTAGATAGGGTTTCATTATGTAACCCATTCTGACTCATAGTGATCTGCCTTTTTCAGCCTCCCATGTTCTGGGATAATAGTTGTGAATCACCACTATGCCCATTTCAATTTTGTAACTTTTAGCCATTTAATAAAATGATAAGTATTTTACATCTATTTGTAGAAGCTCAAAGTAGTTTGCAGCTATTACTATATATTTAGTCAAATACTACTTGTGAAACTGTAGCGTGCTGCAAAATTGTAAAGATGTACAGAGATTAGGGGCAGGGCATGGTAGTGCACGCCTTACTTCCAGAACTTGGGAGGCATAGGCAGGTGGATCTCTGTGAGTTCAAGGCCTGCTTGGTCTATATCAGCAGTTCTTAACCTGTGGGTTCATAACCCCTTTGGGGGTCAGATGACCCTTTCACAGGGTCGCCTAAGTCCATCTGCATATCAGATATTTACATTATGATTCATAACAGTAGCAAAATTACAGTTACGAAGTAGCAATGAAAATAATTTTATTGTTGGAGGTCAGCACAACATGAGGAACTGTATGGGTTATAAAGGGTTGCAACATTAAGAACTACTAGTTGAGAACTACTGGTCTACATAGTGAGTTCCAGGCCAATATATAGTGAGACCCTGTAAGGGAAAAGAAAATATATAAAAATTAACATGGAATTCAGATGTTCAAAATCAACTACATAATTGCTAACACCAAAACAGATTTTCTTTTAGTAATATGGAGCCTACTGCCATTTCTAAAACTGCTGAAATGATAGGGGGAAGGAATGCAGCAGATTCTTATCTCAAAGTTCATGATTAGATAACCATCTTCAACTTTAATTTTCCAACCCTAGTGTAAGAGAAAAATTAGGGCAGCAGTACTTAGACACTGCTGGTCAGCTTATTCGAGAGAAGAGTTGCCTAATTTCCTGAAATTAGCCATAGTCCATGTATTCATTCAGTATTTTAAAAGTAATTCTTGAATTCCTTATCTTTATAGCTTATGTTTTTAAAATGTGTACACTGTGACACATTTAAGAATATATATCTTTTTGTATTTTTTATGTCACTTATTACTGGTTATTGTATTACATATTTTGAACCATCCCTGTATCTCTGGGATAAAGCTTAACTTGATCATGATAGATAATCTTTTTCTTAATTAATTTACGGTCAAAATATATTGTATGAAAATGTTTTCAAATGTTTGTTTTTAATAGGTGGCAAGAAGACTTTCTTTAATCAAACATCCAGAATGTTCTACAATGAGTGGTGGGAAAGCTATAGAACATTTGGCCAACCAAGGAAATAGATCCCATTTTCCTATCAATCCACCCATGCAGAATGCTAAGAATTGCGATTTTTCTTTTACGGGACTTCAACATATTATTGATAAGCTAATAACACACAAGGAGAAAGAAGAAGGCATTGAGAAGGGGCAAATCCTGTCTTCAGCTGCAGACATTGCTGCTGCAGTACAGCATGTGACAACATGCCACCTTGCGAAAAGAACACATCGAGCCATACTGTTCTGCAAGCAGAAAAATCTGTTATCTCCAGCTAATGCAGTCCTAGTAAGCTTTGTCGTCTTGTCTGCGAGTAACAGTACACTTCCGAGTATGTTGTTTAACCCTGGAGTCTGGCTGACTTTGTATTTAGGATGAATAGGTCCTGTGTCTCATGCAGGACACTGGAATAATACAGAACAAAAAGATGTATAGCAACCCATTTTGAATGTAGACATAACATCTTTATGGGGCATATCTATACCCTATGTAGAAAAAAAAAAGGCTACATTTTCTCTTTGAACTTTAAAGAGGGTTTACAATAAAGAAACCAGTATAACCGTTGTGGTTACTATTTTTTAGAAAAGTAGGTTGCTATCCTCCATCTTTTAATGAAATGCCTTTAAAAGTACTTACAAGTCTTGATAATCTTCCTATTTAATAGGTTGTACTTTAAAAATTATAAACTAAGGAAATGTATAAATTTGGCAGTTTTCAAAATGGAATATTAAAAATGAATATCAGAGATAATGGTTTCTTAAGAGCTGGTTAGCTCAGTGACAAAAAACAAAAGTACAAAATGGTCTAAAATATTGGTATATTATGGTTGCAAATGTTGGAGAGACATTTTAGTAAAAAGAAAATATTTTAAAATGCTAGCAATGAATTCATGCTGCAATTAAAATTGCGATTACTATCTCCAAATATTTATTGTGCAGATATATTACTCATTACTTAACCCCAAATGTAATAGTTTCTTGTTGAGTAAAGCTAGCTTATTCCCCAGTTTTAGTTAACAGCTTTGTTCAAATCTATGTGTGATAGCTGTTAACACTCCTCTTCCCAATTCTTTCAGGTTGTGTCTGGAGGTGTTGCAAGTAACTTGTACATCCGAAGAGCATTGGAGATTGTAGCAGATGAAACACAATGCACTTTGTTATGTCCTCCTCCCAGGCTGTGCACTGATAATGGCATTATGATTGCATGGTAAGCCACATGACATGTGATTTATTTGTAATTGTGTAAACAATCATATCGTTTCTTCCTTTAAATCTTGAGGCTATTGATTTTATGATTTTTTTAAATTTAGGAATGGGATTGAAAGGTTACGTGCTGGCTTGGGCATTTTACATGACATAGAAGACATCCGATATGAACCAAAGTATGTAGTACCATTTTTCATGTTTATGCAAATTACATTATAAAAGTGAAAGTTTGCAGTATTTTTTTTTGTATATAAAGTTTTTGTTGACATTCTGGTGATACTTCAAGGAAACTTATACTGGTTTTTATTAATGCAGTTAAGAAATAGTTTAATATTTCTGCCTCAAAAAAAAACAAAAAAATATTTCTGCTACAGAATCAAATTATAAAAATTTTAATAATCCATATATGAGTCATGGCATATTTCTAATAAGTCATGAATAAAGATGATACGTTGTCTTATTTCTTATCAGAAAAGAACACATTTCAGGACTGGAGAGACGGCTTGGTGGTTAGTAGTGCTTACTGCTCTTACAGAGAACCTAGATTCTGTTTTCAGTACCTACAGGATGTTTCACAAACACCCTTAACTCCCGTTCTTGGGGATCCAACACCCTTATCTCCATGGGCTCCTGTATGTATATGGTGTACATACGTACACTGAGGTGCACACATATAACACATAAAATATTTTTAAAAAAAGAAACCATCTCCACGAGGTGGATTTTTGTAATGTCTAATGTCATCATTGGACAGTTAGGAAAGCATGAAGATGACATTCATATATGAGACTGGATTATAACTGTGCTCCTATAGGGAGAGATGGGAACAAAGCCTTATTTCTTTTCTCAAACCATAGTTCCAACAGCACAGTTTAATTTGCTATCAAGCTCTGTTTAAGTTAGTCTAGGAATGATAGGGAGAATTATGTTTCATAACTTCACATAATTATATTTGAATATTGTTTCTTCTGATATTTTGAACTTCTCAGTACCAGAGTTGTGTTGCAGGAACCACTGATTGTTAGTGTGGATTGTGGATGACCAGAGTTTAGGATAGTGTCTGAAAGAATCACAGTGCTCCCTAATCTCAGATGGTACTGGCTGGTGCGGTGGTGCCCCCTTGTGGCAGTGCCAAGGCTGGGATAATGACTTTGTCCAGCTGGGGTCAGGTCAAAGTCTTACCTTGAACTGTATCACAGAAAAACAGGAATTTGAGATTTCACTTTATTTACCAAGGAACAATAGATAAAACTGGTGGGAAGTAAAGAGTTCTCTCTCAGTCTAGTAGTGCAAGGGCAAGAACAGACCAACTTGTGAAACCTGGGAAATTGCAAAAATATAAACAAATGCAGGCTTGACTTTATGTGTTAAAATGTTACACCATTTTGACCTCCGTAAAAGATTATAGACTAAGGCATCTTTTATGTTTCATTTTAAGGCTAATATTTTCTGTTTGCTTTTTTGTTCTTTGATAGTTCATGGAATCCAAGGTTTTGCATGTGCTTAAACACTCTACCATTGAACTATATTCCCAGCCTTCATTTTACTTACTAATTTACAGTACTTTAGAGCAGCATAACTTGCAACTGTAACTCAGAATTGTTTCTTATGAATGAGGTAGGGTCATTCATTGTCCTGGTTTGCATATGTGTAAGAATTGTTACCACATATACTGACTCTCCATCTCTCTGAGCAGATGATGTGCAGAAGGAGTGATGGGTAATTAAGCGAGTGTAAAGTAATGTGGCCTCTGATTTTCATACAGATGTCCTCTTGGAGTAGACATATCCAAAGAAGTCGCAGAAGCTGCCATAAAAGTGCCACGAGTAAAAATGACAATTTGATTTGTGATTTTTTAAAGGTCTTTACAGGTAATGTTTCAAACATAAAAATTAAATTTTAAGTTTTTGGTTTCAAATTACATAAATATGTTCATTAGGCATCAAGACTTTTATTATGCATATGTGTGTGCAGGTGCACGTGTGTGTGCAGGTGCACATGTGTGTGGGTGTCCATGGTAGCAAAGAGTCATTTGGAATTCAGGTGTCACACTCAGGAAGACTGTCAACCTCCTTTGAGACCAGGCCTCTCATTGTCTTGGAGCTGCACCAATTAGACTAGAAGAAATGGGAGCCCCAGGCCCAAGACTCTTTCTAAATCCTTTTTCTTACTTCTTTTCTTCTGAAAGACAATAACTGCATAAAAGAGAATGGCTTTTTAATTATCAAAAACCAATGAAATCAGAGGGTAAAGGATTTAGGGGTGTTGGCAGATGAAGAAAAAAAATTATTGGGAGAAATAACAGTAGTTCTTTAGATTCCTGGCCCCTTAGCATGGATCCTAAATCTTCCTCATTTCTCAAATTAGAAGAGTAAAAGTTAGTTTTTGACGATAGTACAATATATTGACTTCTTTAATGAGAGAGGTCCCAGCTAGCCAGGTCACAGCTGTGTCTAATCATAGACCTTTAGGTCATGACAAAACTTGACCAACAGAATGTATATTATTAGTTAAACTAATTTTATAAGTGTCATGCTTGGAAGAAATCTTTATGCTTTCAAAATTTTGTCTAACTGGGCATATATTCACATTCATTACTTTTTTAAATTGTACTTACTAAGGTGAAAATAAATGAGATATGAAAGGTTTTGGATAATTTTCTTTGCAACTTAGTATTGTAGGCACTGTAAATTTATCAGTTTTTTTTCTACTAAAGTAACTACATACTGTTTGGGGTTAGTAGCACAGTGCTACTGGGGCTAGAGAAATGCTCAGTGGTTAAGATCACCTCTTGTTCTTGCAGAGGACTCCAGCACCCACAGGCAGCTCATGAATGTCCATAACTGCAATTCCAGGGGATCCCGCACCCTTTTCTGACCTCCGCGGGCACCTGGCACACATGTGGAACACAAACATAAACACAAGCAAAACATTCATACACATAAAGTTTTTAAAAAATAATAAATCCTAATTTCTTTAAAGAAACAGTGCTACATATGTCCATTGATTGTGCCAATAGCTGTTTATATTATGTCCTCTATATTGGACCAAGATGTTGATTTTTTGAACTTTCTAATCTTCGGTGACATGTTTTATTGAGAAGCTAGAAGGTACAGGTAAAAATTTATCACAGAAAAAAACTTTTTTGCAGGTGACTTACCATATACCATGCTGGCCTTCAACTTGTGATCCTTCTGCCTCAGCGGTGGGATTACAGGCATGGACTGCATTCGTTTGTATTTTTTGTTTATTTGTTTTTTTGAGACAGGGTTTCTCTGTTGTAACTCTGGCTGTCCTGGAGCTCACTCTGTAGACCAGGCTAGCCTCGAACTCACAGAGATCCGCCTCCCTCTGCCTCTTGAGTGCTGGGATTAAAGGCGTGTGCCACCACCATCCAGCTGGACCACCATTCTTGACAAGAATGGAAAAGTTTATTTTAGTCCTGTTTTAAGCTAACTTTCTTCTCAGAAAGTTCCATAAGTAATTCTTTTGTTCAATTTAGGATCACCTATTTTCTCCTAGAAATAGAGCATTTGGAAGTAGCCATTACTTAAAATAGCTTTTTACTCTTTGTTGTTAGATTGCTGTTGTATGACAGAATTTACATTTGGATTTGCATTTCATATGTGTGATTATGAATTAGCAGACTATTTTCCTGTGACTACTACTATCAGTACGTATAAATTATGGAAGAAAATTTACCAAGATTTGTATTATGAATATATTCATAACCTGTGTTTTGAAAATATTAAAAGTTGTTCCAGATGCTATATCATACGTGTATGTCAAAATTACTTCCATGATACAAATAAGGGAAAGTACAGCTAAACAAATGAGCCAATCCTGGAAAGCTTCTGTATCTTTAATCCTTTGAGTACTTGGCTATGAGGAATGGAAAGGCGGGAAGAGAGAGAAGGTTGGAATAAGGGAGAAATACTGAACTCTATTGATGAACATATGCCAAAGTTAGCTTACAGTGAAGCTAAAAAGTAGGCAGGTCGCTGAAACAAAGTGGCGGTTTTTTTTTGTTGTTGTTGGCTTTTTTTTTTTTGAGACAGTCTCACTCTGTGGCCCCGGCATATCTAGGACTCATATACAGCTCACACTGGTCTTGAACTCTTAGCAAACTTCCTGCATGAACCTCCCATGCCTTTATTATAGATATGGTCCAGCACACCTGGTGAAGTTAGTATGGCCTCCTGAAACTTTTCTTGTATATAATTCTGTATAGTTGTATGTATGCCGCTTGGACTTCTGGGAACAGTTGGAGGGGATAAAAGAGGGCAGTTGAAGGCAGTTTGGCAGTTACAGGAGTTATAAGCTAAGAATTAGAGCTACGAGCTGCTGATGATAGGAGAAGCAGGCAGAAATAAAGCTGATAGTGAAACAGGCAGAAATAAGGACAGATAAAATGAACTAACTGGGGTTTTTAGAAAAGTTACAATTTAGGTCTTCTCAGTAACTGCTGTGCTAGGAAAAGCTGAACCCAGGTTTTCCTGGATAGAGTTAGTTCAGTTCCCCAGACATAGACGGATTAAGACAGCCAAAACAAGAGGGCTGTAAAGGCTTCTCTTTCCTTTCCTCCCTAACCCTATGAGCTAAGGAAGTTTTAAAGGTTACAAGTTAGAAATCTAGCACCTGGGAACAGAGGGTTGGAGTCAAGTAGCCAGTGAGAGAAAAATTGTTACATTTTAGATAGATTTTAAATATGTTCTGAGCCCAGATCCAAATGGCAAAATAGCCAAACCCACACCCTATTTTAAAAATATCCTTTACATTTTGAAAGGCATTTACAAAACCATATCAACAAAACAAAACTAATTATATTATTTAATCACACTTTAATGGATGAGGGTGTCCTCCCCTTAAGGTTCAGAGAGCTATGCCAAAGAAAAAGCGGAAAGATTGTAAGAGCAGGAAGGGATGGATGACTCCAAGTCAACAGTGGCTTCCAAACACAACATTACTGATGACCTATGAACTCGGAGAGATATGGCAGCACACACAAGAGCTGCGCAGGTCCAAGCCAGGTAGAGTCACAGCCCTGAGAAGGAAAGTGGACATGAACTCCCATCATTAACTAAGATGCTATGTTAGTTGACATGCACTGCAAAGAAAAAATCAGTTTTCTCCAATGGAATCTCACTGGGTATATAAACCACATTTAAGGGTAGGCCCCATGCCCAGCATTTGGTGACCAACACAAACTCAATGGCATTTTTATAGACTTTGTCTCCTATTGCTTTGAGCATTTTGTTTGTCTTATTATGATAAGACCAGCTTACCAGTTCAGACGGTGCTGGATCGTGGGCAGTCTGAATAACCAGAACATGCATACACTGTATCTTGAGTTCACAGGGCTGAACTCTGGAGTTCACAGGGGCCGAACTGGCCAAATAGTTTATTGTCAAATACTTATACCCCTTCCCACCAGAGACATGTGCAGTTTCCAAGGCAACGATCACAAGGGGTGAGCCAGGTGCCAGCACAAGGTTGAATAATCACAAGGGAGAGGCATACATTTGATCACACGGTTACTGATCACAAGGGGAAAGGCATATGTGTAAGCACTAGGTTACAATCAACAAGGTAAATCAAAATATATACAAAACATTATTGTTCGTTAGTTAGACATAAAGCCATCATCCTATTTGTGAGATTAAGAAGGAAGGTCTCTAAATAATCTTTGACTTCCCTGAAACGAGCTGCCTCTGGGTTTGTCTTTTTTGCAACTTAGCCTCGCTCAACAGCTGTCCCAAATGAGGTTTAGCCGAAGGCACACAGCAGAACTTGAGCTCAAGGTCAGAGGGCTCTCCACAGTCTTAATAGTCTTTTGCTTGTATATTGTGACTTCCAATTTTGTGGGGGTTTTTTGGTGTGTGTGTTTCAGTTCCGGTTGTTGGGAATATTTTTGTTTGTTTGCCTGTTTTCTAAAGAAAAAAAGAAGGGGGAAACCATGATCAGAATATATTGTACTAAAATTTTCTTTGAACAAAAATTATTTTTTTAATATATTTTTTTAAAAGTTGGCAGTGATTCTTTCGGAGAAATGCCGTATTTTGTACAGATGATAGTGTGTTCTGGTTAAGCTCAGATAATAGGAAATGCCTGTGGCTGAAGAACATCTTGAGCCCACCTGAAGATAACAGGCTCAGTTTTTATGTCAAGAGGCTTAATAATAATTTCAAGAGTTGTCCTTAATAGCACTGAGAAAATGACATTTTCTAACCATTCGATTGACTCTTTCTAGAGTTAAAAATACCATATCCCCCTACATTTCCTATATCATAATTCATCAGAAAATAGGTCAGAGCAATTGACAAAGCTTAGAATTTAAATATTTAAGAAGATTTTATTTCGTAATTTTGCAGTGATTAAGAGCACAGATGGGTTCTGTGAAAGCCTTAAGTTCACATGGCTACCATCATTATGACCATTACTATAGTAACTATTCATTAATATGTATGTTCAATACGTACTGCAGCCCAGGTAGACAGTGAATTATAGAAAGGCCTTCAGAGTATATGGAAGCAATTTGGCAGAGTGAATGGAGAAAAGGAGTAGAGAATTTAAAGAACACCATGAAGACTTGCTTGCATTTATCACATCTAACTACTTGTAAAGGACAGACACTAAAGCTTGCAGCTCTTCATATGGAACTTTTGAGCAAAGACCATATAGTTCTCAGCCACAAGACTGTCCTTTCCAGATGCAAATTAAAGGCACTTCCTATAGATAATGGGGTAACTGTAGTGGCCACACATTTTAAGGACACACCTGTATGTACCTATTGGGCAGTGATTCCAGATCCTACTATATTTAGATGTTATATAGATGTTATATTTCAGAAGCCTCACACATTGGTAATACTTATTATTTAACAGCTTAAGTGTTGTAATAAGTCTTAACATGTGCACTCTTCAACTCAGCATACCAACTCAAAAATGTTTCTAACTCTTGAGACATACATACATACATACATATATATATATATATATATATATATATATATATATATATATATATACACACACACACACACATAGATAGATAGATAGGGATATTCTACTCATGACAGTTGATAAATCTTATAGGTCTAAGTGCAAGCATTCTATACAGAAATTCTACTTATTTTTTTTTAAACAATAACTCTGATGTTAAATTCCTTGTGAAACACTGGAAAGAAAATCTATTCGGTATTAATATAAAGAACTTCTATTCAGGCAACACCAATTCCATCCCCTGAAAATGCTGTTATGTGTATTTTATTGCAGTAAGCAATATCTTTTTTTTTAAAGACCAGTCGAGAATCATTTCATGTTAAAATGCTTTTTTTTTAATCATTAGCTTTCTGTGGGCTCTGGATTGGCTTTCTGTTCATGCTTCCCAAGCTTGTTCAAAACCACTATTCTTGGTCTTGATACATTTATGATATCTGATGAAATTCCAGCTGAAAAGGAGAAAATGTTGTGGGAAACATTGGTCTTTTTTGTTGTTCTGAAGAGCCCCATGAAGTTGGTTACGGGAGGTATTAAAGTGATAGAATCTTTCGGCTGGATTTTAGGTCTTGCTTTTCTCCGGTGCTCTTTCCCTGGAAGTTAGAAGGCCACGGTTAAACATCTCTCAAGCCAAGGGCCCTAGGTAATCTCGTTCCTACTATTTTCTTTGTGTAACTAGAACTAATGTATTCTCTCAGAGTTTTCGGAGATTTGTGAGAGACCTGCTTGTGGTTTGCTGGCTTTTACCATACCAACATGGCACTGACAAAAAGCAAATGTTCACTTCTCTGAAACATCATACTTGAACACCAAAAGAGAGTGTTGACGCATTACCCTTATCAAAATGACATGCTTGACATAGCAGAAAAATCAACTTTATCAGAAATTTTGTATATTATTTTGACTTTTACTGAGTCATCACAAACCTTGTTCAGAAACCTACAGTATTAAAAGTATAGAACAAGAGAGCCTGGCATTCTTTTGGTACATTACTCTTACATTGAAGATGATCCAAACAGGAAAATACATTCTTCTACCCATGATATTCAGAAAGATAGCTTCACACATACCAGCTCTCTGTAGATACTCATAAATGAATGTTCCTCTTCTCTCTTTTTAAAGGAATTTTTGTTTGTAGGTGTGTGTGTGTACCCACTGAGACCAGAAGAGGGTTTCAGATCCCTCAGAGCTGGAGTTACAGGTGGCTGTCAGCTGTACATGGGTGCTGTGCACTGAACTCAGATCTTCAGGAAGAGCAGCATTTGTTCTTAACCACTGGGCCATCCTCCAGTCCTGCATCCCTCTTTTACTTTTCCTGCTTTCTGACTGGTAGTATCATAGATTTTTATTATCGGACAATTGGCCCTTTTCTAAGGTTAGCAGATTAATAAGCACATGCATGAAAATAAGTAATTCATGTATATTCCCTGTTAAATACCTAATAAGGTCTTGGAAGGCGGCTCAGCAGTTAACAGCAGTTCGTGCTCCTTCAGAGGACCCACGTTCAGTTCCCAGCACCCACACCAAGCAGTGCATAACCTCACCTTTTGTAACTCCATTCCACTGAGATCTGACACCTGGCCTCTTGGGCCTCTCTGCACCTGGGCACATGCCCACATACAAATACACAGTACACAGAATTAAAAGATATTTTTAAAATAAAATAGGAAGGAATTAATAATATTGTAAGTTCTAGGCTCTTATTTCTGCATACCCAGGACACCCAACTTTCAACTACCTGAGTCAAAACTGTCAAGTATTAATGAAAACAGCATGGCCTTTGACCTAAGAGTTTTTAGATAATTGTATGTGAAATTTTACAAGAGCAAAATAGTTTAAGATATGCTTAAATGGCGACTTATTCCTGTTAGACTTGGAAATAGCAAAGAGGGATATTTTTTAAATTGTATTATTGTGTGTGTGTGTGTGTACATGCACACACATCACAGCACATGTGTGGAGGTAAGAGTTAAAACACAGCTAGGGGGAATTAGTTAGGTTCTGAGAATAAAACTCGGGTCCTTAGGCTTGCTGGCAAATACCATCCTGCCACATTGTGGGTGGTACTGGCCTGGCTAGGTGGTCCTGGTTGTTTAATAAGGAACTGAGCAAGCCAGGGACCAGCTCCAGTCTGTGGCCTCGGCATCAGTTCCTATGCCCAGGTCCTGCCTTGAGTTCCTGCCCTGATTTCCCTGCATGATGGGCTGCAAGCTCTAAGATGAACTAAACCCTTTTTTCCCCAAGGTGTCCTTGATCATCCTGTTTGTTTTATCACAGCAGTAGAAACCCTAAGGATGAATTACAGACTTCCAGAACTAGCAGGTATTAAAGGAATAGAAGAAAAAAATAATTACCTTTTTTAAAGACAGGAATTACAGATGGTCCTCCATTCTTCTCCAGGCTAAAGAGGAAAAAAAAAATCAAATAATAAAATAATGAAGGCATAGTATATCCCAAAAAACATGAATAAATAATGACTCCAAGTACCATGTCCCAAGGCCTAATGGTCTGTAACACGTGTATAAAACTGCATGCATGCTACCTGAAGCTACCTTATATTCTATCACTTTTTATTCATTCCAAATATTAAATAGATCTAAAAATGGAACATTAACTATGTTTGAAGTGATGAAAAGGGACTCAAGCTGGAATTTGAGGAAAATTGAACATTTTCCATTTCCCATAGAGTTGTGGGAATGACTACAAAGTACAAATCAATTGTACTAAATGAAATTTTATGAATCAATGAGATTAACATTTTAAATGATTAATAAGTTCAGGTTGTATTTTACATTTATATAGTATATTTTAGATTTTCAGTTTTTCAAAGGTCTCTGAAAATAGACTTATCTTTTTCTATACTTAAAATTGATTCATAGAATAGTAATATACTGCTGGGTCTTATTCCCTTCTTACAGTGATAATACATCTTGAGTAGCTCTTTTCCTATATATGAGTGTTTTCCTACTTGGCGAGACTCAGTTCAGCTCTGAGTATAGAAGGAAAGAAAGTAGTCCACAGTAAGGAGACTTTTTCAATGCTTATTTTAAAGGTTATGATGAAGCTAACACACTGAGGCAAAATGATCTGAGCGCAATGCCTGACGGAAGCTGTGACCTCAGCCACTGTAAGAGCTTGGGCGAGCTTTGGGTCAAAAGTCTGGGAAATCCGTTTGCAGTGAAGATTATTTTGTCTTCCCTGTTTAGTTCAGAACTCTTCAAATATATCTCTAGGTTAATAAAAAAATAGATTCCTGAATCGGGCATAGAATTTATCAGTCTCCTCAAAACATCTGAAATAATCATTTCTACACAGGATCCCTAAAATGTGTTTGTTATCCTGTTGATACCCACAATCCTGTTACTAAGTTAGAATTAAAACAAGCTTTGAACTGAGCACAATAATCATGATTAGAGCTGGGCAACATACCAAAGCACTATCCAAAATAAATAGGGTAGTGTCCCTGTGATTGGAAAGTATGACTGATTTTGGAGGGGTCATGTATTTGGCAGATCAAATTAGTGTCCCCACCTTGATTAGGTTAGAGACTATGTTGACAAATTATCTATAGGCATAAGTGTACTATCATAGGGAGCCTTCTAACCCCTGGAACTGAAAGACCCCCAACTTTTCTCTCAACTGAAGCTGCAGGTATTGAGGTACTAGCCAGATATCTTCTCAATAAAGGTCAGTAGTGACACAGGGCAGTGGGACCCTGACAGTAACAAGGAAACCCGTAAGTTAGAACTGGCTATATTAGAACCTTTGCTGGGAGAGAAAGACAAGTAGATAATCATAAATACAGCCAACATGCCATCCTCCCAGGAAAAGGATGAAGTGTGGTGCTGACATTTTCCCTGCCCACCATGACGTGGAGAGTATGGAGGTGTTCATGTATTGTTCTGGGAGAGATGTCCTGATTGGCTGAAGGACAGTGACTACCTGCTACATGGCTATGGACCACATAACCTCCTTTCATGCTTGAGTTTAAAGCATCTTCATCCACATAGAGACTAACAATTGTTGGACATCTGCTTGGTTTGTCTTTCGGGGAATCTTGACTATACCAAAACAAATACATATTTCATGACACCTATATACGTGGAGATGGTTTAGGGGATGTTCTTTGTGAATCCAGTGTTCTACCTCAGCTTCTCACTTCTGTACACTTAACGTTCACAGAAAGCCACACACTTCCATTCAGGACTATCCAGTAGTTGTTATGCTAGCTACGGGGAGCTTTGTCACCACAAAAGATTAATGGAAGGCCATTACTCCTGCAGTTCCCCATAGCCTCTGTTTATCCACCTCTCTATCATGTGCACCCTGAGCAGTTTTTTCCTTCTCTGTGGGGCCACAGAGCTGTTTTGCCACTCCTTGGCACTGGCCTCCAGGAGCAGGACCGTTCCTAGGATTTGGCTTGAGACGTGGTATGCTCACCCTGAACTTTACTGATGTTGAGGCCACCATAGTGGACCAGGCTGGTTTTTCTAATGGCTCTTGTACATCACCAGAACTGCCCTTTATGCTGCTCAAATATCTAAGCATTTCTTTCCAAGAAAATTTGGGTCCAGTCTCATGAGATGTTCTACATCTGGGTGGTAACATCAGCTCTGGCCCATTGCTACAGGGTCTCTGACCTCAGTAATTCTTGCAGCCTCTGAAGTAGCTGTGCTGATGAGTCCTTTGTCTGAACTGCCCTGCCTGCTGACAGGTGAACCAGAAACTTCCTAAATGGTTTGTGGGGGGGGGGGGGGAGGGTTATTTCACTGGCCCGGACTCACCCAGTAGAATGGACTGGCTGGCTGGGAAGCTTTGAGGGACACCTGGTTTCTTCCCCAGTGTTAGGATTGCAGTTGTGAGCAAGCGTCACTAAGCCTTAGCATCTAGTGCATTTATTATTTTGATAAATTGAGAAGAACTTGTTTTTTTGAGGTTTTTGTTTGTTTTGTTTTGTTTTTTTCTATTTCTGGAAGAAACTTCTCTGAGAATTCAATACCAATCAAGCTTAACAGCTCACTCTCCAGCCATTAGGCAATACCTTCCACTCCATACCACTTCTGCCCAACAGCAAAGTAACTGCCGACTACTGAGCCTTCCCAAGAGCAGTGCTTTGAAGCTCAGTTGAGATTTTACCCCCTCCTTGAGCTATTTTGGGGGAAAAAAAAAAAAAAAACTGACACTGCAGAAATTCTGGTTCTTGGTTTTGTTTGTTTTGTTGTGGCAGTTTCCTGAAGGAACTACCCCTCCCTTGTTCTCATCCCAACTTTGAAACAGGGCCTTCTAGTTTATAGCATACTTTTCAGAAAACAGCTATAACCAAATCTGATCTTTCCTGGGCCTAGATATGCTTACGTGCAAACGAATGAATCTACCAACTTTTACATAGCTCAAATCAATCGTGGAAGTGTGTCGAGACTGAAATAAAATGAATTTTACTGTTTTTCCTTGGTGAAATACTACACTTAAAGTGAGAAAAGGTATTTCATACTTAACACTGTGCTTCAGACAGAAACCTGCTGCTGTGCATTCTGATGCAGAGACTAATGAACTAAAAGACAGAAGGCACTTGGCATTCAGAAGTACAGACTTTGGCAATGGACATTCATTCAAGTTAAGTTCATACTTTGGCATACAAGGGATGTATGCATGTCAAGGGGAGTTCTTCACGCAGGACCCCCTAGAATGTCCTAAGATCTTTACTGACAATGTCACTGCGGCAGTCTCTCATAAAGGCACAGTACCTTAAGGATGGAAGCCCCACACTTTCCTGCATTTGGAATTCTTTCAGAAATGCGGGGTTGATCTTGGCATCCCTGCTAATGTTGCTCTTTATGCGCAGGAACTGGTTAGGCTTGTTCCTGCACTCAGTCAGCAGGATGCGGAAGGCGTGCGCATTGAAGGTCAGGTAGCCAAGGGCACAGGAACATGCTGTGCGAACCTGAAATGAGATTTTTTTTACACGTTTTCCATGTGTTTTATTATGACAAAATATAACTGACATAAAACTTACTATTTTGACTATGCTAAATTGTACAATTCATCGGACCTAAATATATTCATATACACTTTCTGAACATTATTTTGGATTCAAATCCCTGTATTCATTCCAAATTTTTAAAAATATTTGGGCTGAGTGTGTCATACATTATGGAAGTATATGTAGACTTTCTCTATTTCCAAATATCACAATTTAATAAGGAACCTCTTAAGCAATGGGCTCTGAAGGCTCAGGGATTATCACAGAAGTGGTAGCTGACTACAGGAAACAGTGCCTTCAGCACATAGCAAGGCAGCTCTACATATGAACTCAGAGTGATTTCAGTAGCATACACAAAGCCTGTGGAAGCCCAACCCAGACCAGATCCCAGCATGGGGATGGGAGGTGAGCATACAATCCCACCCAGAGCTGTGTACCTGCCAAGAGAGAAAGAGACAGTCTTCTTCTAAGTGTGCAGCCCCTGTAAGTCAACTGCATTCCAGTTGAAGACCATACAATCAGGAATATTTGAGCAGCACAGATTGATCTTGGTGGGCTTTTAAAAAAGACTTAAAGTTATGTGGGTAGGGGAATGAAGTGGGTAAGTGGAGGTAAGTGAGTAAGTGAGAATGAGGTGGGAAGAGTTGGAGAGAAGGGTGAATATGATGGAAACCCTTAGTATTCTCACAAAAAAAAAAAAAAAACTAATAAAAATTATCTAGCCCAGGGCACTAATTGGCTCCTTCTTAAGAAAGTCTCTGTTGGACCCAAGTTCAGGTCCTAGCTTCCACATCAGGCAGCTCACAACCACCTGGAACTCCAAGTCCAGGGGATCCAGCACCCTCTTCTGGCCTCCACATGCACATACCTACACAGACACACACATTATTAAAAATAAAACTTAAGAAAATTTCTATAAACATGAATATCATATGGACATAAACAGATAACAGTCTCTCACATGCCAGCGCACTGGGCTTCCAGGCTCTTCCTCTGCCCATGTTTTTAGAGACTACTATTAACTGCCATTGGTTTCTAGTTATTGCTTACAATAACTGTGAGTATACTTGACTTCATTTTAGAATTATCTAGAATATTTAAAAATGAAAATAAAGGCTAAGTAATCAGTTCTTGTGAGATGCTTTCTAAATATTTTAGTTATGAATTTCCATATCGCGGTATATTTATTTATGGACTGAACTTTTAAATTTCAAGTTAAAAGTAATGGGTTTCATTATGGCACCTTCATACATCCACGTCATGCTTTGTTCTTAAAATGTGGTACCCTTCACGGATCTGCATGTCGTCCTTTCACAGGACACATTTTAAATCTCCATGTAACCCACACTGGCCTTGAAGTAGGAAGGATCCCTCTGATTCAGCCTCCTGAGGGCTGAGATTACTGGCATGAATTATGATAAGTTTTGTAGATTAAATCTTGGTTCTAGAATCAAAATGCCTTATTTCACACTTTTGTTTTTGTATTTTAACTCAGATTAATTTGAACAGGTATTAGTTTTTAAACATTTTTAAAACATCTTAAATGAGAATGATACTAAAGAATGTCTTCTTAATAAACTTACCCTGCTTCTGCTGTGAGGCAATTGATCATAAAGCATGTATAAACACACATATTTGTTAAGAGAACTTCTACTCACTTGTCAGCAATATTAATTACCAACTTTCCATGTTGACCTTCTTTAACTTTTTTAAAAAGATTGATGGGCTGTGTGTGTGTGTGTGTGTGTGTGTGTGTGTGTGTGTGTGTGTGTGTTGTGTGTGAGATGGAGGCCAGAAAAAGACACTGGATCGTCTACACACAATTGTGAGTCATCCCAAATGGGTACTGGGAGCCAAACTAGGGTCCTCTGAAAGAGCAATCCATGCTCTTAACCATCTCCCCTGCCCCACAGTTTTTAAATCTTTAATTACAGTTGTTGTATACAGCTTTTGTAAAATTCTGTTTGAATGTTAGAGTTACATCAAATGTGTAGTTTCTGTGGGAATCTGAATTATGTCTGTCAGAACTAATACTGGAAAGTTCATCTAGCTTTGAGTTATTATCATGAATTTTATAATAGCCCGAGGAAAGGTATCCTGCTTGTGTGAGAAAAGAAAATTTTATTATTTGTAGCACATTAAACTTTAAAATTAGCTTTTTATTTTTACCTCTTCTCTTCCTGAGTACAGGTGGTAGCATAGCCGTTGGATTGTCCCTAGTGCCAGGAAAGCTTCTGGGATGCCAGGTCGGGAATGAGCCAGGCTAGCTATTAGATTGCCTAGAATTAAAACAGAAAAAAGCTCTTGTGTCATCTAAAGCTGATAGCTGATGTGTTGCTTTTTTGTTTACTTGCACAAAACCTCTCTGTTAAATGAAGAAGCAAGGAAAAAAAAAAAACATATCCATGTAAATGTGGAATAATCTTTCTGTGTAGTTTGATTGACTTTCTGTCACAAATACTAAAACTTATACAAGGTCTTATACAAATAATGAGAAATTTTTAAAGTTGGAAGTTTTCTGTCATACAAAACTTCAAAATATATTCACTCTGTTTTTACATTGTTTTTAAATTTTTATTTTTTTAGTTTTTAAATTTTTAGTTTTTAAATTTTATTTATTTAGGTGTTTTTCCTGGGAGTATGTTTGTATACCAATTGCATTTTTTTGTGCCCACAAAGGCCACATGACGGTATCAGATCTCCTTCAGATGGGAGAGTTGTGAGCCACACGTGGGTGCTGGGAACCAAACCTCAGTCCTCTGGAAAAGCAACCAGTGCCTTTAACCACTGGGCCATCTCTCCAGCCCCTGTTAGTGTTTGGGTTTTTTGTTTTGTTTTGTTTTTTAAATGATGGTGAACATAGTCACTGAATTGCATTAAAAACATTTCCTTTTTGTAGTTCAGATGGTTTCCAGTTGAAGGTTTAATGATATTTTAAAATCAAGCAATGTATCACTTACTGAAATTTAAAATTACTGATGTTCTTATCATAAAAAGAAATGTTTGGGGACTGGGAATGAAAGTGTCCAATAACATATAGACATACATAAATATGCAGCTACCAACTTAATGCTATTTTTTGTTATAAGATACACATGTACTTCTTAATATGTTTATATACTTTGGCAATATGAACTGAATTTTGTTCTTGTATTTTGTTCTGGCATCTAATATAAGCCCACAGATTCTTTGTGCTCATTGCCTCAGAATGAGAGGACTAAGTTGTAAAGCAAATCTGTGCAAAGGTAACTTCTCTAATAGAGATGTCTTCAGAGATGAGAAGTAAGAAATGAGAAACAAATGGAGAAGGCAGGGAAGCCACAGTGAAGAACATTTGGATTTCTAATCTCTAAAGGAATGTGGCAGGAACACTTACTTTCTGGAGAGTTGCTGAGAAGCACCTAGAAAAAATGAGCACTTGGCAAACTTCTGTGTCTTTGGTGGATTTTCTGGGAATCGTGTCCTGGACATGAGCAATGGGTTATTACATCATAGCTGAGGCCTGAATGTCTTACTTTTCCAGAGATATCTGGATGTGCATGGCTCCAGATGTGCAAGCCTACATATGCACAAGCTTATACCTACACGTGCCTCCACATACATATGCACATCATGTGGCAGAGTACAGAGAAGGTACAATAAGTTTTGAAATGCATTTCTCCCAGATTAAGAAAATCACTATCTGAAAAGAAATATGATATATCTTGTAGCAAGGAGATCATGAAACAAAATTTAAAAACCACTACAATTAAATTTCTTTCCAACATATTTTTTCTATACCTAGTTTCCATAAGTAAGTTTTCACTTGTGTGACTCTTCTTCCTTTCTAAGCAGATATACTTCGCTCAGATAGCAATTAGCTATTATAAATTGATAATATATTTGATCTTTTATTTATTTTGCTAGTAGTCACAAACTATCATTCTGAAACTGTTTTATGTAGTTTTGAGTGGTAGTTCAGCTAAATATTATCACCTATTGTTACAAGTATGGGTAAATTTGGGGTAGATATGATTACAAACTTAACATTGTATTAAGAGAACTCATGGACTATTTTTCTTTGCTGTGTTAATCTCTTTGTTTTTTGAGATAGGGTCTCTCTCGTAGCACTGGCTGTTCTGGGATTCACTATGTAGACCAGACTGGCTCGAACTCACAGAGATTCAACTGCCTCTGCCACTGGAGGGCTGGAATCAAAGATATACACTTGGCTTGGTAATTAAGAACACCTGTTGTTCTTATAAAGGACCCAAGTTTGATTCCCAGCACCCACATGATGGCTCACAAGCATTCATATAACTCCAGTCCCAGTGGACCCAATACTCTCATTTGACCTCCATATCAACAGGCACGTGGATAGTGCACATACATTTGTGTAGGTAAAACACCCATACACATAAAATAATAAATCTAAAAACATTAAGAACTCTTAAATAATAATAGAACATATACAATCCATCGAAAGAAACACAAAAGCATATCATGTAAGTCTGCCACTACTACTGAAAATCAGAGTGTAAGTTATTTCTTGGCAGTGTATAATTGAATAATCACTTTATAGTCTAGAAAATTATTAGAAGTTTGAAATAATAACTAAGAAAGCAAAAAGGCAGTGTTGAGAGTTATTGCATTCCTGTTCAGCAGAGTGATGGCAATTGCTCCATGCAGACATGTTCGGTATTTTCAGGCACCACCATAATTTGAAATGATGCAACAGGGAATCAGGTGTATTTTAGTATCATTGGATTGCAATCTAAAATATTTTATGGTCTGTCTTGGATATGAAACATGTTCCTTTGTGTAGATGCCATTAGTATTTTTGTTGTTATTGTTGTTTCTTACCTGACAGGACAATAGTAGGAGTATGGACTGAATACAGACTGTCAGATAAAATAGTAACACCTTTTGCAGACAAAGTAATATGGTCTACATCTATAATGACTTTAGCCAATACGACAATCTAAAACAAACAAACAAAAAACATAGAATCAGTGAAGATTTGCTACTCAGATTCTTTTAATCACTTATGATTTGCAGGCAATTTTAGAAGTAAAGGGGACATTTTGTGGGCTTCAATAGAAGAGATGTGAGAGGTGGGGAGGAAAAGTGAGAGTACTTTCCCCAAAATGGTCACAGCAATGACTACGGCAGGCCACACTATTCTTTCTGCAGTTCTTGCAGTGTTTGCCCTTCAATTACAAAGGACATTCTTCACAAGGCTGGAGGATAGAAAAGCTCTGAAGAATAAGCGTAGGACAGAGAAGATCCTAAGTTACCAGGTGGAGGAAGCCGTGTCAGCTGACAGTCTGTAATTAGACCTGTTTTCAACACAACTATCTCTCTCTACATAGTTCCTTTAAACATCAATATGATCAAAACACCTGCCCATTGGCTTCACAGGGTTGTTATAGACATCTTATGTAACTTTAAAAATTCTGTATAAATGAAGAAGTCCTAATAATGGGCTTTATATAAGGTAGAGGAGCTGATGTACAAAATACTAAATAAATTTCACAAATTAATAAACATTTTTTGGATCCCCAATAAAAAACTGTTCACCAAAGACAACAAACTTGCCAGTGTTGAATATTAGGCTCTGTGTACCTGAAAGGCTGCCATTGCCTTCTCTGTTTCAACTTTGGATTGAAGAAAGGGATCAAAAATAGATATGGTTATCATTCCACTTTCCAGTATTAAGTATTGTTGAAAACGATTATTGAAGGCAAAAAGGGTTAGTGCATAACCTGCTCTCAAGCAGACTTCCTAGAAAGAGATGAAATGCCAGTCATTTTTATTTGTTTCACTACATGTTACTCACTGGATTTTGAGTTATTTTCTATTAAAATACATTTCATTCTTATCAGGTAGAGAAATATAACATTATTGGGGGAAATTTTTAAAGCATAAACAACTGCTTCATATTAGCTGCTTTGGGAAAAGTTCTCTTCATCCTAAGGCATTTCAGAAGCCTCACTACAGTGTTGGATGAGATGTGGATGACTAGGGATTGAAAGGGCATGAAACTAAGTTACAAGTTTGATTCAGGACAAAGATTTCTTTTGGCCTCATCACCAAGTATTAAAATTGCTGCATGTCAAGGAAGGCGTGTGGCAACTATGAAAAACGGGGAACCATATTATCACATCATTACAAACTTATGACCCACAAAGACATATTTTGTATGTTCTCTTAAATGATATTCTCAAGTGTCGCCATGAAGAATACTTCATTATAACTGGTAGTGTTTTCTTAGAACCATTTTCCCTAGGTAAGCACACTGAGATTCTGTCAAGATCCTACCTTATCTTTTGAGTGAAGAAGATAGAGGACATCAGAATATGCAAATCCTTCCTTCTCTTGTAATTCTTTCTGTAGAACATCATTCCCTAGGACGATGCATGCCAAAGAAAATGCCACTTCAACCTAAATATGTGGTTTTCAAAAATTATTTTTCATTCACACATTACCAAATAATATATTTCATCATGTAAATATTTGTGCCACATCTAAAATAATTTTAAGTGTTTGTTGTCATGGGTTCAAAGGCTGTTTTAAATTGTTAATGACCACTGAGCTGTCAAACTTTAAGGGACTGCCTAAGAATTTAAGCAAAGTTTTATAAAAAGAGTCAAGACATAGTCTTTTTCTTCTAGTTTTAGAGGTTTTTAACTTAACACTTTTCTTCCTTTAGGAAGATAAACATGTACATTGTTGGGCTTAAAAGACAGCTTCTGAAAGTGCTATACTATACTTTCCTATGAAAATGTTAAGAATTTGAAAAGCATGACTATTGTGAAATATTATGTCCACTGTAGGGTACAATTTTCAGGAAAATTACTGAAAATATTTATTTTATAGTTTAACCAGTTTCAAAAACCATTGAAAATATAAACCTGATTATGTATGGGTAGAATGAAAGTTTTTCCATGAAACCCATTTAAGTATAAATATATTTTATGTTGCATTTCCATAATTTTATGAAATATACCTAAAAAGTCTATATAATTTTTACAATTCAAAACAAATTTTATTTGTAGCTTATGCTTCCCTTGATTTCCCTACTGAGTTCTTAAAATAATATCACCCTTTACATATCCTGAAAGGCCAAGATATCTTTTCTGATAATGTGTCTATAAAAGAAAGTATTACTATTCACTAACCCATAAGTCTCCTATGTTTTTCTATTCTTATAATATCCTGAAAGGCCAAATAACTTATGACATTTTTTTTTGCAGTATATTTATAAAAGAAAATCTTACTATTCACTAGCACATTATCCTATATTTTTGTATTTCCTCATCACTAACAGAACTCCTAGTAAATTATGAGAAATAAATGTACTTTTTGTTGTTATAATTTCCCGCTTAGCCACCTACAGCATTTCTGAGTTTCTATGGCTTTAGAAAAGGGTTTGAATTGCTGCTGACTTATTAGGGCCATTTTCCTGCTGGATAGAAGAGTGAATAACTCTCAAAGACCTTACTATAATTCTTTGTTATGTCCAGCCTTGAGGGTACTGGCTGACAGCCAATTCATGCTATTTTGATGGTGTTCCCTCATTCTTGAGAAACACAGTGCCACTGTTCCCACACAGTTTTAACAGTCATCAACTAGGGACGTAGGAAGCTATCCTCTGAATACACAATGAATGGCTAAGGAAAAAAAGCTAAAGAATATTTGCATAAGACTTCCTGTCATATTTGAAGAAACTGATATTTACTACATCAGTATTTTCTGCTTAAAACTTTGAGAATTTTGTTTTAAAAGTTAAATTGTTAGGCCTGTAAACCTGCATAATCTAAGCTACAAGTTATTCTGAAAAGTATTGTGTATATTACATTCACTATGTCAGAAAACATTTAAAACCTTAATATATACCTTAATGTTAACTGAAGGGTGAGTTCTTAGTAGTTGAATAAGCACTGGAAAGGCATTCTCCTCCACAACATACTGTTGACTCAGGGGATTGCTTGTGTGGGCCACACCTGTAAGGCTCTCATAGGTCAGTGAGGTCATGTTTCTGTTCCATCTTGGAAATTGTAGAGTCAAACTTAGCTTGATTTTGGTTGATAAACTATCTTAAGGTAATTTGGCTAGCAAATTTTAAAAACATAGTATATTGACACTATTTCCCTACTACATTAGTTTTTTAAAGGACAGAATGAATAAACATGGAAATTTATTAGTAGAATTTTAGATGGTTTTATAATAGAGCCACAGCACATGAATTTGAAAAATGTTACATTATTAAAGAATAACAGCCATTATTGGTTTAAAATATTATATCCTGGTACTCAAGTTTATAATTATTGTTTTCTATTAAAAGATTCTTATCTATAAAATTTACTAATCACTGAGTTAAAATTTCTAGTTTTCTTAAATTTCATATTCTAAAACAATAATCATATTGTCTTCCTTGATAACATTCTCTATTTCATGTTGCAGTGCTAATATCAGGAAGAAACCCAATCTTATTTTTGTGCATATACATGAACGATTTTAATTTTGTTTGCCAAGGAATGCCATTACATATACTTAAGTATAGTGTGTGTCTGTGTGTGTGTGTGTGTGTGTGTGTCTTATATACTTAAATAAAAATAAAAGTTTAGGCTCCTCTGAACAATGAGGAAAGCTACCTACCAACATATTGTTATCTGGAATGCTTAAATTAACTAGAGGGAGTAGAATAAGTAACACCAACTTTATTTTCTCTCCTTTATCACCTCCATATATGGACAGTTGTGTGGGGAGGATTATCAAGCAACTATATATAGATATATAATATGTACATGTATAACATATGTGTTAGCATTTATGATAATTGTTTTATTTATGTGAATATGTCTGTGTAAGCTTATTTGTATGGGTGACCCCACAAGTCGGCTGGAGTTATTGGCAGGGTGTTAAGAACATGGGTGCTGAAAACAAACTCAGGTCCTCTAGAAGAGAAACAAGTTCTCTTAACCACTGAGCCATCTCTCCAACCCCCATTTACTAGAATGTTATTAGTAGCTAGAATGTATATTATAGAGTCCAGCTATGACAGAAATATTATTTTCTGGATTATTTATGTCTTGGAATAGTTATTGAATTTCTACAGGTATTTTTCAGGAGCAAAGAGAAAAACATGAAGCTACTAACTTTCACATCTGGGTACTTTTGAGAAAATTACAATTTTCTGGAAAAACAAACATACACTAAAACTTCTTTTTCTCTTGCTTGCAAGAAATAGCCTGCATTCTCTACTCTGAATTCAGGAGTGTCAGCAAAGAACCCAAATTTTATTGACAGATAATTCACTAAAATGCCTCATTTTTTTTTAACTCAAAAAAAGGCAATTCTTTTGCAACAAAGCCCACTTTATATAAACACAGAATTATTCAAAGAAACATATAGAGAAATATGAATTGAAAAAAAATATGTAACTGAACATTAACTTTGAAAAATTTATGGTTCTTGACATTTTAAAATTCTCTTAAAATAAATGGGATTCTTTCAGTTCAAAATAGTCAATGTTCATTGTCTTCATTTTCTATTCTACTAGCATTCAAGAGCAAGACAGATGCGGAATTCCTAATGTCACCACTTTAACTCACCGAGGTCTTGAAAAAAAAAATTTATAAATCATCTTACATAGTGTGGATAGAGATAAAGAAACAGTTCTACTTCTCTTCCTAAGTTTTTGGATTTTTCTCATAGTAATTAAGAAATTGAGAATGTATACAAACCAATACAAATGGATCCTACTGCTCTTATGACGCTCAGAAGTGTGCCTTCAGCTATCTTGTTGATCCTCAGTAAGCGGACCAGTGGTGCGATGCCATTCCCTTCACAGATTTGATTTTGATGCATCCTGCTATCCTTACTTAGAGCTATGACTGCTTCACCTCCTGGTAAAAGGAAGTGAGAGGCGGGTATGGACTTGGGTTTCTCCTGCAGCTCAGTTATGTTGGTAAAAGCAGTTATGTAAATAACTCACCTACATATTGCATCTTAGCTGATGGCGACAAAAGCATGTTTATTATAAAGTTGTACCCAATCTGTTCCGCCATATATTTTTGTTGTTTCAGGGTTTGTCCTGCCAAAGCCCAAAGTGCTATGGCCCCTTGCTCCTTCACGTCTATTTGAAAGGCCTATTGAGACAAACACATGCCTTCTTTCAGTGGTTGTGTACTGAACATATTAGGGGTGTATATTTTTAATAGAACATGCATTTCAAAATGTGGTTTGATTTTCCAGTCACCAAATTAAATTCAAAAAGAAGTAAATCATCTGAACAGTTGGAAGAGTGGTGATAAGAATACCTTTAGAAGTTTTAGGAGATCTTTAGTTAAGTTTCTTTCCAGAAATGCCTTCTGGATTGATGGATTGCAGCTCGCCAGTGACTCCACAGCCATCGCACCTCTCACTTGGACGCTAAGCTGCTTCCCTTTAAAAAGATCTACCAGAGGCGGAATGGCCCCTGCTGCGGCAATAGCATCCTGCACCTCCTTATTGTCACGGCCCACCTCAGCAATTGCAGCCGAGGACACTGCCTTCAATATATCTTCAAAAGAGTCAAGAGTGAGTGAACAAGTCATTTAAAATGTAAATACCACATTGCAGTATCCCACTGCCCATATTACAAAATCAAATCTAGAAGTCCAAAGAAAATTTAGGAAACAAAAATACAAATCATTTAGATTTCATCTTGTCCACTACTTCTTATAGAGATACTTGGCCATATTTGGGTAATTGTAGACATACGCAAAATAGTTGTACTGCTAACATAATATATAGAGTTTTTGTTTACCATTGAAATACTTTCTCCATTCCTCTATGAACATAAATGTCACAGATGCCTTCTAAATATTGCTTCAGTGGTTGTATCACATTTCCTTAGCCACTCACACTTTGAAAATATGTTGCTTCAAACTTCTCACTGTTTTAAATAATTCCAGGAAGAATTTTCTTAACACACAGATATTTATCAAAATACTTTTCTAGCGCAGAGTCTCTTGAATTACTGGAATAATTCAGTGTATTTTAATAAATTGCTTTCTAAAAGGGTCAGTGGCATTTTATTCTTTCATAATTAGAGCTCAGGCATATCAATGAGACTTTGTCTTGAATATAGATACTATCATTCAAAATAAATATATAAAGTTACTAACTTGGTAGACAAAATGGTATCTCATTGTGGTACCATGGAAATGGGTCAAAACCTTGCATGGCTGGTTGAGGGCACTAGCAGCTTCTGCTATCAAAGCAGAAGAAAGCTGTGGGACCCTCCCGACCTGCATCACAAAGTCCGCACCCTAGCCCACTCTGAACAGGCCAGTGGTGATTGGCAGATTGACTACCTGTTCCCCGCCTCTGTACCTCAAAATATATTCACCTGAACCCTTGCAATAAACTGACTTATGAACAGAAGTTCCTCTGAACAGAAAGTCCCAGGGTAACTTGATTTATCCTGTCCAGCTCCAAGAGCCCCTACCAGATCTCTATTACTGATCCAGACCCACGCCCCTCCTGCATTCCTACCCACCACTCCTGTGAAGTGGCCCCTTCATCTGGCAGTGAGAGGGTTGCATCAGGTGGGTTGGGGACAAGTGAGCAAGAGACAGAATCCAAACCAACAGACTGACACCTCATTATATTTTCTTCTTAAAATTTACAGAAAAGTTGTAAGAATGAGTCAGAGAATTTATATACTTCACCTGCACTTATAAATGTAATAGTCCTACATTGATTTTATATATTTATCTCTCTACAACTTAGTTTTGGTCTATCTATATCTATCTACCTATCTATCTATCTATCTATCTATCATCTACCTCTCTATTTTACTCTGCCGTGCTAGCTTGAAACTCACTATACAAGCCAAACTGGCTTCGAACTTACAGAGATCTGCCTGCCTCTGCCTCCCACATATTGGAATTGAAGGAGTATACCACTATACCTGGCAATAATTTAGTTATCTACATTTGAAGCTTTGCATAGACACATAGATATACATAGCAATCAGTGGATGCAATTCTTTAATCATATTACATCTGCTAAGCTGTAATGTCCTCTATGATACTTTTTTCTCTTAGTATAGGATCCAGATTCAGAGCATGAATTTCATTTATGATGTCTCTGTCTCCAATATTCTACAACAAACCTTTAGTCTCTGTCTTTTGTGACTTAGACTTTTTAAATTAATATTAGCATTTATTATAAACCTCGGTTCAGGTCTATTTAATGTTTCTCATGATTCAAGATACACACCTCCATCCAGAATATTTCAAAAATAACATCATCTTCTTTGGAAATAGCTCATGTAGTGTTAGATGATGCTAATCTGTTTTCATTAGTTATGTTAGTTTTAAATTCCCAGTTTCTATACTGTTTTGTTGCTAATAATGTCTTGCTTCCAAAACAAAAAACAAAAAACTTCTTTAATATTGTGTAAGCAAGACAGGCATGGTTGCATATGCTTTTGATCCCAGTACTGGGGAGGCAGAGGCAGCTGGATCTCTGTGAGTTCTAGGTTAGTCTGGTCTACCCAGTAAGACCCTGTCTTAGTAATAATAATAAAGTCATTATCAAGATTTGTCACCAAAATTGAGCAGAAATTAGTAATTTTTCTTTGAACCAATCTTAAAATTTTTACAAAATATTAGTTTGCCAATCTATATTTCTTTCTCAAAAAGCAATGTAAAATAAATTAAATAACCATGAGCCCACTTTGAGGATCATAGCAAAGAGAATTAGTTGTTAAAATGCTGAAGTTATATGTAAGTTTTAAGCATAAAGAAAAGAAATACTTAAAAACTTAAATTCTTCTTACTCCTTGGAGTAAGAGAATAGTATAGATTACAGTGTAAGAAAAAAAATGGTTTTATTTAAGTGTTAGGTAAGTCAATGCCTAAAAGGGAGTATTTTAATTATTTATTTCTATTGATTTTTTTGTGGACTCATTTAAATTGCTGTTATATTTACTGTTTTTCAATACTATTTAGAACAGGGGAAAAAAAGAAAGGCCTAGTCTCTTCCTTTAAGTTTTAAATAATGGCACAAACAAGATAGAGAATTACAAATAAACTCTATATGGTTAGACTGTGCATAAAGGATGCCCCTCTGGGCTGCTCGAGTAGCCAGAAGAGCAGTGCATGGTGTAGGAACACTTGGAACAGAGAACTTCAGGGCTGAAAGGGAAGCTGTTTGTGTCTTTTCATGATACAGATTCTCAGAAGATGACACCTGCTTACATTTGCTATTCTAAGATAAAGGCAAGCTTCCCCTTCCTTCTCCTTTACCTCAACTTAGTGTTTTTATATTTTATTTACTTTGTACTTAGGAATGATGATCTGTGGCAGGAAGACAGATAGCAGAGCATACAGGAACAAGGGACACATCTACACCCATGTTTTTCTCCTCCAAAATGCAAAGCTCATACAGTTATGCTTGCTGGGATGAGACTGACATGATGGAAGCGAGGTGAACATTGGCAGCTGCTGCATGAGCTGCCTGATACGTCCTGGGGCTCCTGGAACTGAGGTGCAATAGGAGCAGACTGGCTTGATGCCTGCTTATTGCCTTGTATTTTGATATTAAATATTTAAGAGCAAATCCAAAGTTCTTGGTGTACATTGCAACATAGCTTCCAATGATCAAAATATATATTATTCATGCAAGAAGAAATCTTCCTTCCCCGAGCATATCATCTCTGTTCATGCTAATATTTTTATTTATGCAAATGGATAGTTAAGCATTTTAATGTACTTTTGAGAGTCAATTGTTTCTACGAATTTAGTAGTTTTAAGTTTTTCAGATATTTTGTGGGCTATATTATGAGTGGTTCTAGATCCATTCAAAGATTTGTTCACAGACAATCTAAAACATTTGTTCATAGACAAATCCAGATCTGTGTTTGCTTCCTTTGGTAAATCTGGTCACTTTTAAACAGACAGGTTGAGACTCACCAGAATCAGAACTCAGAAACTGGATGAGGTACTTGATACCGTTGTGCTCTTTCATTGCTAGCTGGTTTAGTTCGTTTCCCACACATAACACCCGGATACAGTTCATTACATTCACCAGCACACTTTCTATGTTTATGCTCAAGAGATTTATCAGAGCTGGAATTCCATTCTAAAAAGAAACAAAAAGGAATTACATTTGAATTCATTTAAAATTGATGTAATTTTGTTTAAAAGTCTGTAAATGCATCCTTATTTAGTAGAGAATAATTGCTTATAACAAAAGTGTCTAGTGGTGTCCCACAGTAACTGAGTAATTCTTATCCAGAAAAATAGAATGTTATTATAGAACTAAGATCAAACACATAAATATGCATTATCTGACCCAATAAGATGGAATGGTATAGCACATCCTAAATATACTGCATACATGGAGTCATTTTATCTCATTTCTGGCTAATGCCCAAATCAATGAACATGTGATTTAAGTAGATAAGACTGAGTAGCCCTGGAATTAGGCCTGGGTGTGACTATATTTCCAGCATATTTTCTAAAGGATTGAAATTAAATTAAATTTAAATTTAATTTAAAGACTAATTAAATAGGAAAGCACAAAGAAAACAGAAAATATAAATGGTTTTCTGCCATAAGGAATTCAAGGCACATTTTATAACACAGATGCGCGATTCATATAGAAGAAACAACTTTATAAAACTGAAGAAACTTATGTCCAGGAACTTCGCTTCGTTTGTAAATACCTAAAGAAAGATCTTAGAACCTGGTGCACACATCTGAGCGAGCAAAGCATGACAGCAATTGCTTGGTGTTCACCAAAAGCAATTTCCTTCTAATTTTCCTGGTACACAACCAGGATATATTTCTCAGACATAATATCTTCATATAAACAGGATACAACCAACATATACTATGAAAAATACGCCATCTTCTCCCCAGGGCTACTCATCTGAACTCTGTCAGTGCTGAGCAAGAGCCCTCTAGGCCAGCCAGCTTTGCCACAGACCTGCACCATTCCTGAGCCCTGCTGTTTGCTGAAGTGTTTTCTCTGAAGCTCCCCCTCCTTTCCCTGATCATCCCTAGGAGTGTTGCTACTGTGTAACAACATGGATCCCTATCTTTCTAGTTACTGTGTGAGAGAATTGATGTCAGTCAAAACTGATGCTCTATGAAACAGCACTCACATATCTGGCAATAACATCCTTGTTTTCGCACTTAGCAATATCATATAGAATAACAGCACAGCGGGTATGTAGTTCGGGTTCATCAGAAGCCAGCAGGTTGATCAAAGCAGGAATTCCTCCAGCCTCCACCAAAGCATGCACCACACTTACATGGGTTGAGATATTACTCAGTAACCCAACAGTTTTACACTGCAGTTTTATTTTGGGACTTTTTAATAGATTGATTAAAGCAGGAATGGTACCTGTAAAGATAAGATTAAAATAAGCATAAATTACTCAAAATCATTTATAGTCAATTTACCCTAACAGCATTGAAATAATGTTCATGGGTATGGCAATATAAATAATTACAGACAGTTCTACAAAATATTTAATAACCTCTTGAAATGATGTGGAAATAGTTTTATCTACAAGATAGTGGCTTTCGTTGTTTGCATATTTGATTTTTATATAACATTCAATCATACGCTTCATATTAATAAATCTGAACTATCTTTAAAACACTGAATTTTGGCCTAAGAGAATTGGTAATTTTTCCTGTAGACAGGAACTCACTATGCAATTCACCATCCTTTTGTCTCAGCTGCCCAAGTGCTAAGATCACAGGTGTTCATCGTCAGGCCTAGCTGATACATCCTGTGATGTACCACATGGTCAAGTTTTGCTCTGGGTACTGAATTATCTTTGCGTGGCAGTATTTATTTAATTATCTGAATATGTCATCATATGTTATCTTAAACCAAAAAGTAAAATAAGTGCTGATCTAGTAAAATGTAACACTAGCCTTATTAATTATAATTATCATTGACTTTAGTTGGCTGCTTGTTAGGTTTATATCAGTTAGGTTGATAAGAAACCACACCAAAAAAGACACACAAAGTTCTGAAAAATATGAGTATAACCGAGGCTCATTTTTTGAATCTACCTGAAATGAAACCATATATTGTTGACTTTTTTGGGAAATTGAACTTTTCCAAACATGTTTTTAATGAGTTGAGTAAATTTAAGCTTATTCGCCCATCAGTATTCATGGAACATCTCATGTGTATGCATATTAGGGAAGTGGATACCATACTGGATAATTCAGACATTCCCATCATTTCAGAAAGTGGACAGTGCTGCTCTCAGAACAAGTCCACGTGGTTGATCCATTCAATTAGCAAAGAAACTGGGCCAGAGAATCTCCACAATTAATGTCGTTTTTTAAATGCAGAACTACTTACAAACCTGGCCTGACATTTTCTACTAATTTTCAACTTAAAAAATAAATGGTGTAAGTGTACCACGGAAGTGGTTTATAAATGAAAGTTATGATAGCAGTACTGTGATGGTTACACTGAATTGTCAACTTGACATAATCTAGAGTCACCTGAGAGTCTCAGTGAAGGACTGTCCAGATAAGATTGGCCTATAAGGATATATGTGGGAGATTGTTTGATTACTAATGTTAATTGATGTGGGAACTCACCTACTATGGGCGACACTGGCGATGCCAAGCGTCCTGAAGGCGCTGTTTGAAAAAATTCCAGCGCCTGGACAACCTGGACTAACTCTTCACTGCCCTTGGTGGAAATTCATTACACATCTTTCTCTGGTACTTATATTCTTTACTGTTAAAGGCCTCTCATGAAAGCTAGAGCTGGGATAATGTATCAAAACTGGGATTAATAAGAATGAAACTAATGGTAGCTCCCTGGGAAAAACCACTGCAGAAAGTTGAGTCTTCCATAGAACCTATTACTTAGACTCACATTTAGATTATTAATAAATGATATCAGTAAGCAGAAGACATGGGATCTGAGAAAAATTATTAAAGAAGAAGGAAAAAACCTAGGGAAATTCTAGAAGCTGACAAACTATAACTGAATCATTAGGTTTTCGTGTCCAGCTTCAGAAACAGGAACTAATATGAGCAGGAAGAAATTTTGATCATATAATTAATGACAATCCTTGGTTCATAGGGAAAGAAAGCAGTTTTAGGAATCTTGATGCCCTTCATCCTTTACAGGATTGTAATAAAGATAGGAATCATATTGAAAAAAGAGTTCATGGCAAAGACACAGAGAAAAGTATTTTGGCTCAGTGAACTGCCTGCCTTCCCAAGAAGACTTGTCAGACCAGGACTTTTTTGATATTATAGAAAGACAAAGGACAGACCACCCTTGCTTAAGCAAATGGCTGTATCATATTTTAAGAATCAAAGGAAGGGATGGTGGTCTTATTTAGTTTAATATAAAAGAAAAACAGAGGAAGGAAAGGAAGATTAAATAAGGGTCTGAGAGATTGGACTTCTGTAGAAAGATAGGTTTGATGATATAACAGGTAGTAGGAAATAGCTTCTCACTATTAACTCTGGGCCAAATTTAAACAGAATGAAACACAAATAGAGCCATCCTATCCATCATTTCTGTAACCATAGGCTTTATGACACCAATCTTAAGGAAAAAGATACTGAGTTAAAAGAAAACTGATTTTATCATAACGTTAATTTTTAGTTCTCATGAAATTTGCTGTTTGTTTCTTTTAATATACTTATGTAATTAAGGAAGACTTTAGAAAAATGTATTCTAAAGGGCTATATAATAAATGATTAAAGTATCCGAGGCAGTGATTTTGTATATAAATAAAGCCTGTGAGAGACACAGAGTAGGTCAAGCCATACCGAGATGTGCTTCCTCTCTGTCTGTCTCTTGTAAAATGAAACTCAACAGTGTCCCGCATCTGATTCTTCCCTCACTGCTCTTGTATCCACCCACTTCAAGCCCTGTCCTCATCCAGGGCTGGACCCCAGTACACCATGACCTAGGCAGGAGATCCTAGATTGTAAGTATACAAAGAGGGCTGAGCTCAAGGAGGCATGTATGCATGCACTCATTTCTCTCTGCACTCAACTGTGGATGTGTGTCCTGGCTGCTTCAAGTTCCTGCATCCTTGACTTCCCCATAATGATGTATTGAAACCTGGAATCATAAGCTAAAATAAACACTTTCTCCCCTAAGCATTTTTGTCAGGGTGTTTGTCACAGCAAATACTAAACTAGAACAAGTACTATGGTAAAGTTCTTTTGAAGACTTCCTAAAATTTCAGAGGTTTAGAGAAATTGAGTTCCTCTAAAATGTAGATAGTTTTTTGACCAGGTGCAGCTTTCACGTGAAAAATAAAATATATAGTTGACAGAAGTGATCTTAGAGAAAAGAAAAAATTTTAAATCAATTAAAAGTGTCCTTTATAATGAAAAACATACTTTTAAAGCAAAGCTGGTAAACGTAGAACTCAGAAGGCTTTGAGGCAGTGGAACCCACAATTGACACTGCTACTAAAGAGTTCATGGACCTTGGGGAAAATCTACCACTATTATTCTGCTAAAGGAATGTAACAATAAAATGACTCTTAATTACATATGGCTATACTCATAAACCAGCGCCTCACTCAACTCATATCAGAGAAGCTTCTTCCTGCAGTAGGTGGGAACTCGGAGACCCACAACTGGACAGTGTGCAGAGAAAGAGAGACTTTATAGCACTCAGTCCTAAATGGGATGTCTTCATCAAACATTTCCCCTAAAGACTCAGGACATATGTAGAAGAGGAGGTGGAAAGATTGTAAGAACCACCCGTCCCTAAGCAAGAGGCTATCTGCATTTGATACACACCAGCAAAGGGAAAATCAGTTTTCTCCAGTGGAGTCTCACCTAGGTATATCAAACACACTCCAGGGCAGGCCCCATGCCCAGGAATACTTGTGGTCAACACAAGACAAACCTTGTATTTTTGTGGACTTTTTGTTTCATTTTGCTTTGTTTTGACATATTTGTCATATCAGACTTTTGCCTGTTTGTTTTTGTTTACATTTTGTGGGGGTTTGTTTCTTGCTTTGTTTTTGTTTCTTGAGTTTTTGTTTTGTTTGTTTGTTTGGAGAGAGAGAGAGAGAGAGAGCAAGAAACAAATTTGGGTGGATGAGGGGTTGGGAAAATCTGGGAAGTGTTAAGTGGAAAACCATGATCAGATATATTGCATTAAAGTTTTTTTAATTACAAAAGAAGTCTGAGGCAAGAGGATTACAAGTTGGAAGCCAGCCTAGGCTGTACGTGACACCCTGTCTCAAGAAACAAACATATAAATATTAGTTTAGTGGTAGAGTATGTGCTTTGCATCTGATCCCAGCATTAAATATATGTGTCTATGTTAATATACATATATTCTATATATATTTATATAGAATACATTAAAATGATTGAGAGGAATATAATATAGCTCTACTTAAAAAGATAGTTAATATATTTTGTATCACCTGCATCCAAAATATATTTCCAGTATTGATCTTTTGCTAAGCAGATGACTTCTAAGGACATGACAGCCATCATCCTTCGCTTGAAGCTTTCACACTGCAACATTTCTGATAAGCATGCAACAGAAAAACACAGTTGTAATTCATATCACAGGGGTCTGGTTTTGTTTTCATATAGGTAAAGTAAACACAAGAGTTGGGGTCATCCATCCCATCACCAATTTCATGTTACGGGAAATGGGAAACCAGCTCAATGCTGCTCCGCCATTTCCTCTTCTTTCCCTTTCCTCATATGCATAGCTGTTACTTGAATCAACATTAGTATTTCCATTGTCTATACAAATATCACTCTCAGCTGGGCACTGTAGTGATCCAGTAGTGTCTGGTGTTGTCTCATTTCTCACTGTTGCTTTTTCTGGAGGTAACCTTTCCCTATTTGAGATTCATCTTCTGAGTTTCCCCTGCCCCAAGGGCACTTTGCTCTGCCTTTTCTTCACAAAGCTCCAGCCCCTTTGCTGTTGTCCGGTTTTTCTCTGCTCCCTGGGGCCTTCTCACTTCTGTTCACCAAGGAGAACAGCAGCCTCAGCCACCTGATGACCTTTATGGCTGGGCTCTGTAGAGAACCCTGGCACTTCCTGTTCTCCAGCCTTCTGAGGACTGTGATATATGAGTTTGAGAAATTCTTAGCTTTCTTAACATTGACTTGGGGTTCTCTGAGAGACCAAGTCTAAGAGGTGTCTGCCCAGTTCCATTTTGTCTCTGTTGTACCCTCCTGTTTTCGCTTAAATGCTTGACTGCTGCTGCAGTTTTGTTCTTTAATCTTCATGTATTGTAAGAGGATTGGGGAAGCAGTAAATTTGAGGTGGCATTCAGTTGACTGAGTAATAACCCTTACTCTTGTTTTTCTGGCTAGATTGAACACAGAAATTTTCAGAAAACATTCATCAAAATGTGAAAGAAGACTTGTAAAACTGCCTCTAAAATGAGGATGAAGGAATAAATAGGAAAGAACCTTTGCTACTTCAGCTTTAACTTCCTCTTTTTTGTGGAATTCGGTTTATTAATGGAGAAAATGATGTTCTGACTCCTCAGAAAGTTGGAAACTAAATATCAATGTGTATGACATAGCTCATTTGGGTCGCAGATCTTTGATTTTAAGTTAGAAATCAAGCTACCTTTGCACACAAAAAATAGCTTCCCTTATCAACTATACTACTTTTTTAATGCATAATTTTTATTTCATAATCTTTATTTTTAAAATATGCACATTATATTTTATTTACTCCATGTCAGCATATCAATGATCATATTGTGGAATAATCAGAACAAGTATTTATAATGAGATCATATGTTCATGTTCTATACTCACCTACCAAAGTTTTCCAAACTGGAAGTTCTGGGATATTCAACTCTATTATATACTTGAGTACCTCTGTATGAAAAGTGAGTACTGACAAATGAATGATGTTATTTCCTTTAATATCTGTTTTTCTCCAGTTGGCGCCAAGAGAAAACAGGTACTGAATAGTGTCCAGTGCTCCTGAAGTGGCAGCAAGTAACAGTGGAGTACACTGATTCCTGAAAGTCAAGCACACATGATAGCATACTAAGTGCACACACAGCATCAATGTACTTTTATTGTTTGGCTGAAGAACTCTAACTTACACCATCACCTTGTCTTTCTTTAGAGTCTCATTCTTTACATCCCACAGATTTGCCTCCCTGCCTGCCTGTCCTCAGTAGTCACCTCTGTCTTCTGTTTCAGTTATTATGCCTTATTATGTGTTTGGAAGTTGGTACTGCACAAAAAAGTACACTATTTTATTTAATCCTTATATCAGCTCTATAAATTAGTGGACACATAATCAGGTATTATCAACACACTTTACAAATATTGAATAGGTTTGATAGTCATAAAACACATTTTCTATATTTTGTATCCAATTCCAAGTCCCAGTTTCCTCATTGTAGCAGAAGCTAACATTCTGAAAATGTATTGTGAGTTGCTTAGATCATGAAGACCTTTGGGATGCGTCCATGGCTATCCAGCCCAGGGTTCCATCTCCCATCTTCCCTCATATGTAAGTATGTGATAGTGCAAGCAAGTGTTCTCTAACAGGACAATAGTAGAAGTTGCATGGGTAACTCCATGAAAAGAAAGGAGTGTGCTGATGTTTTCTATCTGTCCTTCTACTCCTGTCTATAATGCAGGAGTGATAATGGACACTGGAGTAGTTGTCATTTTGCATGGTGGTCTGGAAGCCACACTTTAAAGAGCAATAAGAGAAGCCCAGTGTCCTTCGAATCACCAAACTAGTACGCCAATAATGGACAGGCTATTTGAAGACTTATTAAAGCATCCCTACAGTTGGTTCAGAGAATAAAAATAATCACCTACCTTTAAATTCCTAGACAAGACTGAACCTTAGGAAGAATTTACACCTCCACCCTAAACATGGCCCTTCAACAGAATTATGAAACAGAAGTCTGAGATGTTTTCCTGTTTCTGACTTCTTTTTGCTGTAATTCTCCTCTAGATATAGGTAGTAACTTCTGTTGTGATACAGTTCTATCTACTTGATCTGGAGACATGGGGCTACTTGCTGATTATACAGACTCTCTCCTCCTTAGTCATGTGGTTAGCCTAATAAACATATCTGTGAAGCTATATATTATTGATACAAAAGTTAAAGAAACCCCCAGAACCCACTTTTTATTCTTCTAGGAAACACAGATAGACAGATGGAAGAGAAGATGAGGACCCGAGAGGACATCAGCACTGTGCATAGCCCCTCATACCAATTATGCCCCCAAATGTTGACGGTAAAGTTGGGAAAGCAGAAGTATGAATTCCTACAAATGCTCAATAACTTACTCAGCTGTTGCTTCAGCCTCTAATAAACTAGGATCCTTCCTGCAGAGTGCAATAATGATGCAGATATTATCATAGAAAGCAGCAAAGTGGATTGGCATCCAGCCTCTTTTCTCAGTAAGTAGGTAATCAGCTTTGAAACAAAGTAGGCAGATGGTTGTCTCCAGTGAGCAAGCTTGTGCAGCTAGATGTAGAGGTGTTGGACCTGAGATGAACAACAATTGCTTAAGTAGTCAAAGACCCAGCACTCCTAAAATACAGTAATAAGCAGGCCTTTATGTATCCAGCCACACAGCTTACTGATATAGAATATAAAAACCTCCAAAATAAGCACTAAAACAACTACATGGGCGGTTTTATATTTCTTAGCTGAACTTGGAATGTCTGAAGCAATCATACCTTTTTATGAGCAAAGAAAAATAACATGAAAAAATATGTATGTGTATATGTATGTAATATACACGTGTACTTTTTAGGATCTTGCTATGTAGATCAGGCTGGTCTGGGACCATTGTAGCTCAGGGGAGCCTCAGACTTGAAATCCTTTCGCCTCAGCCCCATCATGCTGTGATTACCGGTGTGCACCGTCATATGTGACTGCATATTTAGAAAGCTAAATAAATATGTAAAACAGTCATTTTAAAACAAGCTATAATTTCACTTAATTCAACTATTTTATAATCATTAAAAGGCATTCAAATCACAAGCTTCAAATGTCCTCTTTCTGCTCTAGTAGCACTTTAAAACATTTTTTGGTGGTTCTAGGGACTGAACCCATGTCTTGCACATACTAAAAAGGTGCTCTACCACTGAGGTAGACCGCCAGACCTATTTAAATTTTCATTTTGAAGTAGGATCTTCTTATTTAGTTGCCCAGGTTAGCCTTCAAACTTGGCAGTCCTCTTGCTTCAGACTCTCAAGTGTCTGAAATAACAGGCTCAAGGCACTGGGCTTAGTGAGTAGCAGTCTTTATATCATCATCTTTGTCTATAAAATATGACCTGAATCTATGTATTTAGAATTATTGCTTAGCCAGCTACATCTCCCAAGTGCTAGGTCTTGGTTTTCCTAAGAGCCCTGTGGCTGGAGAAGATAGTTCCTATTTGCTCCACGAGACCTCCTAGAGGCACGCACAAACTTTATTATGGATGGCTCTGGGCAGCAAGGCCACACATGGAGCCCCAGTTTCCTCTGCTCGTGGCTAGTCAAGTGCAGCGTTTGCATCCACTTGACCACCAGGCTCCTAGCGATGATGCTGAGTGACCATGCTCTGGAGACTCAAGTTCATTTGACAAAACCATACCTCTGATAAGTCTGAGTGTTTACTTGGGGGTGAGACAGTGGCACTGTGAGCAGCCTCAGGACCTGACTACCTCCTGGGACCTCTGGGAAGCCAAAGCTTGTCCCCAGCAGAGGATGAGTCCCATATCAAGAGTGTCCTCCAGGGGAAGGAGGGGCCTGGAGACCTTGGACAGAGCTTCTGAAGAGACAGTAGACAGTTTTATATGCTCTAATGTGTTTTAACTGTCTAATGACAGTTAAAACTAGAGGGGACAGAGGCAGCAGGACAGCTATCACTTGTATTTACTGTGGCTGCATCTTTGATAACAGATGTTTAAAAAAAAAACCTTTTGCCACCAAACTGGATTAAGAATTCTGATAAACAGGTTGGAATTGGTGGCCATACATTGTATCATGAGGAAATTTGACTAAAGTACGATAAAGAAATGGAATAAAAAAAACCCTAAAATTAAAAAACTCTTAGTTTTCCAGTTTCTAATGTGGTGTGAAACCACTGACAGTCAGTTCTAGTTACAGATAAAAAGCTCAACAGGAAGTCAACAGCCCTTTCTAAATTCATCACAGTGTGACATCAGAGGGCCAGCCAATACACTCCCAGCTGCAGAGTAGCCTAGTAGAGAAACACGACTATCACAACGCATTTGAGCTGAGCTCCAAAGGGACTAGTAGCAGAAAGGCTGACTGCTGTTGATGAATGGCTAGAGGTTTGGTGTGTACAAGTATGAGGGCTAAAACCTCCGAGGGATCCAACAGATGGGTTTCTGGGGGCACTGGGTGAACACTGGAGGAGGGAGAGAAATAAAATCAAGTGTCCTCTGTGAAGTAGTCTCTGGTGTGTGCTTTGTACCTCCACCATGGTAAGGCCGGTTCAAGTCCCTCTCTGCCCTTGCCAATTTGGGCCTTTTAAAGTATTTTTGTTTGTTTCTTTGTTTAACAAACTCTCCTTCAATTACATTATATAGACTCTAAAGATAGATGATCTGTCTCTTAAATGTGTAGAAGGGTATAAACTCAAGGCTTTTTGTTTTTAATTTTTGTTTTCATGTCCAATGCTTATCTAAAACTTTGACCTCAACCATATATCATTATTGCCACTAGATGGCAGAATATCTAAGCTTGTTTGTGGGAAATGGTGCTGGAGGTTGAATTTAGGGCCTTGCACATGCTAAGCAAGCACTATACAGCTGACTACATTCCTAACTCTTCACTGCTTATGTACAAGGTGTCAAAACCACTTTGGAAACTGAATTTATAAATTTATAAACAAGTAGAGATGATAGCAAATTCCCAGGTAACCATTATAAAAAAGGGACACCTAACTAATGAATTATCAATAAATAACCATGGGTAGAAAAATTATACTTCAAAATGAATATAAAACCTCATTACTTTGCACTTTCATAGACTGTATACTATAAAAAGTTGGGTTTTTTTTAATGGTGTAATTGGTAATTTTCAAGACAGTATTTCCTGCAGCCCAGGCAGGTCTTGAACTCACTATATAACTGAGGATGACCTTAACCCCAGTTTACTGCTTCTACATCCCATGTGGCTGGGTTACAGGCTTATGTCACCACACCCAGCAAAAGAGTTTTAACATATACAATAATCTTGTAAAGCATGCACATGCTTTACTTGTGTCTTACCATTTCTTTCTTTTTTCGCATCCACTTTTGCTGAATCTGCTTAAAAAGAAAATCCACATAGAAACATGATTACAAGTACGCAGCAGTTCTCTAAATCAATCAGAAAAGGCAATGTGACAATGTGTTGATACAGAGAGCAGGGTCACATCAGACGATGCAGGGTACAATTTCCAGCAGACCTGTAGGCCTGCTGCATGCACCCAACACCATGTCAGAGCAGACCTGAAAACTCTGTCTTTCAAAAGCTGATCAGAACTTGCAGCTGGGTTAATGCGTTGATTCAGCACTAATATTGCGAGCAGAGTTATTTATTCATACCTGTGGGGGGCCGATCCCCCCAGCCTTGTCCTCATCAATGCCATGATGTTATACTGTTCATGCAGTCAGTAATTTTCCACTGCCACCCACAAGAGTTATTTTTCTCTATTTTGCTATTTGCTTAACTTTTGGTAGTTACAAAATATAGAGTTAGACTTCCTCTAGGTGTAAGACATCCTGTTTTTGCAGTTTGCCCTTAGCTAGTTCCTCCCTCTCTTCACCCTCTCATTAGCCTATATATGCGGTGTGAAAACATTCAATAAACGGACTTGATCAGAGAACCCTGTCTTGTCCCATTCTCTTGTGCCTCTTGTCCCCTGACCCCTCACTCTCTCCTCCAGGGTCTCTAGTTGACTGACCCACAGGCCGGGTCACATACCGTGAAACATTCTTATTTATAAGAAAATGGAAATCTGAGGACAAGGATAAATGGGAGATTTTCTAATTACCAAAGATTCTTTTCACATTAGAAAATACTTAAAGGATAATCGGTTACTCACTGCATTTAAATCACTGAATTCTGCTTTATATTAACTAGGCTCATTCAGTGTTGAACAAGGTTTAGAAACTGAATGGTACCTTGACTGAACATGATAAAGCGTCTCTGGTTGACATTGAAGTTGGCATTACACAGCTGGCATATGATAGAGACTCGGTTATGCAGGGCAGCATGGTGGAAAATGGTGTAGCCTGCTTCGTCAGAAACATTGATTGTTGAACTTGAAGTTTTACGGCTAAATGTATGGAAAACAGCAGACAAGCCTCTTTCAACAGCTGACTTCATACCAAATGGGATACTCTAAAATTATTTAAAAGGTCAGCATTAGTTTTTTAAATCATTTTTATAAAATTCGATCTAATTCTTTTTTTTTTAAGGGGAAGAAAGGAACACAAAATGTATTAACACAGCCGTAAGAGTGCTGGTTGACTATTGCCACACTGTCAAAGGGGCCAGGTGAAGAACTTCTCCCTTGACAATGTTGAATATGTTTGTACAGTATGAGTGATAGCAATAGAAGTACTTCAAAGGAGCTGTGTCTAATTAGTAGTTTTAACATTAGGAATCAGGATACATTTGCCATTCAGATGAATCACAATCCAGTCTATTGACAATTTGTTTTGTACTTTGATAAAAGTGTTTAATCTAGAACTACGTAGATTTTCAGCTAAAAAAATATGGAACTTTTGCTACATATTGAATTGTTTATATAAGCATTAGTTTATCCTCATGTAGTGGTAGAACGACTGCAGGCATCCTTCTGCTCTCCAGAAACAACAGGGCACCTTATTGAACCACTGCCTGTCAGTCTCCAGGCTGATAGACTCCAGGGCCTGGAGTTCTCTCCTGAGGAAGTGAGTTTGCATAAAAGGGATTGTTGGTGGCCACAAGTCTTGCTCTCTAGCCATTTCCCTGCCTTTTGCCTGGGCATCAGAGAGCTTGACTGCAAGCATGAGCAATAAAACCATCCCTATTCTCAGGAAAGTATAAGATACACACACATACACACACATATACATACACAAACACACAACACATACAAACACACATACAAACACATACACGCACATATGGCACACACACACACACACACACACACACACTCCTGCCTTGTAGCCCTGAATTCCTCTACTCAGAGCCCTGCATCATACTGTCTGTCTGGTGCTAGGGCCTAAACTCTCCTAAGAGCCCCTGCCATGCTACTGTCTGTCTGTCTGCCCATGGCCATTAATGACTCTACTAGTAAACTCCATATCCCCAGTAGCCCATCTTAGGGTCCCTCTTGAACCTCACATCCCAGAACTTTCACCTAGGATAGAGTATGGGGCATGAACTTATGGTGATATGTAACCTCTTCCACAAACTGACGAGACAGTCAGTGCAGTACCTTGCATTTCATAGCTTTTTTAAAGCCAAATTTTTTCTTGAACTGCTCGTGTAATTGAGCTTCCGTCAGCGGCAGCCTTTTCAATCTCAGATTGTTCACAATCTCATTTATGGCTCCCCACCACTGAGTCTTATAGATTTGCTGGTAGAATATTTCAAGATCAAAATAGATTACATAGTAGCTATAAAAAAAAAATAAAGGAAAGGGGTGATTTTTATAGTTTTGAAGTAATTAGCTGCTTATTTATATTCTGTCAAAACTTTCCTTTTCCATAATAATTATGTATAGAACCAAAGGTTGAACTATACTTGATCATAAAAATAGTAGCATTATTTTCAGCCATTATTGAGACTTTATCTTGACAATTGTCCTTTCATTGACCATTTGGGTTGATTCTGTACCCCCATGACAGAGATTAGCATGGGCACTGTTTACAAGTCACTAGAAGCCCAGATTCTAGGGGAAAGAGTCGTAGGTTTATTTTCCACCTCTGCTTTCCATCCTATTACTCTTTTAATTTAATTGTATCAGGAAATTGCTCTCCTGTGGGATAATTTATCTTAAACCTAACCTAGAATGATGTTATCAGTAATGGATCCTTGGCTTTTCCTGCATCAGCAGGCTAAAGAAACTTCCAGCCTACCCTGAGTCATGGGATGGAAAACTTACAACCAACAGGAGCCCCTGTCCCATGAGTAGAGCAGAGAAAAGGCTTTGACTTACTCTGTTCCCTGCAGTGGCTTCTTATCAGAGGCACTGCAATTGTTCAGGCAGGGATGAAGGCAGTCTAGAGAAGCACTTTGTGCCTCTTGGTTTCACTCTAAGGACTATATCCAGAGCCGATGGGGTGTTTACTACCCTAGATACTCGAGGACTGATAGCTGCTGAAGATCTGATTGTGTGATTATACCCTGAGAGCATCTCTGATGTCCAGGGCCAGATGTACAGTGGCTGCATAGAGATGCTTATTAGAATCTCAGAAATCCCAGATGGTCCATGCTTCAATGTTAGTGGCTACATATTCCAGCCAGGTAACCTTCATTCAAGGACTGTGTGGTGACACACTACATCTCCTATGTAAACCCTAAGTATGTTATCCTCAGGGGCTTTAGGAAGAAAGCCTTACTTTAAAATCCCCTCCCTCCATCTTCTGCCCAGCCATAAAGGTCATCAGGTAGCTGAGGCTGCTGTTCTCCTTGGTGAACAGAAGTGAGAAGGCCCCAGGGAGCAGAGAAAAACCGGACAACAGCAAAGGGGCTGGAGCTTTGTGAAGAAAAGGCAGAGCAAAGTGCCCTTGGGGCAGGGGAAACTCAGAAGATGAATCTCAAATAGGGAAAGGTTACCTCCAGAAAAAGCAACAGTGAGAAATGAGACAACACCAGACACTACTGGATCACTACAGTGCCCAGCTGAGAGTGATATTTGTATAGACAATGGAAATACTAATGTTGATTCAAGTAACAGCTATGCATATGAGGAAAGGGAAAGAAGAGGAAATGGCGGAGCAGCATTGAGCTGGTTACCCATTTCCCGTAACATGAAGTTGGTGATGGGATGGATGATCGGTTGGTGTGTGTGTGTGTGTGTGTGTGTGTGTGTCCAGAGGTTGAGTGTCTTTTTTCATGACTCCTCACCTTGTTTTTTGGAGCAGAGTCTCTCATTGAAACCAAGGCACACTAATGGCTGATGTGACTGCTGTGAGTGCCTGGGGTCCCCTGTCTTCCCCTCTCAGCCCTGGAAGGACAGGTACACACTATGGTGCCTGCACTCTGTATGTGATGCTAGGGATCAGCCCACAGGGCTTCATGCATGTTCAGCAAGCACTTCATCCACCGAGCCATGTCCCAGCACCTATTACAGTTTTTAAAATTTGAAAATTCCTTTCTGCCTACTTGCAGGTAACCAACCAATTCCCAAATGCTGTGCATTAGTCAGGAACCAGAGAAGCAGCAGCGGCACAGTGACAGCATACTGCAGTGGTTGGGTCTCCAGTGCACTTAACAGGGTGTGTGGCACCGAGGACAGTGTTGCATTAGTCTAGTTCTTCTTCCCTCTGCTTCCCTGCACTCTCAGGATCATGGTGTCCCAGGGCTCTAGCTGGACATCATGTGGCCTGGCAAGGACTGTCTATGGAATATTCAGTAGGTGCTAGATCGAGGCACAAGATATTTCCATGAACTCTGCATATGGGGAAGAGGCGGCCTTACCCAGGTCCTCAGACATCTCCATCCTCACACTGTTCTTCCTCCTTCAGAATCGTGGTCACATGGTCTTTGACCTCATGTTTAGCAGGCAGGACTCAATAGAAAGACTGGTCATGTTTCATTCTTTGTCTTCACTCTCTGTCTCATTTCTCCTGTTCTCCTATCCTCTGCATCTTCAAAATGTAAGCTTACTGTTTTTTACCTCTCCCTGTTTCTCCCACTTTCCTCTTTAACTTGTTGAAAATAGCCTCCATTAATCATAGTCTCATTAAAATTCTCTTACCAGATCACAGCCAACTTTGGAGGGAGTTCTTCACTCTTGAGCTGTCTTTCTCTGTTGTATCTGACACATTCACTACTCCATATTCTTACAGCCCCCATTTGGCTGCTACACTCCCACAGGCTCCTGGTTCACTTCCTTGGTGTTGTTCCCTCTCCGTCTCATTTGCTCTCTCCCCAGGGTTTCTCCCTACTCCATTTTTAAAATTTCTATTCTCCAGAATCCCAGACATGGTCCCACCCTCTCAGCCACCTCCATGCTAACAGGGGAAACAAACAGCAAACAAACCTTCCTGCATACTTTTCTCCACCTCTAGTCCAAATATTTTCTCTGAGCTCTAGAATCCATGTTTTCAGACTTCAGTATCCATGGTAAAACACAAAACCAGAGCAGGAAAGATGCTGCAACACTGGAAGAACTGTATCATTTCAGAAGACGGAAAGCACAGCCTGGTCTGGCAGAGAGGGCTTGAAACCATTACTATACTCCTTATGGAAATGACATGGTATGTGCTGTGTCATTGCTCTCAGCTGCCTCTCAGAATTTGGTTCCCACTTCCATCCCTGTTTAACATTTGTGCTCATTGTGAGAACGAATTACAAGCTCTAAGATTATTTGCAGGATGTATCAAAGCACATGAAATAATAACTAGTTAATGCTTTTTTGATTCTGTTTCTCACAAGATTATCACTGTTCTAGGATTGCCATTCTAAGATTTTAAGCTAGTTTTTTTTTTTTTTTTTTCATTTTGACACCTTGTTTTCTGCTAACATTCAACAAGCTGTGGTTGGTATAAATGGAAAGCTCCTCACCTCTTTCCATAAAACTCCATGACTGGTACTGAGTAAAATTCTTTGTATCCTGAATCTTCTGCAAAGGTATTAGCAGCACATGCACGTATTTTTGCTGCATTTTTCTAAAATACAAATCACACACTAAAAAAAAATCGTTAAACTTAATAATTATAAGATTCTTTATAAGAGATTTTATATATGCAAATGAAAAATAATGCTCTGGAGAAATTTGGCAGTAACTGAGTGTACTTAATTCCTAGTTTTAGACTAAGTAACAAAAGTAGAAAAGATAATGTATAATAGATATGATAACACATAATGTAAACAAGACAGACAAGCAAAGGCACTGATGTGTGTGATGCCACTAGGTTCCTGGTGAGGAGTCACTTTTCTCAAACTCAAGAGTGTCTTTCTTATTGTCATAATCGTTGATAAACATGGATGGATTAGCCTAAGTGTTCAAGGGTTTGTGGGTTTTTCTTCTTCTTTTCTTTCCTCTTCCTCCTCCTCCTTCCTCTTCCTCCTCCTTCTTCTCTTCCTCCCTCCTCTTCCTTCTCTTCCTCCCTCTCCCTCTTTTTCCCCCCTCCTCCTTCTTCTTCTATGAAGTCTCTGCTGGGAGCAATGCAGGGGAACAGCAGCCAGCATTGGAACTTCAGAAGCACAGCTCACTGGTTATCACAAACTATGATAAGTCTACCTAACTTTGACAAAGTCGTGGTAGGTTGTCTCCTAAATGCCCTTTGCTGCTGCTGGGCTTGTTGCTACCATAGTATCCTTGTCTCTCTTGCGGTATGAAAGTTCTATGGGGGTCTCTAACTCCTCACTGAGCAGTGTTACTGGTATATGTAACAATGGTGATTATTTCCCCTCAAGCAATGCCACTTGGGCAACGAAATGGCACTCAGTTAAACTAGTGATTCAACTGAAACTCCAGAAAGAATAACTAAAAAACATGTATCATTAGGAATGAAAGATGTTTTTCATATGTAGTTACAGGATTAGATTAGGTTGTTTTGCCATCTGCCTTGGAATCAGTAACTTAGAAAACATTTAGTAACCTAAGGAATAACATAAAAGTAAAAAAACATATTTTTTTGCTAGGGACTTGTTTGGTCAGGGTTAGGAAAGCTAGAACAAAGAAAGTTTAATTGCTAGGGTCCACAAGTTTCACCTATGAAAAACAGGCCCATGATCAAGAATTAACAAATGAGCTTCAGTGCCCATTGTTAGGCTTGAACTTCCTCCACCACAAATAAATTTATTCTTTCCTGGTTTCTATAATTAAAAGCTTGTTGATGAGTTTGGGGTGCACCTTGAGGATATAGAGCTGTGCAGCAGATTCTCCTTTTACCCCCCAAAAAGGAAAAAGACCCCTAACTTAAAGTTTTCTAGTTATAATAAACTTGTTTCACTGTGTTAACTAAATAAGAATTGTGTTAGGTTAGGATACTATGACGTGTACTCATTTCCTAGCAACCTCAGACTGCTACCTGACAGCTGGAATAGAAGCTGGCTGTGAAATTATTTGGCTTGCTTAAACTCTGTTAATCTATATTTAAAAAATCCTATTGCTTCTAGGATATAGATGTATTATTATGGGGAGGAAATATATAGGGGACTAGGTGTTCAGGTGTGGGTTTTAAGATAATTTGTTTTTAAAAACGTGAAACTTGTAATCACTGAAATGTAAAACCTATAATCATTATGTGAAGTTTAAGTTTATGATTAAAATGTGATTGTAATGTGATCTTTCCCCATGAGGGTCATTGTCTAAAAAATACATAAGATATATGGAAAAACAGACAGTAGTAGAAAGAGAAGAGAAAGCAGAAGAGACACAAGGCAAGAGAATAGAGAAGGAGAGACAGAAGCTTGAATAAAGAGAGAAGTCTGGTCCCATCTATAAGAGGTGTGGTTTTATTCATATTATTTGCCAACTTTGCCTCTCCCTCCTAGGCTGCTGAACTCTCGCAGGGGCTGGATCAGTAAGTCTCTCTATGCTGTGTGGTTGGTTGGCTTTGAACTCATGACCTTGCTAAGATTTCAGGTGTGTGCCACCATGATTACCCATGTGTTGGTGGATTTCTATTTTATACTTTTAACTAACTATCCAAAGACAAAGATTGCTCTTTTGAAACCTGTAATTATGTGATAAAAGTAACCAAACCTGGCTTATTTATCAGCTTATTCTCCAACACAGCTTCTTAGAGGTAGCTGCACTTAATTCATGTTTGTTTAAATAAAGTGTGAGAAAAGATGGTAGCCTGTGAGAATGATTGTCTGGAGACTTGTACAGTGCCTGCACCAACAGAAGCTCTTTCTCATTGAAAACTTATAAAAACACCTGGAAAACCATCACAGAAACGCTAAGAGTTCAAGAACCTTGAAGTCTTCCTGAGCACTCACAACGGGGCTCGTGCTGATGTCAAATTCAATTCCTCCATGAACATGGAAATACTGATTCTCTTTGTAGTCAAAATTCTGGCATTTAAAATCCCGTCCATAAATAAACGGAGGCAGTTCTCTCTCTGTCTTGACTTTGTCATCTCCAGAAATAAAAAAGAATTTTTAATTTAAAGTGTGGACAACACAGAGATGGTTATATTTTGGATATCTGATTATCATTCGTGAAAACTCCACATGAAATTAAAACTCCGCAATGTACCAACTATAACATTATTTATTCTCTTACACACACACACACACACACACACACTCGCACACACGTGCGTTTATTTGTCGTACTAGAGATTGAATTTGGGGCCTTGCATATACAAGTGACCAGTCACTGAGCTATATCCCTAGCCCTCTTTTACTTTTTATTCTGAGCCATGTTTCACTAAGTTGCCTAGGATAGCCTAGAATTCATTCTGTTACACAGGTTACACTTGAATTTGTGACCCTTTTGCCTCTGTCCTGGGTAGCTGGAACTAGAGGCCTGTGCCTTTAGGGCCACTAACAAACAAACAAACAAACAAATAAATAAGTACATACATACCTATGTTTTTAACTTTTAGCAATAAAATATATCTGTTTTTTGCCTTTTGAGCATCTCTTGTAGTTATACTGCATAAAAATTTCAAAAATATTGTCAAAATACTCTGATTCACATCTATGAGTAAACACTAATATATAACTCCTCAATTATTGAAATTTAAATTCTGTGTTTTTGATAACTTTTGTTTAAACAAAAACAAAAAACCACCTTGAGCTACTTTAGGTAAAAGAGACACTATAAAGAACTAGATAGGTATTTCCCATTCATCTTAGTCAGTGTTTTATTGCTGTGGAGAGACATGATCATGGCAACTCTTACAAAAAAGAAAGCATTTAATTGGGCTTGCTTACAGTTTCAGAGGCTAGTCTATTATCAGCATGCCAGCATGCAGGTAGACATACATGGTGCTGGAGAAGTAACAGAGTTCTACATTCAGAGTAACAGGCAGCAGGGAGGCAGAGACACTAGGCCTGGGTTGAGCTTCTGAAACCTCAAAGCCCGTCCCTCAGTGACACACTGCCTCCAACAAGGCCGCACCTCCTAATCCCTAAGTAGTTGCCACTCCCTGATGGCCAAGCATTCTAATCCATGAGCCTATGGAGTGCCATTCTTATTGAAACTACCATACCATTTGATAGAAACAATCAGCTTGTATTACTGGAAAGTAATGAAAACATACATACTACTTATTTGAAAAATAGTTTTCTAAAATTCCAACAAAGATGACATCTCTTCAATATTTTGACTGGCAAATAGTACATTAGATAATGTACTTTGAGATATGTATATACATATATATATGTGTGAATATATATGTATATGTATACATATATGTGTGTGTGTGTCCCCAATCTCACCATCTAGAATTAACTAAGCATATTCGCTTCCAGTAGCTTAGGTAATAAGACATAAATATAGCCAGTGTCCTCTTCACATAAAACATCTTTAGTGTCATGTACATCCCAGACAGGTACTGTCACCACACCACTTTTATGTAGTTCACAGATAATGATAATCTTTACTTAGTGCTCATGACACAAATTTTCTCTATGTGTAAAACTTCAGTGGGAAAGCCTGCCACCTCAATATATAAAGATTGTTTCAGACAACCCACATGCTTGAATATCAATGAAAATGTATAAATGGACTGGCATGAAGAGTTTTCACTAAATCTTGTCACGTCCCACATAATCCCTGCCATATTTGATCGCCTTTATATGTAATTTCTCTTACATCACTCTTATTTTGTTACAGTGTTAGTGTAACCACCATTCAATTTCTATAATCTTAAAACTAAATAAATCTCTTTTTCAGAAATGTAAATCCATCCCATTTGTCCAATTGAAGGGGAAACGAGATAGGACTTTGAATAGATGGCACTGAACCTATAAAGTATTTTGGTTGAGATGTACTATGCTTACAGTGTTGTGACACCAAGAGCACAGCACATTTTCTGATCACTCAGAGCTTGTTCTGAGTCTCTCGGTAGCTTTTATAATTGACTATTAATATATACAAGGTGCTTATTGATATATACAATGTACAAATGCCAGGGATGTGTGTGTGTGATGTATGTACATATTTGTGGGTATGTGTACATGTAGGTGTGCATGCAAGTGTTTGCATGTGTGTGTGTACAACACACAGATGTTGACATTGAGTGTCTACCTCATCCCTCCCCACATTGTTATTAGAGACAGTTCACTAAACCTAGAACTTACCAGTTCAACTAGTCTTGGTAGTGACAAGCCCCGGAAGACCTCTGTTTTTGCCTTCCCATTGATGGAATTACAGGCACATACCTCCAAGCTAGGCTTTTTACATGGGATCTCAGGATCCAATTTTAGGTTTTCAAGATGCTTGAGCAGCAATCTCCTTACCAGTTGAGGCTGTCCCAGCCTCCTATACTGAAGGTTAAAAGAGCCTTTTTACATGCTAATGAATGTGTGCAGAAATGTGAGTGAAGGTGTATGCAGGTACATATGTATGTGTCAGGTGGGGGTACATGTAGAGGCCTGAAGTTGGTGTATCCCCTTTATCATAAAGGCAGGCTCTCTTGCTGATCCTGGAGCTTGGTGGCACAGCTAGTCTGGGCAGAAAGCTTGCCAACAGGATCCCTTACCTCTGCCTCCCAAGTGTTAGTATTACAGGCAGTCACCAAGCCTGCTTAACTTTTTACATGGGAAATCTAAACATAGATCTTCATAGCTGTACTGTCAGCAGTTTATGCAGAGAGTTATCTCCCCAGAATAAGGATTTTTCATTGTATTGGAAACATTCAGGTTTCCTATTTTTTAAAGACTTGCTCTAACAGGTTATAGATCAGTTACATTTCTGAACCCAGGTATTAGAAGATAGTTGAATGCATATACACATTTTAATATATACTTATTTATTTATTTATTTATTTTTGCTTATCCTCTTACCTGAAAAGGGTGGAAGTAGACCATTCAAATATGGAACTTTCATCTTCTTTTTTAAACTGAGTAAAAAGGGAATCAGAAAACATATTAACCTCAGATAGCTCATCCCTCTTCTGATTTCTTTTTTTTTCTCAAAGTGTTTTTGAATAACTTTTTTTTGAAGATACAGTCTTTGTTGTAGTCTCTGGTAAGTACAAATATCAAGATAATCCTGAGTGTACTTTATAGCATTAGTAAGCCAATAGTCTGTCTCAAATATAAAGATGTTTTCATGTTGCTGAACTTGTGTGGAACTCAATGTCAACTTTAGCATAATATTTTCAGCATATTTCATAAACACTGCCTTTTCTTCAGGGCTATTGGGCTCATATGTTGGATCTTCATTCATGTCTTCATCATAGATTCCAGTGAAGTCTGGATCGTTTGTAATATCAACCAAACCTTCACAGTAAAAATAAATAAATTAAAAAAAAGAAAATTAAAAAAGAAGTAGTAAGAGATAAGACATAAGGAAAGGGGCTATGACATTTTCTTGGCAAGACACTGCCACTAAATCATGAACACCAGTTGTAGATGCCTCCATGGGGTCTACACAAGATTGGGACCCTCAACAGTCAGGCAGGAACGAGGGGCTTGGAATGACCTACTTCTGATGACTACACTCATAGCTAATAATACATTCATATTAAAGGGGAGTCATGGCCTTCAATTGTGTACCCACTGCTGATTCTACCAGGTTCCAAGTGATAGCTCCAATCCAACGGTCACACAAATGGCCCTGGTTAAACAAAGTGGACCACAAAGCAAAACCAAAAGTCATGGATCTGGGAAAAGGCATGGTAGAGAGAGGGCTAGTGATAGGATGAGAGGGAATTAGGGCTGAGGGGTGTGAATGTGAGGGTATCATATACACCTAGTGTCAAGGAACAGGCTGTCTCCAACCTCCAGGCCGATCCCTGGTCACACATCCTATGAACCTGCCCAGCCTAGTGAGTCTCCCAGGCCCCTTTCTGTCCACATAATTCTGAACCTTCATGCTGATCTTTATTTGTACATCCCAGGTGCTGGCCCAGCCTGGCAGTTCCCTGGAACCCTTACCCTCCCTCATGCTCCACAAGCCTCAGGCCTAGTCTAAACTGGACTGCCTGTGTGCTAGCCTGGTGAATGCTTGATACCCCAGTCTGTCCATGCTATCCTCGTACTCCCAAGCACATCTCAGGGAGTGCACCTTGCACACCAGCCCAGGCAGATGCAGCCACAGATGCAGTTCCATTTGTACACTTGCTTGGTTAATACTGAATCACCCCCATTTCCACCAATCTGAAATAAACACTACCTGGAGGGTTGACCCACAATTTCCTCACCCAATCTGACCTGAAATCAACCAACTAAACTTGGGCGACAACAGAAACAAAACCAAACTTCACTCAACAGAGGCAGCCTAGAATCTCATATCAGACACAAATAACAAAAGGAATCCATATGCTCAGGTCACGTCACAAATATGAAAACAACAGGAAAGGTAAATACAGTCTGTCTCCTCCAAGAGCCACCAACTCTATAGGAATGATCTCCAATGAAACTTATCTAAATGAACCCTCAGGACACAGAATTTAAAAGAAAAATCTTAAACATGACCAGACAACTCAAGAAGTTTGAAGAGGACACAAACATCTCAATGAACTTAAACAGGACAGGAATAAACTCCTGAGTCACATCAAAGAAAGCATGAATACACCACTGAATAACATGACAAAAAAATTCAGACTCTAAAAACTGAATTCAGTAAAGAGAAAGTGGAAATATTTTTTAAAAATTCAAGCTAAAATGAAGATAGAATGGAAAAACTCAATAACCCAATGAAAAATGGGAAAGATGCAAACCCAGACACTTTACCTGGTAAAAACTATCAGCCACAGTTGAAGGAAAAAAAATGTTCCAGTGTATAAACAGGCTAAAAAGAAACGTCCACCATTCCAGCCCTATAGTGAATACTGGAAGCAATACTACAGACTAAAGGGAGGAATAAGTATAGATGAAAGAATGTATAAAGAAACGAATGAAGCTAGAGTTATTGAAACACAGACTATGAGCTGGAACATACACAGAAAAAAAACTCACAATGAAATAAGTACAATCAACACAGAACACTTTCAATAACAGCTTTAAAAGCCAATGGCCTCAACTCCCCAGTCAAAGACACAGATTAGCTGGAAGGATTAAAAACTAAAATAGAATTTTCTGTTTTCTACAAGAAACTCACCTTAGATTTAAACATTGTCACCACATTAAAGTGGAAGGATGGATAAAAGCACTACAAGCAAATGGGACTGAGGCGTAAGCAGGTGCTGCTATCCTAGCACCAGACAGAGTAGATTTAAAACTAAAACTGATCAGAAGATATAAAGAGGGACATGTCATTCTAATCAAGGGAATAATTAATAAAGAACACATTAACATATATGCAACAAACTCTTTTGCACACAGTTTTATAAAAAAAAAAAAAACTGCACTGCTAGAATTGAAGAGGCAGATTAACTTCAACTCAAAAACAGGAGATGATTTCAATACCTCATGTTCTCCAAAAGACAGGTCATCTGGGCAGAAACTAATCAGGGAAACATCAGAATTAAATGACATCATACATCAAATGGATCTAAAAGATATCCATAATATTTTACTCAAGCACCAAGGAATATACATTCTACTCAGTAGCTCATGGAAGCTACTCTAAAATAGACCATATACTGAGACAAAAACCAAATCTTATCAAATTATACAAACACTGAAATGATTCTGTGTATTTTATCTAACCATAATTAAATAAGACTTGAAATCAACAGCAAAAGGATCTCTTGTAATTATGCAAATTCAAAGAAGTTAAATAACATATTAAATGATAAATGTGTCAAAGAAGAAATACAGAATTAGAACCAAAGAGTTGTCTCAGTACTTAAGAGCACTGGTTATTCTTGCAGAGGATCTGGGTTCAATTCCCAGCACCGCCATAGTAGCTCACAACCATATGTAACTGGAGTCATAAGATATCTGGTACCATCTTCTGACCTCCACAGGCATCAGGCACAGTGTAGTGCACATAAATGCAGGCAGTGAAGCACACATACACATAAAATAATAAATCTAGAAAGTCTTTTGAAGAAATAAGTAAAAATAAATAAATTTCTGACTTTAAGAGAAATGAAAACAACACAAGTTCACAGCTCTAAGCTCTTACATTAAGAAATCAGGGTGGTGGGAGAGCCCCAAATAAATGACTTAATGATGCAACTCAAGAATTTGGAAAAAGAACAAAGTAAGCCCAAATCCAGTAGATGACAAAGAATAATAAAAATCAGAGCATAAATTAATGAACAAAAACAAAGAAAACAATGTATGCTCTATATGAGACAGACACATAGCCAACGCCATCCTAAATGGAGAAGAAATTGAAATAATCTTAGCAAAGTAAGGGACAAGATGGGACTGTTCACTCTCCCCACACCTTCTCAGTATGCCCTTATGCAATAGAGCAGAAGAAAGAAATTAGAGGGATACAAAAGGAAAGCTAGGTCAAATTACCCTACTTGCAGATGATCTATTTATTATACATAAGAGGTTCCAAAACTTCTACCAGAAGACTCCTAGAAATGACCAAAACTTTCAGCCAAGTCACAGGATATGAAAATCAACTTACAAAAGCCAGTAGCCTTCCTATATACCAGTAGCACACATGCTGAGAAAGAGATTATGGAAACATTCCCATTTACAATAGCCGTTTTGAAAGTACCTAGAATTAAATCTAACCAAGGAAGTAAAAACCTTTAACAGTGAAGAGATTGAGGAAGACGCTATAAGATGACCTCACATATTCATAGATTGATAGAATTAATTTTGTGAAAATCACCATCCTACCAAAAAGCAATTTGCAGATACAATGTAATCCCAATCAAAATTCCCACGACGTTCTTCACAGAAACAGGAAAAAAATCCTAAAATTCATATGGAACCATAAAATATTCTGAACAGCTAAAGAATTCCTGAGCAAAAAGAACAATGTGGGAGGTATTTATTATACCATTCCAGATTTTGAGTGAGGGTTATAGCAATTAAAAAAACAAAGCAGAATGATCTTGGCACAATAATAGACATGTAGATTAGCGCAGTAAAATAGAAGACACAAACACGTGTGCACATAGCTACAGCCATCTGATATTTGAGAAGGATGCCTGAAGTATACATTGGCTGAAAGACAGTGCCGGCTCAGCAAGTGCTGGGAAAACTGAATGTACACATGTAGAAGAATGGAATTAGACCCCCTGCCTGCCCAAAAAGCAACTCCAAATGTGTTGAAGACCTCACTGTGAAATGTTGAAAAATCAGAAATGCTGGGAACTCATAAAACTAAAAAGCTTTTGCCCAGCAAAGGAAACAGTTAACCCAATAGAAAGGAAGCCCACAGAATTAGAGAGAATCTTTGTCAGCTATAAACCTGCTGGAAGATTAATACCCAGAATATATAAAGAACTTGGAAATCAAGAATACAGATCACCCAGTTAAAATGGTCTATGGATCTGAACAGAGAGTTCTCAAAAGAGGAAATGGCTAAGAAATATCTTTTAAAGTGTTTAACATTCTTCACAATCACAGATACACAAATTAAAACTACTCTAAGGTTTCATATTAACCCAGTCTCAGTGAATAAATGACTAAGTTCAAGAAAACCATTAACAAATCCTGCCAGGAAAAGGGAACTCTCCTCATTCACTGTTGTTAGGATCAAAAAATTGGTGGAGAATTATTAAAAAACCAAAAGTAATTCTACCATATGACCCAACTATACCAACTTCTTAGTGAATGCCCAAAAGACTCAATATCTGACTCTAGAGATACTTATTCAGCTCTGCTTATTGATGCTTTATTCACAGTAGCTAGGAAGTGGTAACAGCCTACAAGTTTCAGTTAATGGATGAATAGTTAAAGAAAAATATGGTACATACACAATACCATTCTGTTCAGCTGTAAAAAAATAAGTGAAAACTACAGCTGCATGAACGGAACTGGTAACTATTGTGTGTGGGTATCTCAGACAGAAAGACCGTGTTGTGTTAGCTCTTATTTGTGGATCCTGGCTATTGAGATCTGAGTATATAATCTGAAGTACTGGAAGAAGCCATGAAGGTAGAAAAGCACTATGGGAGGGCAGAGGGGAAAGGGAATTCCAGAGAGGGGAGCAGGAGGGGACAGGTACTACTAAAAAGGTAATGGGGGAAATGGGTGTGTCCTTAACTGGGGAAAGGGAGGAAGAGATGTTTATATGAGGAAAAGGATGGAGAGATAAGCCCTAAGAATGTTTTAAAAATCCATAGGGCAAGATATTTTATAACATTAAAATATATATCTACATATAAATAAATATACAGATATATGTGTGTGCATGTATATGTCTTTTTAATTGAGTTATACCACATGAGGTGATAATACTTCCCCTAAGAACCATGCATGAACTAACAAAAAACTCCAGTGCCAGGCATGGAAACCACCCCTGAGGAGTTGGTCAGAGGAACACAAGACAACTACTGTCATTGCCCTTGGTTGCCTTCCAGAACCCATTGCTGAAGACTTTGCACATTCAGACACAGCACTTGGAGGAACTGAGTTGGGAGTGATTTGGAAGTCTCCTATCAGAGAACTGGCTCTTACAGTTTCAGCGTGTTATGCACGCTGCAAAGGGAGAAGAGCAATCAATAGTCTTCCCTATCAGTAAAATTTGTGAGCCACAACAGTGACTAGACTGTCAAGACAGCTCCAATGGTACAAGTTTTAATGGTACTTTTATCTTGGAGATAACCATAGCTGTCTAATTGGACTGAAGGCTCACTCAGTAGGAAGGAATTCATGCCTAGTACTATAAAACTATACAACTACCCATGGCTGGAGAGACATGAGAACATACTATTGCTATTTTCTAAACCAATGTAATTTCTAATTATATTCTAAATACTATCCTTCTGCCCACAGGTGAGTATAGAAAGTAGACAACAGTGAATGCTTGTACTCAGTTTACTTTCCCTTTTTATATATTCCAGTATCCCATCCCAGGGAATGATGCCACCCACAGTGTTCAGATCTTCCACCTTAATAAAGCTAATCAAGGCAATCTTCCACAAGTGTGATGAGCCCCCCAGATTCTGGGCCTGGATTCTGCCACGAGCCTCTGGCTATGTGCCTAGTCATTTACTGGAAGTTTCTCTAAGCTAAACTGAGTCACTAAACTTACTGCCGGGAGTGGCTAGCTTTGAGGAGGTCAAAGATTACGTAAAGGAACATTCCTTCTCTGGCTAAACATTCAACTCCATCTAGAGGGGCTATTGCCCTAAGCAAGCATTTAGCACCATCAAGTGAGGCTATTGTTCTTGAGAAGCTTCCAACTCTACCTAGAGAGCTATTTCCTGGGTAGTCATCCTGCTCCAGCAACACAGGATGTCTTAAGGCAATTTGATACCCTATTGTATACCTGTTGAATTCCTTGTGCTTTGTAACCCTTGAGAAAAAAGTATATTAACTGGGACAAAAAAATAAAGTCTTAGCTCTCTTCCATCGGAGCTCATGATACTGCCTGTGTCTGATCTATCCCCTTTCCTCTTTTCCCCTCTCCTCCTAAGGCCCTTCAGTCCCACCCCCAATTCAGGCACTTTCCAACTTGTCAGGCCTGTCCTGACACACAGGCATGCATGTTCAAAGGCCTGTCTCTCAGGTGATTCTGGTTTTAATCAAGTTGGTAATTAAGATTAACCATCACAATTATCCATTATGGCAGGGAGGAAACATAACAACTTCATGAAGCTAGCTTATCATGCTTCGTTTGGGGGTGGGGAGGTGGCGATTTGCACACCAAAGAGAAGGGTTGCACTTGAAAATAACAGAAAATGAAATGATGAAATTTACAGGTAAATTTTTGGAGCTAGGAAAAAAACCAAAACATTCTGAGTGATACAACCCAGGCCCAAAAGGACAAATATGGTATGTCTTAGCTTATATGTAGATGTTAGTTTCTAAGCATTTGATGGGAATTCTACAATCTGTATAAATACAGAGGTTAGGTATTGAGTAAGGGGGCTGGGGAGAAAGGAGGATCTCCTAAGGAAGTGGAAATAGAATATATAGTTATGGAGAGACAGGGAAGAAACTGGAGAGAGGATTAAATGGGGACGGAGGATAGGAGAGAGGGATACAGAGGGAATGCAAGGAGATACAGCTAACACTAACAACAGTTTGAGAGGTTATAAGAAAACCTACTAATGTAGAAGCTTTAAAAATATATATACATATATGAAAGAAATATAAATGGAGTTAACAAATTACGAGAGAGACTATGCTCCAAGCAGACATCTTTTGCCATCAAGTGACACCTCCAGTGCCAGGAATTGGTGACATTTAGTTAAGTCAATGGCCAAAGAGGACCCTATGGAAGCCCCAAACACTTCAGACTACTGCCAAGTCTATTGGTTGGTCTCCACAAACTGATGGTAAGGCACTATTGTGGAAGACAATACTTACATATCTCATTGAACACAGAGAATTCAAGCTGGTGTCTAACTAGAGCCTTTACTCCTACTTACTAGTGTTCAAGGTACTGGAAAGTTCTGTATACTACCAGATGAAAAACCTAATCATCAACCCAACTACAAACTCTTTGATCTACAGTGGTATACTGCCTGCAAGATATGCTGGTGCAATCGTGACACAAATGTTGTGGGAGTAACCACCCATTTTCTCATTAGATTTAAGGTACTTCATAAGTGGAACCCATGCCTGACACTGTTCATTTGGCCAAGAAGCTGAGACTGGATAGGCCACAGGCCTAGGAGAAAACCAAATACTATTGTTCACTGATAAAACAACAATAAAATGCTATTTTGCTATATCCATAGATTAGTGCTTGGCTCAACTATCATCATAGAAGCTTCTTCCTGAAGAAAATGGGAACAATAGAGTCTCTTTACACAATAGGACTTGTACATATATGCAGCATACACAAAGCCTATACAGGTTCAAGTCAGATGGGGTCCCAGGTCTGAGAGGGAGATGTGGACATGGGCTCCATCTCCTAACCTGTAATAAATACCTGCTTGCAAAGGATAAATTAAGTTTTCTCTAACGGAGTCGCATTAAGTATACTTACCACACTTAAGGGGAGTCCCCAGGTGCAGGAGTAGATGACCAACATAAAACGATCTCAATGTTATTTTTGTAGGGTTTTTGTCTCACATTGCTTTACTTAGGCACTTTTTGTCTTACTGGTCTTTTGCTTATATATTATGGTTTCTGATTTTGCATTTTTGTGAGGTTTTGTGTGTATGTGCATGTGTGTGTGTGTGTGTGTGTGTGTGTGTGTGTGTGTGTGTTCAGGGGGGGAGGGGGGAAGAAAGAAATAGAGTTTCTTAGATTTCTTTCATTTGTTTGTCTATTTGTTTTTTAAAGAGAGAGAGCAAAAAAAAGGGGTGGAGTTGGGGACATGGGGACAATCTGGGAGGAGTTGGACAAGAGGAAAAGTATGATCAGAAAATATATTGTATGAAAAAAGTTTACTTTCAATAAAAAAGAGAAAAAAAGCTATAAAAATAACAATAATAATTAAGAAGTGCTAAATTCCCTTACCTGCTGAACTAAACTCAGTAAATATGTCTTTACTTGTTTGAGGCTTTCCATCTGGATCAATGTCCATCATTGTACGCCACAATTCAGAGAATCTGGCTCGTTTCTCTTTGGGCATGTATATTCCATGCCACAGTGCTTTTAGCATATAGTCAATGTAGATCAAAATCTGTCCAATTCTGGTATCATAATAAGCTGGAGGTAATTGACAAGAAGAACTCTGATCATAATTGGCTTCTAAACTGATTGAAGGGATTTGATTTAAGCAATAAATTCCAACAGCCAACTCCCTTAAGATCTGATGGACTTCCCTGTAGTCTAAGTGGGCAGTAGGGTCAACTGGAGTCATTAAGATGGCAGTGGAGAAGCCTACATTATTTATTTGACTCATGAGTCCACCTGGGATGTCTAGTTGAGAACGAACATCTTCCTTGGCAGACAACCAGCTAACTAGTGCTGTTGTTAATAATTCTTGCACTTCACTGCGATCATACTTTTCAAAGAAAGCAAAGGCATTTCTTTGTACTGCTAGATTTTCCATGAAGGTTTCTTCATCTTGAACTTGATCAAGTCTAGGTATTCCTTTTTTGGGTATTCTTAACATTTCTAATTAAATCTAGTGTGTTCTTTTTGAAGTTTCTGCAACAAAGGAAAAGACAAGCAATAATATTTGTCATGGCAATGAAGTTGGATTTTTCTAGATTAAATATGTACTGTTCATCTTTCTAAAGTTAATTTTTCTGAAGTTAATCTTTTCATGGTCAATCTTTACTTTTTTCAACTCCCAATTAATTGCATCACAAGAAATTTAAATTTGAATTAAAATGTTTAACGTTGTAAAATCTTTTGACATCAATAAGTTAAATGATTTGAAAGCTCTGCTTTTCAAAGAGTTAAAAGTTACTGAGAAGTCCTCAGTGCTACATCATAACACTCTGCCAACAAATGACCACACAAATGGTGGCCTCACAAGATTATATATAGCATCTTAGTTTGTGTTAGTATATTGTACAATATTTATACAATGATGAAATATCTTGACATACTTCCCATCTATCCTAGTTAAGTTTCTCTTGCTGTATTATACACTATGAACTATGTGGAGGAAAGGGTTTGTTTGGTTTCTAGGTCACAGCCTATAATCAGTAGGAAGTCAAGGCAGGAACTAAAGCAGACACCTTAGAGGAAAGCTGCTTACTGGCTTGCTGCTTCAGGCTTGCTCAGTTTGCTTTCTTTAGACAACCATGACTATCTGTCCAAGGATGGTACTGCCCACAGAGGGCTGGGCCCTTCCACACTGATCATTAATCAAAAACAAACAAACAGAACAAAACAGACACAACAAAAACAAAACAAAATGTCCCACAGACTTGTCTACAGGGCAATATGATGGTCGGTTTCTTTGGGTTGTTTGGTTGAGGTTCTTGTTCTTGACTACCTTATATTCCATGGCAAAAACAACAAAACGAAAATGAACTAGAGCTTCATAGTTAAATGTCATGTGGCTGTATTTCAGGAAAATGTTACACTTATATATGAGAAGCTATGTACTTTAGTTTTCATTGTAAAGACTTTTTTTTTTTTTTTAAACTCCCTCCCTCTCCTCGTTTCCACTCCCTTACTCACTCCTTTCCAACACACAGGATCCTCTTCCCTTAGCTCCTGAGACCCTCATCTCCCTTCTGTGGTGTTTCCACTAGGTCCCCACTCACCTGCTGAGCTGTCCTCCCACCTGCTGTTTACTTTCCAAGCAACTGAATGCCTGCTTTCACAATGAATAAGTTAACAGTGTCTCCATTATACAGTGCTTTTCAAAATTTAGCCTGCACCAAAATTACCTGGACCTTCTTAAAATACCTGTTTCTGGTTCACACAGGGTTGGGGCAGAGAATTTGCATTTTGTAGTCAATGCTGACACTGTACAGAATCCAGCTTGCCAGGGCATTTTTCTATTACTTCGTAGATGCCGACATAAAAACTAAGGACATTACAGGACATGATGGGGGTTCATAGTTTTCAGAACCAGAGCCCCCCCCCCCCCCCCTGCCTACTCCAAGACTTGTGATCATGATCAGCTAGCATCTGCCAAGGGACAGAAAAAGGGACAAGGAAAAGGGAGAGGCCTACTTGAAAATGATTTTCTTGTCTAGGAGAGGAGAGCTTCTCTCCTTTCCGTCTCCGGTCCCTAAGTCATTCCCAGGAGCAGACAGCCGTTGCTTGGAATGGGTTCTCGATGGTCCTGAATCGCCCCAGCAGAACCCTCACCCCCACCCCCACCCCAGAGCACGAGACGTTCAGGGAAGCTGGGAGGGCCCTTCGCGTGCTGAGGGCCAAAGCTGGTGAATCTTAACCCTGAACTGGGTAAAACTGTCCCGGGGCCTTGCCATGAGCAGTCTGCGCCTCAGGCAGAGCAAGAGCGTGGGCTGGGGTTGGAGTGACCTCTGTACATGATGCCCCAAGGCCACAGGCTCGTGGTTGAACCCAGGAGGACAAATCCTCTAACTTCTCTCTAGATGTCAGCCCAGCCTCATGCGCTGTCACCGCTACTGTGCATCTGCTAAAACACAAAGAAAACAACCCTGGAGTGACATTAGCGAAAGCGCCAGGCTCTGAGGGTCCCAATCTGGAAGCCCATTGTGCAATAAACGTTTACTAAACATCAGTTAGGAGCCAGGCACCACACGAGAGGATGCAGACTACAGATACAGGGGGTGGGGGTGGGGGGGTGAGAGGGAGAGGGAAGAGTGAGTGTCCACTCTTGAGGAAAACCACAACTGGTCAGACGCCAAGGATCTATTTGATGAATAAAGGAAGGGTATTGTCAACTTCATTGGCTGCTGCTGCTGCCAGGTTGGGGAAATTTAAGATTAACTCTCCCTGAATTTTACTGAATGACAGAGTTCTTAGTGGCACAGGCAGAACTCTTTATTATATTAATTTTAGGCTCTATGCATGAATTGCATTTACCAGGGAATAAATTCAGGGCACAGAAAAGCCTTCATCAGGCTAGTCTGTCTAACAACTCTACTACAAAATACAAGGATCAGAAAGGTGTCAGCCCTAGATGAAGATAGATCCCAGTGATGTCACAAGGCGACTGATAAATAGTTCATGTGCACAGTTATTGGGAGTAGGCAAGGGCTTGTCTACAAGCCCTTGTATTGTGTACTTGCTGTACACAATACAGCAAGTAATGCAAAGAACAGCTTTCTGATAGGTAGATGACCATTTCTGTAGTGTAAAGAAGACAATAGTATTATAAGTAAGCTAGATGATGCACACGCACACACCATGATATGGCTCCAAGGAAACCAATTCCATCAGTGCCTTCGCTCTTGGGATTTCCATTCACCAGAACTTTGAGAACTCAGTTTATTTAAAGAGTTCTGGTGCTGGGAAGAAGAGCAGGTCTTGGGCTAAGTATCTTTCTGTGAATGGCTATGAATGGGACAAGTAGATTGGGGTGACTGTTAGGGTTTTTTATTCAACTGGAACACAGATGGAAAAGTTGCCTGGCATTCGGGAGCCCAGGAACCACACAGCTCTGACAGGAAGGTGCCTGACCAGTTGAGAGCTCAGGGACCATACAGCTCTGAGGTGGGAAGGTGTCCCCAGTGTTGCAGCTCTGAAGGGAAATATCCCTGGCTGAGCTTCTTGCTTCTGGCCGAGCTGGGGTGTTCTTGCTTCTTGGTGGCTGCCACCACTTGGGAGGAAGACAGCAGCAGAAGCTGTGCTCCCTCCCTACTCCCTATGGAGCACAGAAGGCTGCTTTTTAAGTGTCCCTGAGGGGGCAGGGCCTCCAGGTGACCTGCGATTGGTGGGATTTTTTGCCCTTATTTGGCAAGTCCAGAGAGGGATGAGGGGCCATTTGTGCTGCTGTCAGTTTGGGGGACCCTGCAGCTGGCTGGGAGTGGGGTCCCTGATAGTCCTGGGGTAGGGGGAGATGTCTCAAGTCCCAGAGATCCCCGCCTTGCAGAGCCAGACTCCCTCAAAGAGTGAATATGCTGGCTCCCCAGTGGTCCTCAGCACCATTTGGGGTTCATGGTAGGGACAAGAAGTGGTGGCCAGACCCCCTTGGGGTCCCCAGCAGAGTAGTGAGGGAGGTAAGTAGCAGTCCTGAACAGCAGTTGGCAGCAAGAGGGGCTAAGCTTGCTGGAGAAAGTCAGATTTGCTCCGGTAGAAACACAGATAGCTGTGAGGTGCCATTTTGGGGCCTGGAGCAGGCAGCCAGCAACCCTAGTCAACTCAGTCCGCATTTTGCCATGGCCACCTGCAGGGCCAGCTTGACAGTTTGACACCTGGAGGAGGGTTGGGTCTGGCAAGTGGGTGAGGCCAAGGCAGGGGTAGGGGGGCTGTGGACACTGAGGGGACCTGGGCCCAGGCCCAGCTCAGTAAGTATGATGGAAGGGTGTGTCAGGGGTGGAGCTCTCTACAGATGCGGGGCACGATGGACTGTGTGTAGGGCGGAACCCTTCCAAAGGGGGACCCTGGGATATAGGGTGTACATAGGTGGGCAAGGCCCTCCAGACATGGGAGCCCTGTGCTGCTGCGAACTCGGTAGGGACTAGGCTCTCCAGAAGTGGAGTCCTGCCCTGTGGACTCTGCTTATTGCAGAGTCCCAACATTGACCAGAGAACATTTAAAACAGGTCTTAAATATTCAAGTTGAAAAGTGAGCAGTGACAAGTGTATTAAGTCTCACTTAGAAATATGAATCTCAACATAGTTTAGTGTCTCAAGATTTTACTTTGAGAATCTGTTAAAGCCTAAGCCAAGGTTCCTGAAGATAACAGCAAACTGAGTTATCTGTGAATATGGCTCCTATGAAGGCTGTGGGGAAAACAATCTATTTTTACACACTGCAACTGGATTTTTTGTTTTCTTTTTCTATGTCTCTCTGAACATCACCAGTTCCGACACTATCAGGAGTCCACGTCAGGTCCCAGGTTTAAGAACTCAGTCAGGGCCTCTGCTCCTTTTCTCCAGTTGTTTCTGAACTGGACTCTCATAAATGCCCTTCAGTGTCAATAGTGCGCTTACAGAACTTGGGAATTTACACTCAAAATGATGTAACGTTGGAATAGCCACATGGAAGAGATGCAAAGGGCAAAGTGCTAATGCATATTCCACCCTAAAACTCCTTCCCGCTCTCCCACACTGGACTCATCAGATCTTTACAGAGCATCATGGAGCTTCAGCTCTAGCCCACTTCGCAGGTGAAACTTCTCAAAATGCCAGTTGTAACCTTATACATATCTGAGCTTTCTGGTAAAACGCCAATGCTGAGGCCAGTTAGGGAACCCTGCCTAACTTACCTCGTGCATCTGATCAGAAGGTGTTTACCATAGGTTTTGAGACAGTGCTAGGATGCACTAAGTTCTAGACTTAGGAGTTCTGAAGGAAAAGTAAAAACAAGGATCTGAGAGCCGACCCAGCAGTCGTTTATTTTTAGTGCTGTCACATGGTGGAATCAGTGTGATGTAACCTCCTCGAGACGGGTTCCTAAGGTCGGATGTAGAGCCTTCCACATTTATCAGAAGCCTTCTCATTAGTTTTTTCCAGTTTTGCAATTCTAGATCCAAACTGCATGGCCCGTTTTGGCAGAAGGGCAGAGGCTGTAAGACCAAGTTCCACAGCTGCAAGGCGTAAAACGAGCTTCTCACCAACTCCTCGAGGCAAAGCCAGGTCTGCCTTTTCCCAGACTGGCAGGGAATTTAGGAAAGACACAACGTTTTCATCCAGGAAAGGAAATCTAAAAGAATTCATAAAAATAGTGCCTACTATTAAAAATAATCCTATTAACAATTATCTACACAATTTAAATACTAAAATTTAACCATATTAAAAAGGTATTTCAAAACATGGCAATTTTATATACATTACAAAACTAATCTAAAGTCTAAATAAATTAGTTATGAAGAAATAATTCCAAGTTGTTTCACAGTATCTTTGAGGATGCTCCCGGTATACAGCACGATAGTGAATAACCTAATTTATGTCTGATTTGAGCATGTCTATACGAACTGAACTTTGGAGGTACGAAACCAGTATAAAAGGCTTCCAAAACCTTAGACTTACAACACTATCAAAATTGTTTATTTACACTTAAATTGCTCATGTGGCAACAAATTGGTAAATATAACAACTATTACATTTAACAGAAATGTTCTGCCCTTTAGCTTCTTTACTTTTCCATAAAATTATGGGTTTTCTTTTGTTTTTTTGTTTTGTTTACAATATTGACTGTATTTTACCACCCAAGTGTAGGATTGTAATAATTTCATATAGGGCCTTTGGAATTAACTGCTTCACTAGACAAAGTAAATCCTCTCCTCTTTCATCTACCTAATGATAATGGATTAAATATTTTCCTCTTCCTTTTCCCTTTCTCTTTACATTTTTTAAAGGGAGAGCAATTTATATACTTTACATACTTTGTAGAATAGTATTATCTATTCAAAGTCTTGAGAAGTAGAAGAGCAATGACATAATTTGGATTAGGACTGGCAACATAGGAACAATTGGGTAAAAGCAATCATGACTCAATGGGAAGGGCAAGAGCAGGAAATAAAGGATGGAGACATTTCTCAGACAGAGAAAGAGGTAAGTGTATTATGTTCCAGTTTGCATGAGGGTTACATGGCCTCCTTGTCTGCTGAATCCCTTTAACAAAATACCACTTATTAACTATTTATAGAGTTTCATTCCTTTTTACTTTTGAGACAGTCTTGCTATGTATATGTAGCCCAGGCTGGCCTCAAACCCATGATTCCAGACTACCTGCTGAATGTGAACCTGCATGCTCAGCTCATACCATACCATATTCATACCATCACATCTTCCTTTATCCTAAATGTATAAAAATGTTGTATTTAATATGTCTTTATTATCATATGTATGTTGTAGGTAAAAATAAACATAAGATTTAAAAAGTATACATGAAAGTGCCTTGGTCTTTGTGAAGACTTCAGGCAATCTACAGTAGTACTAAATTGTGTGCAAAAACCACACAATGGACAGAAATCCAGAAATCTCTGGGACCTCCATAGATCACCAGAGTAGACATGTCTAGATGGACAAAACCAGATGCTTAAACTACCTCCTCTCAGGAACACACCATCCTGTTTTCACTTCTATGGTCTTTTTCATTATGCTCCTAAAAAAGAATTATTCATTGTATCACCTTAGAACATTATTGTAAAGTTACTTATTAGGAAACAACTGCTCCCTGGCTCCTTCATCCTTGCTCCTGACTGTGTTTATAACGTGAAGATGAGACAGCTTGTCAGTGCTCCTGTTTCGCATGGGACCAATATCCAAAGAAAAGGATTTTTTTTTTTTTTAAATATTTTTACTAAAAAGCCTTCAAGTAATGAGTTACCTTGCTTCTTTTCCATGGTCACCAATAACTCTGTCATCACGACCAAGGTTTCTAGAAGAAATGCGACCCAATTCCATTGCTATTTCCTCGTTTAATCCTTCTAGACCATGAGACTGAAAGCGGGCACGATGACGGGAGTACCCCGCCAGCTGCTCATCTGCACCAATCCCAGTGAGAACCACCTACAGAAGATTAAAGAGAGCCAGAGACATGACAGAGGATAGAGAAAATGAGCTGCTTCTCATATAGCCTAAAAAGTTATTATCTTAACATTTTAGGAGAAAAAACACAAGTCAGAAAATAGTAAAAATAAGTTCAATTAAAGAAGTAATATACACTGTATTATAAAGTACAACTAAAATACAGTATATTCTTACAACATTAAATGCTGAAATCTTTAAGAGTCAAAATTAGGTCTCAGAAATTCTTCTGAGCAGAAATCCTGGAGCATACCTTTGCACTGCTCTCGTAAGATCTCACAGCATCCTGGGTCACTAACCAACCAACTCCTCTAGAAGCAAACCAGACGGCGCAGCCAATGCTATCATCTAGAACTGTGTCCAAGGGCTGAACTAAATGACATATTCGGGCTCTTCTTAGTTTTTGTAGTTCTTCAAGAGAAACATTAATTTCAACAAAATTCCAAGTTCGAGAAGGGCTGACAGACTGCAGTTCCTTCAGTCCTGCTTTGCCTGTGACTCGGTCTGGCACTTCTGTATCATCAGGACCCTGAGCAGCTGCAGCACTCTCAGGAGGGAGCTCACTGTGGGTTTGCTGTTTTCTTTCTATGTTAAGAATAGCTGGCCTGGTCTGTCGTTTAGTCACAAAAGCCACATTCAGAAGATCAATTGGCTCATCTAAAGGAATATGATGATCAGCAAGGGCTGCAATCACCATGGAATCAACGCCTCCAGAAAACAGGATTGCAACGTTTGCTTTCTTACTACAGGGTTTCAAAACATCTCTTGGTGCCAGGTTTTCATCCCTAGCTAAACATAAGACACGTCTCTTGACTGAAACATTCAGGACATCAATGAACTGCTGGACTACTTTTTTTGTATGTTCATCTGTAAGAAAGACCTCAAGTGTATCTCTTGTATGCAGAAGGCTGGACCTGTTTATATGGTGAGTTTGCAATGAAGCTTGAGGCAGCATCTTATTTAAAGGAACAATAGGTTTTGAAAGGTACAGTTTGGCTTCATTTGCTATCACTGATACAAATGCTGGCAATTCCGCTGCAGTCTGAGTCTGGCCATTAGCACATTCTTCAGCAACATCCTCCTTGGAAATGTCCTTCCAAGGATATAATCTTAAAACTACACATCTGGAAACAGCAGCAGAATTGAGATCAATCTGGAAAATTCCAGATGCTGGAACTTCTTGCCAATGGTCTCCAACTCCAGATGTCTGAGCACCAACTGAGGAGAGGCAGAAACTCTTGCCCAGATTACTAAAATGCCATAGCAAGCTACGGCGGCCAAAAAAGTCCCTACCAAACCATAAGTAATGGCTAGAGGCTTGATAATATATAAAAGACCAAGGACCTTGAACTTTAGAGAAGAGTGACAAAATATCAGATTCATTCTTACAGGCAGAAAGGCTACTGAACATAACTTGAGTGTCGTTGTCTTCTGCTTCAACCTTTACTCCATTAAAAACTTCTCCATTCCATAAGAACACATTGCCGCTTTCATCTTCCACAGGCTGGGCAGTCAAAATACCTCTCAAATGAAGAACATGACCAGAAAATACACACTGATAGTTAACAGCAGATTTTAACAACTGTTTGCTACTATTTGGGCCCCGTCGTCTAAGATTGTACAGCAAATCCTCTTTTAAATCTTTACTGAAGTGCTCAACAGAGAAGCTTACAGAACAGCAAATGCCACACATGGCTATGTGAAGTCAGGGTGACTGTGTCTCGGTTGTGGTTGTCTCTGAGTTTTCTATTTCTTGGTATTCTTTTATTAGTTCATCTAACTTTTCTGTAGGAGGGAGTGAGAAAAAAAAAAAACAATGAAGTAAAAGTTCAGAGATGTTTACCTATTAATTCATGGACAAAACCTCTCAAGATTAATCCATGAGTAGATGCACTGTTCTACTGAGAGTAATAATCCACAAGGCTTTGTGACAATGATAATATTTTGCTAAAAGTTTCTTTTCAAAGAGTGCTTATTTTGGTCCAAGAACTTGGCTAAGCACTTTACATATATACTTTTTAAATCTCTCAAGCCCTTAGAGGCTCTAAATATCTCCCTTACCTACTGCCACAAGTCACAAAATAGTATAATGGTTTTCATACTTCTGTCAAGCTCTTAAAAACACACACCTACCTTAGTAACTGCAGCAGATGCATCTTAAAGTTATAAGCATATTTGTTTCTGGAGAATTTCATACATGGTAAAATATATTTTGATCATACCCATCTCCTACTCTACTTCCCTATCTCCTTCCACTGGAGCATGGACAATCTGCCTGAGAAAACTGACTGTCCCTCCCCTGGCAGTCATCAACTACCAACACGTATTACCGCAGCTCTCAACCTTCATCCGAGAAATTTCTCCTTGCAGTGGATGGCAGTTAATACAGACTCACAACTGCTGCACATGCAGAGAATAAGGGACCGTGGAGTGCTCAGTCCTAAAGTGGACATCTGTATCACCCCTGATCCACAAGACTCAGGGATCATAGTAAAACAGGGGACACGAAGACCCTAAGAACGAAAGACTGGGGAGGACTGCTGCAAGACAGCGTCTTCCAGGCACGATGGGGCCTTTATGAGTATGAACTCACAGCAGCTGCAGCTGCCTGCCCAACACCAAGCCAGTCAAAATCCCAGCCCCACCCTAGCTGAGGAGTCTTTTAAAAACTGTAGACATCTTTGGAAGGTTAACTGGAAACAGATCACTGTACTAAGTATATATATCTGAATATAAGCCCTACCTGAATATATTTATATAAAATATATTAATATATAATATAAAAAGCCAATATGAATATATAATGTATAATATATGTTATATATTATATTACCAAATAATATAATTATATATTCTATAATTGCGTGTGATAAAATAACAGTATATAATTATAATATGTAAAACATATAATATATAATTATATAATGTACAATATATTATATGTTTTGTATACTATATAATTATATATATTACATACTCAATATATTACATATATATATATATATATTCAGATAGGGTTTAATCGAGGCACCATTATGAATCTCCACAAAAAGTCTACAAAAGGTTTTCTACAACATTCCATATATACTACTGAAAACAACCAAATAGAAAACCACTCACTTTTGCTTTCAGCAAACATTTTTGATCTATCTGTAAGAAAGAATACGTTGCTGTTCTGTTGCTGCTTATATACTTTCTGCAAAAGAAATTTACAATATCAGGTGCGATTTGCATAGTGATAATGAACAGAATTCTATTATCGCTTATTCTTGAACTTCAGGAATATTCAGAACAATTTACCAAATATAAAGAGACAAAAACAAAGTCACCCAATACTATGCCACCCAGAAATGGCTGTTTGCATAACATGTATCATCATACCACTTCACTTTTAGTAACAAAAGCTATCATAGCCACAGATTTATAATTTGCTTATAAATGTATATGGAGACCTCTTCTGATCAATTAAGGTTCTTTTACATTACCATATGTGCAACTCTAGTTCTTTGCTGCCTTCAAGCTTCAGACATTTAATACATCGCTATTATAGATACTGATGAATGCCTTTGCAAGTGAACATTCATGCATTTTCATGACTGTGTTAGCATAAATTACTCTAAAGAACTGCCAGGTCAAGTGTCATTCAGCTTTTGTACATCTTGCTAATTTGTATTAATTTGCCTTAGCTTCTAATATTTCAAAAATGACAATACCCAAAATATAGAAATGTTAGTCATTAGATAATCTTTAAAATACTTGAAAGTGTTCAAAATCATTTCTTCATTTAAGATATAGTATTTCTCCATGGAAAAGAATGTAATTCTTTTTGTTAAAATATAATAGGGAAAGGATTTTTTTCAACTTTGAGATTTAGGGACATATACAGAAGAAACTAGGACTTCAGTTTTCAAATCACAATGTTAGAATTTTGTAATTTTAGCATAATGATCTAATTCATAATTTTAATATACTGTATACTGTTCTGGATTCTTACAGTAACTTACCCGATTCTTCTTCAGGTTAGAAAGTTCATCCACAATAATTTTTTGTTCTTTAACCTATTTAAAAAAAAAAAAAACTAAAGTAGAAGTTTTCAAAGTATGTGTATTGAGGTCATTTTAAGTAACTACTTTAAAATTAGAGATGGATTGGGGGCTGTCATGTACTGCCTATCTAAATGGACACTGCAAAGAAGCAACAGGGGCTCAGTAGAGGACAGGTGGACAACAAAAATCTGACTTGGATTTGCAGGTGCCAGTTACAATATGATTCAAACCTTTAACCAAAATGAGAAACTGTTTACCAAAATTAATACCAGTCCTTTAATTTTATAAAGTCTTGCTGTAGAATAAAAAAGAAATGGTTTCTTCCCTTCCCCAAAAAGTTTTCATGATGCATGTACCAGATGACAACCAGACATTTAGATAAAAACAGTGTTAGTGAATGCCCTACCTGGGGCGATGAAGCATCGTTTTTCGATCTTGGTATCATTCTACTTTGCATAGTAAAGATGTTAAGCTAGGCTTGTTTCTGATCATCAGATGAAGGCCTAACTGGGCAATAACTCTTCTTAAGTACCCACACACCACCACACACGGTATTATGAGGCTTGTTAAGGCAGCAGAGTACTTTGAAAACTCAGCCCATCCCTTTGAGTGTGCACCTATGTCTCCACACTGGCAGAGGTGAGACTTCTAGTAACGATCTACAAAGCCACGTGAGTACCGACTCCTTGAGACTCTGCTTATAGAATTCATATAGCAATGACAGGTATACGCCTCACATTAGTTCACTACAAAGAAAACTGTGATACAGTGGGAATAAGGCCACCTACCGAAGATGTAGTTTGGGATAGAAAAAATGTAGAATTTAGGACGTTTATAACCACACCTCTCCTATATACACGTTTAAGGGTTTTTGTTTGTAACTGGAAGTTAAGATTAATGGTATAGACCAGGTGTGTTGGTGCATCCCTGAAATCTAGGCTCTTGAACAAGACAATAAGGATTCAAGATCATCTTCCCCTCAAAAACCTAGTGTCTGAGGCTGTCCTGACCTACAAGAAACTCTATCCTGGAGGGAAGATTAATTTGCTGAGGTCCGACTTCCTCTTGTTGAGTGGAGAAGAGACGACGACCAGATGAGTGTTTTTAGGATCACTCAAGTTGAGAATATATTTGAAGGTAACAGGCAGCAACTGAGAACACCGGTTAAGAAACCTTTGCCTGGGTCGGAACAGTAAGTGATGGTGGCTGGGGAACTTCTAAACTTCCGTGATGGATGAAAGGATGGCACCCTGGTGGGCGCCTGGCTAACCCGATAAAGCGTATCACAGAGCAAGACAGCTAGCTGTCGGTGAAGGGATGAGTATGGGTATGGGTGTGGGTGTGGGTGTGTGTGTGTGCGCGTGCGCGCAAAAGCGTATGGGGAAAACTGCACCAAACTTGTGCCCAGTGTCACCCTGTCATTTTCGGGGACGGGCTTCTGTGCCTCCTTCATCACAAGTCTGCAGGGAGAAGGGAAACCAGCTGCCGCGGCAGAGGACCGACGGGGGAAGCGAGCGGTTGCTGCTGCGGCCGCGGGGCCCACCTCCCACCGCCCGGGGTCCAGGCCCGCTCCGCACCGTGCTGTTGGGGGCCGTGGCCTGTGCAGTCGACGTGCTGGTGGGCACCGGCGCGGCGGGGTCGTTGGGGCGCACCCCACGGCTGGTCATCTCCACGCCACGCTGCGCGTCGGGGAACCGTGCCGAGGACGGAACCGCAGCGGCGGAACCAGACCCGGCGCATGCTCTTCGGTGGATCCCGCCCCTTCCGGAACCCCGACGAATGGAGTTTGCATATTAACGCCTGCGCAGTCGCGGCCGCGGGTAGTGGTAGTGAGGGTAGAGTGGGGGAGAGAAGGGGAAACCTTGTGCACGCGCGAACTGGTTTTTGGTTAAAGGTCTGGTTGCGGAATCTGAATGCTTTGTGTCGTCCCCTAGCGGGTCCGATGTAAACAACAACGACAGCAAAACCACCGCGTTCTCACACTCAAGCTATAGAAGTAAAAATAACAGGCAGACAGGAAACTGAGGCGCGGATTTCAGACACAGTGTTGGCGACAGGGCTATAGACAGCAAGAGTTGGCAAGATTTTTGGCATCTTGTGTTTATGGTTGCCAGGTGAATTCAGATGGAGTTTTGTATTATCTGTTCTATGCAATATTTTAGTCACTGAAATAGGCAAGAGAGATTATTGTTTTCCAGCTGTTCTAACTTTGACCTTCTGCTGACTGCGCAGCCCAGGAGAACCTCACTGCAGACTAAGAGGGCAGAGACTAACTTGTGGGTTTTCATTTTGTTAAGACACGGATAATGTGATAAACTAAAACCTTCCAGTAACGATCTCTTGTTCTGAAAGTCAGTAATCAATAGTGTGCCTAACACTGTGATCTTGGCATTTCTTTATTAATATACTCCTTGGGTGCTCTTTGAATTTGTTTTAACATCTATGATTCCTTAGTGGGTTGACTAAAACTTTGGACACGTGCTCAAAATGCACAGGTGAACTGACGATGGCAACAACCATATGGCTTAAGGCTTGTACATCAAGAGTTAAGCCATGCATTCTTCTTATGGGTGATTCGAGTAAATTTCAAGTCATTATAGAACTAAATGTACTTTTAAAGTTTTTCCTTATCATTGTTTTCTTAAAACTTTTATTTTTGTTTCTGATTTGCACATTTCTGCTAAGCTATTGCACACTGGAAGCAATGATGATTGAGAATTTAGTTTTGTAGTCTAATCATTTAATGATATCTGCAGGATAGCAGACAGGTCTCTTTAAGTCCAGTTTGTTAGCCTTGTGCCTATTCGAGGAGAACAGCTCCTTGAGCTCTGGGTTGGTTACATCTGTTTCTGTGTTTGCTTTCTACTTGAGACTGAAGTTGTGAACTGAAGCACTAAGTGAAGACACTCTACGTGTCTATATGTTAGAAAACACATTGTATCTCACTGCATGGATGTCAAATGTCCTACTTTGGAGCATATTAGTAATTATTACTCATTTTTTTATTAATTACATTCATCCCTAGATATTTTTTGCACATGTATACTGACCACTGTTGTCTTCCACTTTCCTACTGCCCTATCTACCCACTCCGCTCCCCACAGATCTCTATCACATTCCAAGGGTTATTTTGAGGATCAAAAACTAATATCTATAGAATGTTCATTATTAGTCTCAGGCACATAATAAGGTGTTAAACAGTAAATCAGGAACAATCCCAGAGGGTTTTGATTAAAAAAAAATAAAAAAGAAAGAAAGAAAGAAAAAAAAAAAGATCCCCAGCTGTGGATTGCTTGGTTTATTTCATATTAAAAATACACCTTCTTTTCTAGTTATTTTCAACAGGGCTGGAGTGTCCATAGCTAATGTTTTAAAAACACTTGTAGAAGCACTTTTGTTTGCCACAATGATGTGTGGCTTTTAATTAATTCTGATGAGGTAAGATAAAGTGGGAGTCACTTGTAAGGTGACAGACAGAACCACAGACTGTTTTTAAGAAGCAAAACTAGCAGACCACAAGGCATTCTTAGCAAGGAGATAGTGCTGCACACTGTATAGGAGTGGGGCAGATGCAGGATTGAGAAGGTGAAATCAAGGGACAGCTAATACCACAGAGAATTCAGTTAGAAGGTGACAGAGCCCAGGATACTGAACTGTTGTTTACCATAGGAACTCTAGGATCTGTGAAAGGAACTACTGGGTCCTTATCAGTGGCATTAGGGGGAGAGTGCAGGGACTTTGCCCTAGGAACAAAGCATTTCAGTTCTTCAGTGGATAGGGGAAAATGTGCAAGTACTGGGCTAGAGATGACTAAGTCTTTCTACTTGAGGTAATATTAGTTCTGAAGCCTAGCTTCAGTTGTGGGGTGTGAAGATCAAGTACTCTGCTTCCTGCTGTCAGTATCTCTTGAGGCTCTCTTGCAGAGAAAGGACTGAGTATGAACTGAGTTAATGTTTAGGATACAAAATTTAAAGACATGCTCGCTCTCAGGGACCCGACAGTGTATACCTCCTGAAAATTTCACCCTGGATGCCTCATGCCTTGCCTTTGACTCCACTCTGCTCTCCAGCCAAGGCAATTTGGCAATTTCATTGTTGGTGATTAAGCCTCACAGTCTAGTGATCTGAGACACTTGTGACTGATTCCACTCTATTTGTAAGTGTAAGACATGTTAACTGCTTGCTCATGCCTAATGTCCTACATGTCTGGCATGTCCGACTCAGCATGTCTGACGGCTACACAGAAATCGATCAAAACTAGCTTCTTTTGGATTTCTGCTGTGTTTCTACCACTGTCTACTTAACTTCCTGAAGATAAGGGCCATGCTTCCCATGGTTAGGTCTGTATGACTGAAGTAGATTCAGTCATCTCTATAAGTTGGCTCAGACTACATGACTGTCAGAAAATGTGACTATGAAATGTTTACTATCAGGGAATTGCAAATACCAAGTAGGCATTTTGATGCCTTTAAAGCATGTAGAAATGTGTTCTCCTGGGTGAATTAACAAAGTCTAAATGATACATGATGATGATAACTTTTTACAAATTCAATTGGTGTTTTTCTTTTTAGGTCGCCTTCATTTTAAGGCAGAATTCTTTATAGCTAAGGTGGTTTTAGCCTCGTTCTGATCCTTTGAAGAAATTTTTTTTATCAAATCATTAATCAAAATGTATCTATAACCACAATACAGTACTGCCTTGAGGGTCTTAATTTATTTTCTTTGTGAAGCAACTAGGTAGGAAAATTCTTCTGTATTAGTACAATGTAAGCAAGCAAGCTATCTCAGTTTGCCTGTACATTCTGTTTGGTTAAAAAACAAAACAAAACATTGCTATGCAGTAGCTGTTAGCTTGACCTAGAAAACCAAAACAAATCAGCACATGGCTATGTACTTGAGTTCCAAATGTTTTTATAGCAGAAACTTGGTGTGCAAGGCTAAGATTAAATTCTGTATGACCAAAGTTGTACTTAGTACTGGTTTATTGTTATTCTAATAGGTGTGGCTGCTACTGTGCTTGAACTTATGTTGCTGAGGCCTCCTGGAAAAACACATTGCTTGAGCAGTGTCTACAGGGAACAATGGAAGAGGGAGAGTAGTTGGGCAGGTGAAACATGGGAAACTTTATTTGAAAATTAATACATTATTATGCCACTGACATGGTTGTTCTTAGTCACAGGTGGGTTCAATAAAGAACAGAAAACCATGTCAGGATGCAAACCTCAAATTCATGAGCAGAGAGTACAGTTTCAATGAACTGAACATGAGCTCACTTTGACTTTATTGTCAAAAGGCAAAGTTAATTGGCCTCCCCCACTGATACAAAAGCCTTTTTTGTATAACAAACAGAACAATATGGCCTGCAGTCTCAGCCTGCTAACCTGGCACCTTAACAGAGTTCAGGCAGCCAGAGGTCTCCAGGTTTTTCCCCTGAAGTCTCATGTTGCTGATGGCAGCGGTGGGGCAATAAGGTCTCTTCATTAGCACCATCCATAAACAAATGCATACGGCATGTTTTAAGGTAGGGTACTTTAAACAACAATTGCCTCAGCCAGGGCTTACATCTAGTAACAATTACATCTCAGAAAGCAGTCATTAACAGTTACAGATTTTTTTCCCCTCAAATCCCAAATTCACCCATTCCAGAGAGCTGTCTGCCACATATTACAGGAAGCAGCTATTTCCCCTAGTGTCTTATCCCACAATTAACAATTGCCTCAGAGTCTCAGGAAGCACACATTAAATAATCACAGATTATTTACAAAGATTTTCTCAAAGCTAAAGTGTGACTTATCATTAAGCTACCCTACCACACACTGGCACTAATATTTAAACTAGTTGTGGTTTTACTTGTAGTTAAATGAATGAAGCTGAGAACAACTAGACAGAGTCTACTGTCGCTTAAATCAGTAACTGGGTTTTCAACTGCAAAGCATATGGTAAAGAGTTTAGTTCAATTATTTAAAGAAACTCTTATCTAGACTTAAATATTTCTATCACAAAAGTAAACAGACACTAAGCCTTTTTATTGAATTCAGTAATTTTCATCCATAAATTTTGTTTTCTTCAAAAACATAAGCTAGTATGAATTTTCTAAGTATGATAATGAAAATATTATGTCCTTTAAGTAATATAAGGAATGTTATATATTATAGGAATAAATAGAAAGGAACCCGCAGGAAAGGGGTGTTGTTGCCGGGAGTCAAAATCATTCATGTAGGCAGTTTCTTACTTAGTTGAACATACTGTTAATTCAAACCCTGATAATCCAGCTCAGTCCTGTGGCCTGTGCATGTAATCACAACACTTAAGAGTCAGAGGCAGGGGGATTCTTTCCTATTCTGTGGCTTCTCAGCTTTTATGGTGAACAGAGGTTTTTAACTCTGATGAAGACCAGTTTACACAAATATTTCCTTTATAAAATGTGATTTTGGTATTAAATCTAAGAATTAAAACATGATCACAACACTTTTTCTCTTGCATATCTAGAAGTATAATAGTTTGAGATTTCACATGTAAGCTTGTGTTTGATTTAAATCAGTTTCATTTGAGAGAACAAGCAAGAAAATTCACAAAGGGCAATAAGATAGAAATCTGGACAGCTATTCAATATATTTATAAACAAAACAAAATGACATTACTTTAAAAATGAAGAGACCTATCAATACAAAACTGGGAAGCTTCTGAAAGACTGAAATCTCTGCTTTTTTTTTTTTTAAAGTTATTGACATAGCTCTTGATAATTACTTCTTACCAGAGTTTTGTGAATATCTAGGAGACTTGGCTGGATTGTAGAGGGGTGAAAGGTATGGAGGAAGATAAACTACCTTCAAAGAGAAGGGATACACAGGCTTCAAGAATCAGGGAACATTTCTAGTCACTCTATGAATGTTGGAGAAGCTTAAACCACATGCGAGGTAGGAAGGCACGCAGGCCGACAGGAGGAACCTGTACAGAAGACAGACTTGGAATCCGGAAGAAATGTGTCTAATCGAGGAATAACAAGGGCAATAGGTAAAGATAGTTCATCAATTGGAAAAATTGCAAGGAATCATGGCAGAGAATGGGAGACAGTGGGTAGGTGCAGCTAGAACCTTGGAACCTCTGGCAATTCCAAGCACTCACTATAGACGGCTCTGTGGTCTTTCTTATTTTTACCACAGAGAATACACAAAGTCTGCAGATTCCTTTTCTACACAGTAGGATTTTCCACCAGAACTCTTTCCACATCTAAAGGAAAGGACAGGGTCAAGCTCTAGCAATGCAACTGAAAGGTCCAGTAAAAGGTTAGAGGTGTGAATCAGTCAATCAGCAGAGCATGGAGAAAATAAATTCAACAGCATCTAGTCACAACTTCAGTCTCTGTCAAATGTAGCAGAGAGGCTAAGGCCTGATGATTTCCTCCTTCCTATTTGTAGGGTAAATCTAAGAAAATTTACCCAGATTGAGGAGGGGAAAGAGAATGAGTAAAGGTAAAGTATGCTGTCCCCTTGCTTTTTTTCTTTTGTTTCTAAAGGTCTTGCTATGAAGTGCTGGTTGGCCAGGAACTTCCATGGCCTAGGCTGGACTTGAAGATCATCCTGCTCCAGTTTCCAAGTGCTGGAATTACCAGTATGTGGCACTATACCCACGAAGATAAGGTACTTTTAAAAACGGGAACAGAAAATTCAGTTAACTTTTGTATGGGTATGAGCTAGGTCAAACATGCGGTTATTGTCTTTTTGTACTGTGCTTATTTCACTTAACATCATATCCTGCAGGTCCATCCATGTCACAAATGACTTCTTCTTCTCTCCTCCTCCTCCCCTCCTCCTTCTCCCTTCCTCCTCCCCTCCTCCTTCTCCCCTCCTCCTCCCCTCCTCCTCTCCTCCTCCTCCCTTTGAGCTCCTCTCCCTCCTCCTCCTCCTCTTAATTTTGTTCTTCTTGATAGTTGAACAGTATTATTGAGATTTATATGCCATACTTTATCTATTCCTCAGCTAATGGACAATGAGTTTATGTCTGTTATAAATAGTGCTACAACAAACAAAGGAGTATAAATGTCTCTTCAACATACTTATTTCCCTTTGGTTTGGATACAAATCCAGTAGTAGCATGGCTGGGATCACATAGAAGTTCTGGTTTTATGTTTTTGAGGAGGGTCCATACTATTTTGGACAATGGTTGTATTAAATTTAAATTATACTAGGTGTGTGCAAGGGCTCCATTTTCTCTACATCTTTGCCAGTACTTGTTTTCTTTTGCCTTTGATAGTAGCCTCTCTTACTGGAGTGATGCACGGTCTTCCCTGTGGCTGCATCTGCCTTTCCCTGGTGCTGCAGATACTGAACAAGATTTTTACCCCTCCTAGCCATTTGCATGTCTTCTTTTGAGAAAATCAACTTAGTGTTATTGTCTATTTTAAAATTGGGTTATTTGAGTTTTTGCCACTGAATTTTTTTTGAGATCCTTATATGGTCTAGATGCTAATACTTTGTTAGATTATATAGTTTACAAATATTTCTTCCCATTCTGCAAGTAGCCTCTTCCCTCTGATGGTTGTTTCCTTTGCTGTCCGGAAGCTTTTAAGTTTGATGTTATCTCATTTATGCCCTTTTATCTCCTGTGCTTTGGGGGGTCTCAGAAATCTCCTGTCGATTCCAATGCTCTGCTGTGCTTCTTATATTTTTCTGTAGGCTTAGATCTTACATTTAACTCATGAATTTACCTAAAAAACTAAAGAAAGGTAGGGATCTAGTTTACTTCTTCTATATGTGAATATCTAGTTTTCCCAATGTTGTTAATTTTAAAAAAAGTTTCTTTTTCAGTGTATGTTTTTAACATCTTTGTCAAAAAACAGTTGGCTATCGACTTGTGGGTTTACTTTTAGATTATCTGTTGTTTCATTGTGTCTATGTGTTTGTTTCTGTGCCAATATTGTGCTGTTTTACTACTGCAGGTTTGTAGCATATTTCGAAGTTGCCAATATAATTCTTCCTGCATTGTTCTGTTTGCTTGAGATGACTTTAGTTTTTAAGGTGTGTGTGTGTGTGTGTTTCCATGCAACTTTTAGGCTTATTTCTTTCCCTGGAAACAATGCTTTTGGTATTTTGATAAAAATTTCATTGAATCTATAGACTATTTTAGGTACTAGGAACATTTTAATAGTATTATTTGAACATAGGTTGTCTTTTCATTTTTCCTGTCGTCTTTAATTTCTTTCATCAGTGTTCTATAGATTTTATTGTATAGGACTTTCACTTTTGTAAAGTTATTCCTAAATAGATAACGTTTAATACAATGTAGTTATTGTAAATGAGCTTGCTTTATTGATTTTTCAGATAAATCAATATTGGTATATGACAAAACTACTGGTTTTTGTTTGCTGGCTTTGTGTTTTGCAACTTTACCTAGTTCATTAATTCTGAGAGATTTTGGTAGGATCTTCAAGGTTTTAACATATAGAATCTTATCATCTGCAAACACTATCAGCTTGACTTTCTTCTTTCCAATTTGAATGTCCTTTATTTCCTGCTCTTACTTAATAGCTCTGGCTAGGACTTCCAGTACCATGCTGAGTAAAAGTGTTAAATGTGGCATCCTGATCCTGTGCCACATTTCAGAAAAGAAAGGCTTTTCTCACTGTTCTATGCACTTTTAATATTTTGAGGTCCATGTGTTCTTTCTATAGCCATTTGTTCCAAGAGAGTTTTTTTTAAATCATAAAGTGACATTTGATTATATTCTAGTTATTTATTACCTTGTTTTCATGAATGGTATAAAGTGGTTCATCACTATGCCACATCTCCAACTAGGTGTGCCAATAAATGTATTTTCTGCATCTACTGAGATGATCATATGATTTTGTCCTTTGTTGTGTTGATTCGTATGGTATGTTTATCTATTTGTGTATGCTGAATGATCCTTGCATCCCTAGGATAAATAGATCTCTTTTGACCATGATGAGTAATCTTTTTAAAGTGCTGTTAAATTTTGTCTGATATATTATATTGTTAGGGAGCATATCTGTGTTAATTAATGACTTGGCCTGCAGTTTTCGGTTGCTGTTGTGTTCTCATCTTGTTTTGATATCAGTGTAATTCTGTCCTTGTAGACTGAGTTTGGGAGAATACTTCCTCCTCTTCAGATTCTTTGGAACTGGTCCATCATCTTCTTCAAAAGATCCCATTGGAATATGGCATATTTTTCTGATACAGGAATGATTCCTATCATAGAATATAGAACATAGTGAGCATTTTAATTAGCAAATGATGATCTGAATCTCATTCCTCAAGGAGCTATGAGCTGTGCTACTGTGGAAAACCTTCTTTTCTTCAAAGCTCAGGTGTTCCCTTAGTCCCTGGCTTTGAAGGCAAGATGATATGTTCTCTACCATCTTTACCCCCACTCCTTGCAAGAAGAATGTGAATTTTTTTCTCTACATCAGATAGCTTGCCAAATGGGATTCCGACATATTTTTAGTTTTTCAAAAACATCTGTACTATTACACAAGCATTCCAATATCCCAGCCATGATGATACCAAGGCCCTATCTGCCTGGGTATATTCTTATGACACACTGGGGAGAATGGGCTGAGAAACAAGAGCAGCTATCTAAGAAGCCAGCAGTGGGTAATGCCAAGTAACAAGATTATATTTTCTCAAGAAGCCAAAAGACATAGAAGACAGCAAAGGGGGGTGGGGAGGAGAAGAAAAACATCAACAAAATCATCTGTCATCTTTTCCTCCCCTCCCCAGTGGGCATTTAAAACCTTATTTGCTTATTTGCAAAATAGAAACAAAATAGTCTTCCACAGGAATGAGCCTTCTAACCGGTTATTTGATTACTTGATTCAAAGTGACCAGTTATGAAATCATATACATACAAGAAACACCAAACAACTGAGCAGGTTTTATATATATGTGTAACAGTGATAAAGAAAAAGAAGCAAAGATTTGAACGAGAGCGAGCTGGTATAACTGGAGGAAAGAGAAGGGGGATGATATAATTATATTTTAACTTAAAAATTCAAATGAATTGATAGACTAAAAATGAGAACAATGAACCATAACTAATTAGGAACAGAAGTTAAGGGAGATAAACACTGAAGCTGTGGAAGAACTAGAATCAGTAAAGAAGCAAGTAAAATAGGAACGTGAGTTCTCAGAAAATATTGATTTACCTTATTAAGGCAAAGGAGAGACAGTAAAAGCTGTAAGTTTAGGAATAAGGAAGGCTAAACACATAGAAAGACTGGAAAGAAACCTTTTGAATGACAATGTTATGTATAATTTAGTTGCAATAAACTGGAGAGGTCTTAAACCAAAAAAAAAAAAAAAAAAACTTGACAAATTAGAAATGAGAAGGACTCAAGAAGAAGTGGTAAGCAGATAAAATGAATAAATACAGAAAAACTGAAATGATGATTGTAGATATTATATTTAAAAGACACTAAACTGAATAGTTTTTGTTTTACTATTAATGTCTTTTTAACATACAAAGAATGAATATTTTCTGAATTTGAACCAGCTCAATTCGTAAAAAATTGTGAAAAATTATGGAAAAATGAATTTATGAAGCCAGTATGGTTTTCATACCAAAAGATGTTTTGAATAAGAAGGCCCCATAGGCTCAGGTGTTTGAATGCTTGGTCCACAGTTGTTTGAACTGTTTGGAAGGATTGGGAAGTGTGGCCTTATTGAAGGGGTGTGCTACTGGGGGTGGGTTTTGAGATTCAACAGCTCATACCATTCCCAGTTAGCTCTGTCTCTGCCTAGTACCTGTGGATCAGGATGGAAGCTCTCTGCTACTGCTCCAGTGCCATACCTGTCTGCTGGCATGCTCCATGCCATGATGACCATGGACACTCACCCTCTGTAAGAGTGAGTCCCAATGAACATTTTCTTTTATAAGTTGCCTTGGTCATGGTGCTTTATCTTGGCACTAGAAAAGTATTACGAAACTTCCCCAAACATAAGACTGTAAGTACAATTATTTAAGTGAAATATTAGTACATTGTTTCCTTATCATGCTGCCTGGAGACTGCAACAAAGTTGGATTTGTTCCAAGATACAGGAATGCATTTCCTTGATGGCCTAAGTGGCAACTTAGAATAAATTCAAGATGTTAATAGAAAAAGTTTCCAGAGATTGAAAGCAATGTAAGTACCTCCTCGAATACACTTTCATCCAAAGATAATATTGGGTAAAGTACAATCTAAACGTACAGAGAAGATTGATAAAGATGTTTAAAGTAAAAAAACCAAAAACCAAAAAACTAAAATTGCTGTTTAGTAACAGAAGAGTTACAGAACCACAAGTTAGTGTCAGTTGCTGTAAAGTCTGGTTCTGCAAGGAAAGAACACAATAGCACATTTTATATAGTATAATTCTGTTTTAAACATTAAATAAATTTTAAGAACTATGACTACATTGATAATTTTTGATAATGATGTCAATGTATATATTCAGGGTCAAAGTGATATTTTATGTTATGATTACAATTTCTAATAGGACTTAGCTTTTTTACATGAACAAACTGCTGTTTCAAGTTTTAAAAATGAAGGGAACACAGGCAAATACTTTCACATGGGTTTGTAATCTTGTCACTGCAGAGACTATGACATAAAGCTGGTAAACTGGTGTGTTCAGGTAAACATCCCAGGGGAAGCACCACACTGAAATCATAAACTGTTGAGTTTAAGAAGAGGTGGATGAAAGTCATTTCGCTTTTTGCTTACAACTCAGGAGATATTCAGTAGGCATTAAGGTGATGACACCTATACCCCTCAGCCACTACTGGCTATTATCAGGTCTTCAAATATTTGTTGGATCCAACTGAATTCGGTTTTGCAGCCATTGGGAGCCATTTCACAATTTTGTTCATGGAACTCTCCCCTGATAAAAGGTCAATGAGCAAATAAATAGTCCTGTACCCTGGTATCATGTCTGTACTAATAAGCTATGTGACCTTGGACAAATCATTAATTTGGGGATGGTACATTGCCAGTATTGAGAGAACATAAATTCTCCTTTTTGGGGCAGGGTTCAAGACAGTGTCTCTCTATGTAGCCCTGACTGACCTGGAACTCTCTCTGTAGCTCAATCTGGCTTTGAATTTAGAGCTCCACCTTCTTTTGTCTCCCAAGTGCTGGGATTAAAGGCATTTGCCACCACGCCTGGGGAGTTCTACTTTTTTAAACATTCAATAAAGAATTTACAAAGACTTGAAATGTCAGCTAACTAAGGAAAATCTTATGAGATAGACATTATCAGTTTGAAAAAGATCTGTTCAACAGAAAGGTAATATGAGTCAGAACTGTGGACCAAAGGAGGGTACTAAAGCCCACTCTCTCTGAGGAGCTATCTGTAGTTAATGTTGCTGGAGGAGAAGTGATTTTCTTCAATGCTGTAACCACTAGTAAGTTGCCCACACTCCAGTAAATAATTCCCCCTACCCCATGCTCATGTGAGCATCACTCATGAACTCAGTGGGTCATAGAACAAAGACCAATACAAAGCAGACTTCTTGTAAGACAAAGAAGCTTACCAGGAGTGGGAGGGGATGGGAGATAGTAATGGTGATGAAAACAACCCAAGTACATTACATACATGTATGAAATTGTCAAAGAATAATAATAAAGATGTAAATAAACTCCTCCCAAACTTAAGAGTAATCACTAGTCTGAAAGGAAGCATCCTGACCTGCCTCACTCAGCCTAGAAAAGGCCCGTTCTCTGTGGCTGATTGGTAGCAGCCAAGTCTCTGATGCACGAGTTTGCATGTTAAGATGTTAGGAGTTTCTCAATTTTTCAAGTAATGAGATAGGGATTCTACTTAGTTATGTGTATTGCACACCAGAGGCTGAACTTACTGGCCCAGGGGCAAAGAGAGACTGCAGAGTAGAATGAAGCAGAGAGAGTAGAATAAGCTGAGAGGTACACTGCAGCCTCTGATGGACACAGTGAGAAAAGTCACGGTGCAGCTGCTCTGTGGTCGGATACTTCCCAGAAGCCTACTCCACTTAGTGAATGTTACAAGCACTCAGTTCTCACGTGTCCATCTCTACTGTAGAATCAAAAATGAAACAGTAGAGAACAATTTATAGCACTAAACATGTGCAAGAGAAAGATGAAAGAGCAAGTCTATAATTTTTAGCTTATACCTTAAAGTAGGAAAACAAATTATATCAAAGAATGCAGAAGATGGGAAATAACACAGGTAAAGGTACAAATTAGTGCCATGAAAAATAGAATCAGTGAAACCACAGTTGATTTTTTGAGCATGTCAACAGAGATGATGTGTGCTCAGCTAGGCCATCAGCAAAAAATCAATGTCAGGGAGAGAAATGGAGCCACTCCAGATTTGAAATATTCTCTATATGCTCATACTTTAAATCCTTGTATTAAAACAAGAATTCCATAGGCTGACCTGAGCAATTTATTTTTGACATATTTAAACACAGTACAACTCTGGAAGAAAGTTTCTTCATGACAATTATTCAATGAAGCTTAAGGCATGACTACATTGAAACTCTTTTGCAAATTACACGTGACCTCTTCCACAAGGATGAATTCTATTGACTGAGAAACAGTGCTCAGAATAAGGTCCAGGGAGGAAGGGTCTGGGATAAGCATAATAGTCTGGAGGATTCAGGCGAGGCCTGGCTCTACAAATAGCGAAGATCTCCAGAAACCGGTACAAATCCCTTCTGTTGATGAGAAAAGCCTTCGTGTATAACATTCCTGGTCTCTCTAGTGCTTATCTGTGAGCACAACTACCTCGTGCCCTCTACACATACTTAATTTCAGTTCACTCACCAGGTTTCATCCTTACTATTACTTCCTCCTATATGTCTTTCTGGAGAAGAAGTTAAGTCTTCCATTATATATTTCTATAATTTTTCATATTCCTTTGCAATCCTTAGCACAGGTGAAATAGTGATCCAGTGGTCATCTTTCCAAGTGACTTTCTAGATAGTAAGCAGTCAGCAATAAATATTAATTGAAATACCAAAGGAATGGGTAAAATACACCTGTTTTTCACTTAACCAACAACTCATTTTCACACGTCTCCTTGAGCTACAGATTTTGAAAGGCTTCATTACACTCCAGGATATTTTTACATAGTTGAGGTTATTCAACTACTCTCTTAAGTGATAAATATGTAATGAATTGATACTGAAAAAAAAGTGGAGGATTGGGAATATAGCTCTGTAGTAGAGTGCTCACCTACTGTGAGAATCTACATTCAATTCTCAGCAACACCCCCCCCACACACACACACTGAGAGAGAATAAAAAGGGTACATATTTTATGAACGACCTAAATGCCTACTATTGGCACAAAATTTTTAAATGACATAATTATTAAACCAAAGAGTTATTGATTTGAAGGCATCTTAGCCGCCATTAGTTCTCTTTATTTTGACTTCAATACTATGTCTGGCGCAATTAAACTAAGACCTTCAGGAATGTTGTGGTTGTTGTGATGTTCCCCAGAGGCTCATTGTTTGAACATTGTATTCCTCTCAGGTGGTGCTGCTTGGGGAGATTTTGAGGTTGAGCTGTGATAGGTTGGTCACCTGTGGGCTTTACAGCTCAGATTCTGCTTCTGGTCTTGTTCTCTGCTTCTTGGTTCTGCTACTATGAAGTCACTTTTAGTTACTTTTCCATGCCTTCTTCACTAAAATGGGCTTATACTCTCTAAAACCGTTAATCAAAATAAAACCATCTTCATTTGAGTTACTTATGTGAGGTATTTTATCACAACAATGTGGAAAGTAACTAATAGAGGTAATATTTCTGAAAGTCTTTAACATTATTCTAGTAGGAATCCATGAAGAAGAACTAGTGATTTGTTACAGCTCTCTCCTTCTCCCTTCTTTTCTTTCTCCTTTCCTTATTTTCTGTCTTAGCTACATTTCTACTGGTGTGAAGACCATGACCAAAGCAACTTACAAAAGAAAGTGTTTAATTGGAGGTTTGCTTACAGTTTCAGAGGGTGAGCCCATGGATATCCTGGTAGGGAGCAAGGCATCAGGCAGGCATGGCACTGAGCAGTAGCTGAGAGTTTGCATGTTGGGAAAACAACCATGAGAGAGAGAAAGAGAGAGAGAGAGAGAATACTAACTGGAAATGTCATGGGCTTTTTTGAAACCTCAAAGCCCACCTGTAGTGACACAACCTTTTAATTGTGACCTAACAGTTCCATCAACTGTGGATCAAGCCTATGGGTGTCATTCTCATTCAAACTACCTCCTCCTCCTCCTCCTCCTCCTCCTCCTCCTCCTCCTCCTCCTCCTGCTCTTCTTTGTCTTCTGCTTCTAATATGAAGAAACTAAAGTTTGGAGGTCCTCAGTGGGTTGTTCCATATTAGCAGATTGTCAGTTTTTATATTGACAGTTAGAAAATAGAAATGAATGAATTAGAATGCTAGGTCCATGAAAGCAATGATCTCTTTGCTCCAAACACTGGCTTTCTGAAAGGCAACAGAGACTGGCTCATCAGATAAGCTGGTGAACATGGCCTAATGCCTCAGATGAGTGTCCCTGCCTCACTTGATCAGAAGAATCTCCTGGAGATTCTTATTAGATTTTCTGATTTCTAGGCCTTCATTTTGGATATGACCTAATAGGCTTAAAACAGGACTCAGAAACTGGAATTTTTAATAAGCACATAAGTGATCTTATCCTGTTATGTGTGGGGCTCATTAGCTTAGATAATGTCATAATTTCCGTCTTCAGATGCCAGTAAAGAGGCCATAAAGAGTCAACCTCAGTAAAGTGATTTGGGTTTACACTCAAGGAAGGAGGCCAGTTTCAAAGACCATGGTGCAGAAGTAAGTCAAGGTGTGATGATAAGTAAAGGAAACTGAGGACTTGAAAGGCAAGGCCCAGCACAGGGCCCAGTGAGAAATGAGTTGGCAAATAGCAGGTGTGCTGGTAATGGTGTATTCAAGCAAAGGAACATGAAGTGATCTCACACTGGGTGGAGCTCTAAACATAAAGATAAGATCAGAGGCAGTAACTCTGAAGTGTTCTGACCATTCCCACAGCAGTAAAGAATCCTATGCAGTCCATTAGTAAGAACACATTGAAGATTTTCTCTGAGCACAGCACATAAATGTAAGAAATGGTACACCATGTAACAGAATGACAACCCATTTGAGAAGCAGAGACTCCAACAGATGGCATATTTAAAATTAAAATGCAAGGTGTTTTTATGACAGACTATCAGGGATGTGAGCATCTTTAATAGGAAAGCCTTGATGAGGCTACGATAGTTAGATAATGCTTTTATAGGGGGTATTTTGACAGAGCGAAGCCTCAAAGTGGCCAGGATCTAGACAGACACAAATAAAGCAAAGCACGATCAAACAATGAAGCACAGGGTGAGAGGTGTGGAGAAGCAAAGGAGTGGAGAGGAATGTTTGAAGCACCTCGAATGTCAAATAGTGACATTTAAATATGTTCCTTCAGAAAATAAGGATTTATTTGTGCCTTTCTTAGATCATCCTCCAAGAAGGGACATTACAATGTTTCTAGAAGGGGCTCTTGTGAAGAGTAGGGGTAAGGTGTTGTTAGTAAAAAGGGAAAGAAACACAGCTAAATAGCTTGCATGGTATTGAGTAAGGGACTTGGCAGAGAAAGTAGGAATGAGGGAGGCAATACATTGGGACTTTATACATTTCAAATCCCCATTCTGCAGTGTATTCTTGTGATAACACCATTTGTGTTTCATCTAGTCATTCAGGTGGCATTTATCAAGATGTCATCCTGATAGCCATATCAAGGCTTTAGGTCCTAGAGGTATCATTTTTCACTATTAGTCTCTTTGCGTTCTCTTGGGTATAGAGTGAGGCATTCAAAAATAGCTTGAGTATTTAGACCACTTAATATGTATAATATTGTACTAATTAGGTTACATTTACTTTGCCCTTTAGTCCTTTCTGAAGGTCTGATAGAAGATGGTTTTCTTTATTAGGTACACATCACTGGTCAAGTAGCTGAGGGTCTGAAAAGTTAATTCTCCTAAAAGTTATCTCCTAAAGATAAACAGTGGACTTGGATCCAAGCAGTTTAAATCTAGTTGTCTTTTAGCTATCATACTATATGGGTCAACTTGATAAGTAAATGGTATATATTACTGCTATTATTGTTCAACGTGGTGAATAAATGGTATATATTACTGCTATTATCATTCCTGGGTAAATGGATGCACATTCCTGAATCCATCGATTACCTAATACAGTTGACTTGCCTGTACAAGCTGCCACTGTTCTAGCTACCTGAGACAGACAAGTCATAAACTGTAATAAACAAGTGTATTTCTTTTCCCTTCTGCATATGGAAAAGTCAAGCTTAACCACTGTTAACTAAGTGAAGGGACAAAACATAAGTAAATGGGAACACCTGAGAAAATTTACACAAATCTCACATCATATGCATATTTCAATATAGGTGATTAGCTCCTTACATGCAAAAGTGATGACAAAAACATAAGAATTTTGTGCATGATACTCAGTTGCATAGTGCCCCTGGGTATGGATGTAGGACACTAAGTACTGAGTGATAGCCGAAGGAAAAGCAATGTAGTACAGAGTTAAGGGCTTACAGTACAGAGCCAGACGGAGGCCAAATCATGACCTGTGCAAATGGTTTCCGACTCACACACTTGAATTTTCTCATCTGTAGAGTATATGGAGAGTCACAGTTGTTAGGATGATTAAATGCATTAATGTATTTAAGTACTTGAAATCCAGGCAATCTAGCTTCTAAACTGGAGCTGTCAACCCTTAAGCTTTATCAGCCTAGATTTGTCATCATCATCATCATCATCATTATGTGGTTATGGTTATTATATCATCACATAAAAACATGAGTGACTTAAGGAGACACTGAAGATAAGATACTTCCCTAAAGCTAAAGTAATCTGGGCTGAAAAGCTAAGAACCTGCGTTAAGGTCATGGGTTTAGAAGCTGGGCAAAGTGGTTCATACCCATAATCTCAGCACTTGAGAGACTGAGTCAGGAGGATCATGAGTTTGAAGTCAGTTCAGAATACATGGCAAGACCTGGTCTCACAGCAGTGTGAGGGACAATGTGTTCAACACACAGTACATACTTGGATGAAAATATCCTTTTTTAACAGTGTGATGTACAATGACCAATGTACCCAATGGAAAAGATCAAAGTAAAGTAAAATACACCCCAACAACAACAATACCGCAATTCCAAATGAACAACAAAAGTCAGGGCTGAGAGGGCATGAAAAGCTAAGGTAGCTAATAGACATCATGGTATTGTCATTCAGCAGCTGAAGGTGGGAGCAGACACACGCCTGTGCAATGATGCCATTGTAGCACAGGAGAAGGTATGCAGATCTGGAGTACTGCTACTCCTACCACAGCCTCGATCTGGGGTCTGAGTGCAAGTTTGTCTAAAGTATCATGGAGAATACTTTCCACAGGTCATGACTCTGGTTTAATATATTTCTTGATTTTCTTAAGCTGATCTACTATTTTGATTTGGTTTGGTTTGGTTTAGTTTTTGTTCTCATTATGTAGCCCAGGCTGCCCTCAAACTCAAAATCCTCCTGCCCCGGCTCCTTAGTGCTGAAGTCACAGGCATGTACCACTATGATTTGTTAAACAAGCTGACTCTTACATGCAGTGCTAAAATATCACAAAGGTTGGTAATCTTATTGCTAAGGTAGCTAAGCGACTCTTTTGAAGTCATATGTTTTATCAGCACTAATACTTTGATTAATGCTTTTTAATAACTCATCCAATGTTTCTGAGATTGTTTATCATCATCTGATTGTTTTAGCAGAGCTTAAATTACTAGAGATCAAATGCAGACACAAAAACCCAACCCTGGTTTCTTGAGATTGCTGTTTCCCTTGGTTCAGAGTTCAATGCTTTATAGTCCCTTTAGAAGCCGCACATTCTTAGAAGGTGACTAGTGAGGTGGGTTTTATCTGCAGCAGAGCCTAGCCCAGCTTTCAGTCTTCCAATGTCATTACAGTGGCTGGTTAAAAACAAAAACAAAAACAAAAAACATGCTTCCAGAGGTAAACAGATAGGTTAAGACCCCATCCCCCACTCTCAGCAGGGTTTATGTAGCCCCTGGCTGACCTGGAACTCATTATGTATGGTTAGAGTACATCACCAACAGTAGGGACTGGGTATTTTTTCTTGTGGTGGCAGCCCTGTGCTTTGTAGATGTCCTGCTGCATCCATTACCTGGACCCACCAGAAGCCAGTAGCAGTGTCATTCTCCAAAGTTATTATAACTCAAAGTGGTCCTGAAGATTGCCTGTTATCATCAAGCGGGAAGATGATCCCCAATTAAAAACCATGTAACTATTTCACTGCTAATTTAAAACCCATACGGAATAAGAGCATATGACACATATGTTCTGTCACCAAAGATTTCCAAGATTGTTACCTCTTAAATGTGATGTGATTATCTAATAATTGTATGCTTTTACAAAGTAAACTATTTATCCAATCTGCAGAACTATATGTAGCAGGAAGTACACAGAAGACTGAGACTTCTTGTGTAACTAGTATATGCTTGACACCATTCCTACCCACCAAACATGGTCTTTACTTCAAGGAACTTTCCAAGCTGGGTATGATGGCACATGCTTGTAATCTCAGCACAAAAGAGGATGAGTTAGGAGCATAAAGCCCATCATAGGCCAGGTAGTGAGACTCCCATCTGTCAAAAATAAAACAAACACAAACACAAACCACAAAAAATTTTCCATCAACTGGAGAACCTGACAAGACAACAGCAAATGCTGCAATGAAAGATGTATCATAACCAAGATATGGAAGTATGGGAGCTTAGAGAACAGCTTCCTAAGGATACCGTTGAAAGCTTTTCAATGAGCAGGGATTTACCAGGCACAGGAGAACAGAGCCCTAAGCAAGAGACAGCTTCTGCACCTGAACGGAAGCATGGCCTTTAAGGCAGTCAGCATGTGTGCAGACCAGAAGAGGGGGCTTAGGAGTGGCTAGAAGGAGGCTGGGAGAGTAGATGGGGCCTAGATGCTGTAGGAGCTCAGACGTCTGAGTCCTAGGGCACCCACTGCAGATTCCAGGGACACCTGTTGAAATAGTCAGGTTCTAGTGTCCTAGACTGATGAATTGGACCAAGACAGAAGGTAAAAAATAGACAGAGAAAGATATTAAGAAGGAAAAACATTCCCAAGAATGGAAGTAAATTAGTAAGGTGAGGCTAAAGACTAAAAAACCCTGTTCAGGGAGCCTCGTGACCATTTACAGGATATGTGCACAGTAATACCTCTCTTACATTGGTATAGCAGTGAGCTTTTCTTGACCACTCTCTGTTTGTTGTATGAAACACAGAAGGGGAAGGGCTTCATACAACAAACATGGCTTTTCTCTGTCAAATGGCTTCCTTTGCATGTTAATAAAGTCTTCTTCAGTATGTATTCTGTCACAAACTGAAGTCTTGATGTGTAGTTCTGGCTGACCTGGAATACCTTAGGCAGACAACCCTAGCCTCAAATTTGCCACAAGCCTCCTGTTTCAGGCTCTCACATGCTGCATTTACAGGTATACATCATCACTCCTTTCTTGAATTCTTCCCCCTTAGACCACGAGGAAACCCTTAATGGCTTAACAGATAAGAGTAACTATTGCCTGATTCAGAAGTCATCTGGCCAATTTCAGTTCTACTTAATGGATGCCGAATATTAGGAACTGGATTTTCCCATTGAAGTGTTTGTTAGCTACTTAGACATGTGCACCTTAGATTTTAGGGAGAAAAATCATGCCTACAATGAGTAAATCCTTGTGCTCCCTGTAGGTGGATGTGCAGACTATAATCTCCAGGTACCTAGATTGACTAAGGAAAGAAGCTTCCCTGGTATGTTAGACAAGTCTGTTCAATGAGAAGACTTTATAGAGAGAAGGGAGTAACTAGTTCTGAGAACCGGGGAGTCTGGGGAGGCTTCTCAGGACTTCGATGTCATTTGCCAAAGGGACAAAGATTGTGTGATGCCCCACTGATGGTCTATTCACCGTAGACAGAAAGTTCCCTTTACCTGTGAAATATCATGCCTTATTGTTTTCATAAAGCAAAAAATCACTCAGTCTGAACCTTTAGACTATGTGGGTGCATGGTTAGACTTATTCACCTCATCACTCAAATAGTTTCCACTGGTGTCTTTCTGATCATTCCCTTCCTTGCTTCATTATCTTTGTGTAACTGATCACCTTATAACTGATTGTGCTGTATATTTTATTAATCTTGCTTTTCTTCCCAGCTTAGAATGAAAGTTCTATATGACAGAGATTTATATGGATTTAATTCATTGTTATGTATCTAGCACCTACTAGAGACCTGACATATAAATTTCAATAAATATTCATTGAATAAATATAGTTTCATAATTACTTATGTTGGATTTATCTAGATTTCAGTTGTTTACCACGTTAGTATCTGTTAATAGATATTTTGAACTAAAGAGTTAAATAGCATTTGAAACAACCTTATTTTCTTTGGTTTTATTCCATGTTCCATTTAGGTTCAAAGTTAGTAAATATATTTATGACTAAATTACTGAAACAGTAAAGGCTTTGTTTTGTTTTTGTTCAAGAGAGGGTTTTTCTGTGTAGCCCTGGTTATCCTGAATCTTGCTTTGTAGACCAGGCTGGCCTTGAGCTGAGATATAAGCCTGTCTCTGCCTCCCAAGTGCTGGGATTAAAGGTGTACACCAACACACCTAGCAAAAGTTTTTAATTGAAGTAGTGAAACTTCTTTTGGAGATCTCAAGACCTCAAGACCAATATAAATTGTATAAATTGTATCTATATATCTATATAGATATATACCTATATATAAATTGTAAAAGAAATATTAATATCTCCAGCAGGTTTCAATAAGGAGCAAAGACAACTTTCTGAGATGGATATCCAGATGGCTAGGGCAGAGGGTCTCACCTCACATGGCTGACTGACCAACCTCAGCCTCTCATGGCTCTGACCCAGAGCACATGGCATCTAGGTATTTTATTGAGGGGAAGCACCACCCACCTGCTCACAAATACACAGGCCTTAAAGCTTAATGAATAGAACTTCCACATGTACCAACCCCCAACTTCAGCTGGCTGACATGATGCCTTTTTACAGGACTGTCAAGTCCTTGGGCAAGGTCTTCCCTGACTGGTGCTTAGGCTGAGGAAAGAACCCGTAGAATTCCTCCATTAGCATTAATGCAAGTATCTCAGTAGGCAGAGTCAACATTAGAACAACAAATGCTCCATTCAATGGCCATTGGGTAAACAATTGCCTTTCTGTGTTCCAGAATCTACATCTGTGGTTCCAACAGCTAAGGAAGGTGACCTTCTGGCAGTGAAGAGTGAGGAGAGATCAATCAGAAAAGTCTTATGGGGAAAATCTTAAATAGACTAGAAAAAAAAATCAACTGTCTGTATAAAGAGTGAAGAACAGGCATGAGAGAGTCACATTATCATGAACAGACTTCAGTGTTGTTTTCTCAGTTTCCAGTGATAGTTACTGGTGAACTGCTGTAGCACTGTACACTTGCTATCCCATGCATCAAAGGTGGCTGAAAACAATATTCTTCATCAGCATTGTGAGGGGTTGACCAGTCCTCGATAGAGAAAGAAGTAACCAGAGTGTTCTGCCAGGGCTTTACAATGCTTTCCCAATAATCTAGATAGATGCTTATCGTAACTGAGCACATGCTCCCATGAATTCTAATAGCACCATAGTCAGATGCCTGGGAGTACAGGAAAATCAGTCAAGCATGTCAATAATCTAGGGGAAAGATTAAAATATGAAATTAAAATCAATACTATGCTACTCTGCAAATTGAATTCTATTAACTTTTCGGTGTACTTAATTTCTTATGTGTGATCATTTTTTGCACATTTTTTCATTAAAATTCACAAATATTTTTGCTTTTAAAATGTGGAAAATGCGGAATAGTAAAAAGAAAAGTTAATTAAGAATTTTACTTCTCAAGCTGGACGGTGGTGGTGAACACCTTTAATCCCTTGTACTCAGGAGGCAGAAGCAGGCAAATTGCCTGAGTTCTAGGGCAGCCAGAGTTACAAAGAAAAAAAAAAAGAAAGAAAGAAAAAAAAAGAATTTTACTACTCAAAGTTTTAAACTGATAATAATTTAAAAATTGCATTTCCTTGTAAACATTTAGAATGTTAACAAAACAACTGAAACTCCTTTTGCCATTTCAGAGTTAAATTAAGCTATCAGAACAATTACTTCATAGAAGCCACATGAGAAAGAATTGCAGGTGAAATAAACTACACTCCTGTATAACTAATTTGCACATAAGCCATCAAAAACCTGTTTTAAACTTATCTGCCAGTTCCCAATAACTATATTCTACCAAGGTTAATGGCTGTTGAAAATACCAAGACAAGACTACTTGGAGATACAGTTGGCACTGTTCTAACATTATGAGCTTGTTAACTTGTCTTTCTGACTCACCAGACAGCCCAGCCCCTACCCAGTGGTACATAGTCTATGCTGGAGAGCTTCTTGAAGATGAAAAAGTCCCACTGTTTTCAAAAGGGTTGTCTGCCCTGAGTCACTGTGGACCTGGGCTCTCTCCAAATAGATGTTGGATGTGTGGAGAGGAAATCGGCCAAAGTCATGAGAGGTCTTGTGTAACAAGCTTGGAATCCAGGACAACTCCAGCTGTGGAATATGACCAGAATGCTACGTGAAAATATAGAGAGATTGTTTGTCTCAAGTTTTCTTTTGCTTCCTGGGACCTTTTCACCCTCCTTTTTGGTCTCTTTTGAATGCAGAGAGACATAGGAAATAATAGATTTTGCTCTGCCATCTTTCCTATGTCCTACTATCAAGAAGCCAACCTACTGTGTGCACACACATATACCAGAAATTCTCGGTGCTCTTTTGACCTTCTCTGGGGAGAGAGGAAGAGAAAGTCCCTAATACATAAAAAGGGTCATTGGGAATGAGCCATTTTTCATGTGATCCAGAAGGAAGGATCAAACCTGCTCTCCAAAAATATGTGAAAAATAACTAAGATTTAAATTTTAACAATGATAAATCTATTGTAGCTTATATGTGTTGTGTATTTAAACAAAACCCTTTTTTTCTTTTTTTTACAAAAAAAAAAAAATAGGGGCTGGGGAGATAGCTTAGGACAGCGGCTGCTGTTCAAGTATAAGGACGTGAATTCAGATCCCCAGCACCACAGAAGACACATTTGTAAACCCAGCGAGGTTAAAATGAACTAGAGACAGGAAAGTCCAGGGATGGCCACCCAGACTAGCTAAAGTGGTGATCTCCAGGTTCAGGGAGAGACCCTGGCCCCTCAAAAATGAAGTGGATAGCAAGAGGGAGACAACTGATATCAGCTTTTAGCCTCTACACACGCAAGGACAAGTGCATACACACATATATGTAACAGAAAAATTAGAAAACTGTAGTATCTGATGCCGTTAGGGTAAAAGGTTGCACGTAACTTATCCTGAGTTGTTAAAAAAAACAGAACAAAACTGTTTCTCTATTGTCTGGATATAACGTGACTGAGCAAGAGAATCTGTGGTACAGTGAAAAGGGCCAAATGTAATGGGCATGAATTCATGTAACTTTTCTTAGGTTGGTATTCTTCAGAGCTTCATAAATAGTCCATGAGGCAGCACATGCTATCTTAATTTTTATGGAAATAAAAAGTTTCAAGAATATACAAATTCAGAGGAAAATAAAAATGCTTTTATCTCTACCTGTTAAAAATTATTATTCTTTTCTCACTTGATACTAGACTACTTCCTATAACATAGAGCATTCATTGTGCCTTCCATTTTTTGGAAGCTGTGCAGATTTCCTTGGGCAAAGATCATCCTGTCACCTTCATTCCTAAAGGACACACTTTCTACCTCAGATTTCCAGCATTGTCTGGCACACGGTGAGTTCTGAGGCTGAGGCATTGGTCTGAATTGCTCTGGCCAGTTTTGAAGTGCAATTTGAAGAAACACCCTATATATCACACACAAGGAAGTCACCTGATAAGAGTAACCATACTGTTTAACAGCAGTATACAAAACCATAAAGCAACTGTAAATGTCCTTACAATTTCATACTTCTATGCATGTATTTTCTAATATAGATGAGAGCATGACTGTATTCTGACACACCTGGTACTCTAATTAAATATTGTTGGTGGAAGACACAGTTTAATCTTTTATTGCAGTTCCAAAATATAACTACAAGTACATGGATTATAAGAGGATGATGTCTAAGGACTCATAACTCACAGAGTGGAAAAGTCACCGGCTTAAGTGTCTCCTGACTGAGTGCAAAGAACAAGTAAAATCCCCAAGGAACTAGCTGAAAGTGTATGCAATCACAGTCCATTGCTGGTTTGCAACCTACTTTATCAGATTAAATAATGAATTCCTAGAAACACTGGGCCAATTCTGAAAGCCCATACTTGAGTTGTATTTTAAATCTGAGCTGGGGAGATAGCTCGGTCTATAAAGTGCTTGTCATGTGAGCATGAGGACCCAAGTTTGATCCATGTAACAAACACAGTAAACTAGGTGGAGTGGACATGTAATCCCAGCACAGGAGGGATGAGGACAATTGGCTCCATGGGGCTTGTTGGCTTAATTAATGAGCCCTAGGTCCCACTGAGAGACTTAGTATCAGAAAACAAAATAGACAGTCATTGTTCTGTCAAGACAGAATGCTCGATGTTGACCTCTGCCGCTTGTTGGCTTAATTAATGAGCCCTAGGTCCCACTGAGAGACTTAGTATCAGAAAACAAAGTAGACAGTCATTGTTCTGTCAAGACAGAATGCTTGATGTTGACTTCTGACCTTCACACACACCTGCACACATGAATAGGAACGCACATACATGCAAAATTCTATGCTACTAAAATCTATACTATTAAATACTGTATTGTTCCAGATTGGAGCAGAGTACCTTAACCAGTAGTGTGTTTATGTATGGATATAGGTATAGGTGTCCAAAGATATCAGCTTACATACATAGAAAGAAAAGCTAAGCATATCCAAAGTTGTAAAGCACACACAAAAACATCCTGAGCAGCCATGAGTTCTGTAGTTAAGGAAAGAAGCATTCACTGACAGGCTATCGGGATGGAATAGTATAAGTATAGCTCGAGACAAAGAGACAAAGCTTCCTGTCTACAAGGAGCAGTCAGAGGAGGAAAGAGAGAGGGCATTCCAGATGCAGAGACTCTCATGGGAGTCATAGGTACTCTTCCAACAGCTTTTTCTGTTAAGTCAAACCTGCCTACAGTAATTTTTCCTTTGCTTAACTCAAAGTCAACTGATTTGGTCTTTAATTACATCTTTAAACTCATTTTTTGAGTACTTAGTATTATTTTTTATTGGAACCCTTGGGACATAACACAAATATTCATTAACTGATTATCCTATAAATAAACTGTGCCATGTCAATGTGATGGACATCGTAACATGGACAATGTAACTGCTCAGCAATAAAAACAGCACACTTGTGTTACACACAACAGTGTGGATGAATATGAAGTATATGATGCTTAGTGAGAGAAGCTAGACTCAGAATACATTAAGAATTCTAATTACATGGTGTTCTACAAAAGGCAAAATGATAGGAACCACAAACAAATGAGTGGTTGTGAGGGTTAGCATGTGGGAGGCAGTTGGCCACAAGGTGCATGAGAGGCATTCCGCAGTGTCAAGATAATCTGTATTTTTTTTGATTGTGATGATAGTTAACAGTTTGTACAAGTTTTTCAGAACAGATGCAACTATACACATGAACACAATGAATTTTAATCACCTAAACCTAAATGATACCTCAGCCAAACTGATTTACAACAAAAATGGAATGGCTGAAATGAAGATATTCAAGGAGAAGGTGAGGGCCGGATGACAATTCTGAGACACAATCAGCATTACTCGTGGCACTAAATAGATTCCCAAAATAAACAAAATAGCGTGTGTTCTGAGAAAACTGAAGCAGTGACACAGTCTAAACAGAGGCGTCCTTGACTTTGCCATTCCTAGCTCAGGAAGGTGACAGAAGCCAGGTCTCAAGCAAGCCGACACTTACAACGCAGCAAACATATCTAGCTCTATAGCAGCACCTCCTAGAAGACTGAAATGTTTTCAGTAGAAATGGACATTCCCCCCAGTAGAGTGGAACCTTAAAGTCATAGGAGTGACAACAGGAAGTAGCATTCTTTAAAGATCTATTTCTTGTTCTCATACCCTTCAGCACTAGCCACAGACAACAGTGTTTATGATAACGATGACTACTGTCTGTTGAACACTTACAATATGCTACTACTGGCCTCCGATGTTAGGGGCGAGTATTAATATACCTCTCCTATTTCTGCATGTCATGACAGAACAAGTGTTTCCAGCCATCGCTGCTACCTCTCCTCAAGGACATATAAGTTTATCACTAGGAAAGGCAGTCCTTCTCTTAGGCCTTCACCCAAGAGAAACAAACAAATGTCCATACAAAAACCTGAGTATAAGTCACATATGTTTCTGTCTAGACTAATAAAGATAATGTTTTCTTGGAGAGCAACGGTCAAAGTTCGCTTAGTGCCCCTAGTAACAAGCTGGGTTCTCTGAGGTCAGATCTCTCCCCCGCCCACCCCACCCCCCCATAGCACAGCCTACTACTTGAATAGTTAACAATTGACCTTATATGCCTTCTTTGTAACACATTGTGGAATGAGGATCCAGAGAACTAATGCAGATGCTGATATTCTGCACACTACTGTTCCTGCAGTAACCTATCCTTTGTTCTGACTCAGGTGTCTCATGTCTTTTTGTCATCCTTCCTGACTAACTTGTTAACTCGAAAGCAGGATAAATTACCAGACTCTTAAGGTTCCAGACATGAGACACTACATTATACAGGCATGATTAATAATTATAACAAGCTCGTGAGAGTGTGGGGTTTAGGGGCTGAATGACTTGAGATCTAGGGAACTAAATGAAATGTGTAACAGACACACACTGAATAAATGCAGATGGAAGGTGGCAGCTGAGAACTTACTCTATACAGCAGACTGTTTGGGTTTTAGTCCTGATTCTAGAAAACAGCTTCTGTAAGTGAGCTGTAGAGGGTAGAGGAGTGCCTGAAATTATTTTAGTTGACTTGCTTTAATAATCAGTGCAATGTATTCAGAGGTGGGCCTGATGGGAGATGATTAGAACATAGGACTTCACACTCCTAAATGAACTGATGCAGTTATCTTTGAAGTGGATTAAGTACCTTGGGAGCCAAACCTTGTAATCCTGAACATAAAAGTTATCAGGAAAATATGATTCAATAACTTAAACTAAGAGCTCTATTTATGTGACTATTTAAGTGACCATAGTTTCATGGGGAAAAACAAAAACAAACAAACAAACACCCCCAAACAACAAAAACCCTAGATTGCTTTTCTTTAATTGGTTTTCTTGTGCTACAACACATCATCAGAGATGAAAGATGAACAAATTTGTTTTGCTTATGGTCTGGAGCCTGGGAAGTCCCAAAGCATGGTACCCCTATCCAGAGTTAGAGGTGAGCATATGGCTGTGAGAGGGAAGGGCAGGTGAGCAACAGTGCATCTTTCTTCTTCCTCGCCTCTTTTATCTGGGCTGCCATAGGATGCAGCTGCTCTTGGGACTGGGGTGGGTCTTCCCACCTCAAGGAGAACAAGACTTCCCCACAGATGTTCCCATAGGCCTTCTGAGGCTGACAATTTCTCAACTGCATCTCCCTGCTCAGGTGACTCTAAATTGTCACAAATTGACATCTAAAAACAACCATCACACCTTTCCAGACAAAATGAAGCTTTTCCGGAAGGCTGCTCTCAGCCTGAAGCATCGCTACCCTGTTTGGCTGCCCTGGGTGCCAACAGTTTTGCGGTTCGCTCTGAGGCAAAGAACTTTACCCTCTGCTCCTCATTGTTGGAATGATTATCATCTCCAAAAGACACAACTTGAAAACATATCAAGACAGAACTCAGATCATTTTAAGTGAGAAACATCAGTGCTGTCCAAAAATATGACCCAAAAGGGTTATAAGTTATTTATTCTGTACTTTTCCAAAAAAGCAACAACAATGAAATAGCAACAAAAACTTCAACACTTTATTGAAGATGTCATAACAGAAACACCTGGATGAAAAATTCCAGAGGCTCCTAATCCCACCAATAATGAACTGTACTGATGGTGTAGCAATTATTAACAAGGACTCTATTTACTGCTTCTTAAAAAAATCTTTTTCATGTGAGAAAACAAACTGAATCTGACAATTTAAGAAGAATTATATTTTGAGATGTAAATTCTTGATTTCCAAGCAGACACTTTAGCTTATGAAGTGTTTTTCTTTAAACTACAGTTAACTATGTCCTTTAATAAATAAGAAAATTATTAAAACTTTCCTATCTTAGTACTGTTTTAAAGCAGCAACAGGGTTAGTTAATTCAAATATAAATTGTTTGCAAAGCTTTTTATACTTAATTTTAACTTAGTAGAAAAGTGTATTTTTGAAGACTTGAATGAGTATTAATAATCTAGTAGCCAGCAAGGTTGTTGTGGAAATTTATTTTTAGTTATATATTAAATAATTGTTTTGTGTGTTGTTTGGGTGAGGGTCATTTTGTATTTTTGCAGGTGTTGGATTTCTGTGAGGGATGTTTAATTGCTAATGACCTGCATGTGATATCAGTAGAATACCTGAGAAGTTCTGAAAGAACAAAACACCTGAGCTCAGATGCTTGGGGTTGCACTGGCAGTATGGAACTGGCCATGATGGTCATTCCTCTGCTGAGGTCTGAAAGAGTTTGCATGCATGAAAATGCCTCCTTGTCATCCTTGTCATCATAATGGATGCAATCTAGGCTTTATACAAGCCTTCATTACAGTTTTATATAGATACTTAAATTATTCTGATTCTAAATAAAAATCTGAATAGAAAAAATGAGAATAATGATTCTTTTTATTATTGTTGGGTTTTTTTTTTTGTTGTTGTTTTGTTTTTCGAGACAGGGTTTCTCTGTAGTAACTCTGGCTGTCCTGTAACTCATTCTGTAGACCAGTCTGGCCTCGAACTCATAAAGTTTAATCCCTGGTATTAAAGTGCTGGGATTAAAGGCATGTGCAACTACCACCCAGAGAGGATAATTCTTAAGGTGTGTTTTGTCGTTCCTATAGAAGTCTTTAATGTTTGGGACACCAACACAATACTTTTATTTATTCTTCTAATTGTAATTTCTGTCAGGAATTTAACTTAGCAATACTTATTAATTCACTAAAGTAATTATTAGCTAGATAATATATGCTAAGAACCATATCTGACTCTTTAATGCCAACCACTTTTATTATCTCTGTCCAAAGGAAATCACTTTCAAAATCAAAGATATAATAGAAAATTTCAATGTGAATAAAATAAGGAATTTTGAACTAAAAATCAAGGCATTTTCATAAAATAAAGCACCCTAGTTTTATAAGCAAAATAGTTGATGTTATTATGTGATGTTTGACTTGTATAATAAAATGCCATTCTGAATTGGTGGTTATGGTAAAAGTGGTAGCACATGCCTGTGATTCCAGCATTCAGGTAGCAGAAGCACGAGAATTGCAAGTTCAAGGCCCTTGTAAACTACATAGAAAACTCAAGATCAGTGCCTGAGGTACATAATGAAAACTGGTCATAAAATAAGTATATAAACAAATAAATAATTTGTTATTATAAAGTGTAACTGTTATATTGAAAAGAGTCAGAAATCGAAGTTCAAGAATAATATATAACTTATCGTGACTGGATAAGAAGAGTCAATGTTACAGCTGGTATTCTAGAAAAACTAAAAATACATGTGTGAGTGTGTGTATTTATGTGTATGTACATATGCTAATGTGGACATGTGTTTATACATTTGAGATTAAACACATGGAATATTGGTTGAAGACTTTTTCAAATGAAACAATTAAGAATTAACAAACCAAGATGAAGCTAAAATGATATAAAATGTTAAGTATACATAAAATCATGAGAAATTAAAAAAGAAGCTTAGAAATACAGAATATTAAATAAGAATATCTAACACACATAAGTTAAAGATTCAGATGTGTAACAATCCAGCTTTTCTGTTCACAAATGGCTGCATTTGTTCCTTCCACTTTACTGTCAGCTTTATCTATGTCATAACCTCAGTCAGAATAGTCACCTCCTCTTTTTTTTTTTTTTCAAACTCTGCACTAAGTAGAAAACTTATGTCAAATATTGAAGAGACCAGCAATGTCTAGAAACACGTTTTGTAAAAGTAAAACAAGAGGAACTGGTGAGAAGGTTCAACTGATGAGATGACCTAGCCATCTGAGTTTGAGCCACCAAACCCACCTCAAAGGCGGAAGGGGAGAATGACTCCATGTAGCTGTCCTCTGACCTCCGCACAGTACTGAGACATGAGCTCACCCACAGGCATTCTCTTCACTTAGAATGGCAATATGCAATAAAAAGCAACATTTAGAAAGAAAGGTTATTTTAAAGTATATAAAAGCGAAATGATTTCTTATGAATAGACACTAAACGTGCGAAAGAGACCATGTTATATAGTCATCCCAGAGCTCAGATGCAGGGAAAGAAACAGATCATAAAAGTAGAAGGGGACTGTAAGATAGGGGAGGAGACACAAGAGAGAGAGCAATGAGTGGTTGACGACAAGCAAAGTACATACTCTACGTGTAAGAAAATGCCATGCTGCAACCCGTCATCTCATATGATGAATATATGTGAAAAATAGTACAAAAGTAAAATACCTTCTTAATGTTTATATTATTGTACAATGAAATACTAACATTTTTGAAATACTAAATTAAATTTAGTAATCTACAAGTTGAAAAAAGAAGTGTCAAGGCCAGGTGAAGTGACCTGTAATCCCAGCATCTGAGAGGTGGAGACTGGAGGATCAGGAGTTCAAGGCTAGCCTTGGCTATATAGTGTGTTGAAAGTTAGCTTGAACTACATGAAACCCTGTCTCAAAAACAAACCAAAAACAAACCAAAAGAGCATCAACGGAAGTATGTCAGATAGGAGGAATACAATATTAAGTGGAAATATACCGTTATCATTAAAGAATGAAGAACACCAGGACTTGTAACCACATGGTTAAGTATTTGAGGTACTTGAATACACTTTGCTCTTGCCCAAGCTGGCCATTTCTTAAGATGCTTAAGTTAGTTTGGGAAGCTGTGGTACTATCAAAGTTTTAAAGAATGAGCCAGCATTCTTTTATTTTTTATTTTATATTTTATATTTTAAATATGTCTACAGGGTAGATTGTTAAAATCTGCCTCAATGTACAATTTTGATTATCTGTCACTGATGTGTGTCTTACAACCACTTGAAAAATCAAGTCCATAGAGAAGCCTCAGGTTTCAGTATTATAAGGGAATCTTAGAGGCTAACTAATCCATTCTCTGTGTTAAAGACTACCAACAGAAGATAATCCTAGAAAGTAAAAATCCACTCCATCTTAATGTTCCCAGAAATGGCTTTGTAAAAATGTTTTTTTCTAGGATAGTAGTTACAGTGACCTAGTTTTGTGGGAGTTCTTCCCGCTTTGTTCTTCAATTATAGGATTCAAAAAGATGGTAAATTTGATCTTTAAAAAAGATGGTCAGGAACTAAGGAGGAGAAGCAGCCTAAGCTTAGCCTGAGCAGGCTAAGTGGTTGGCAGGAAATACTACGCAGCTTTAGGCACATGACAAGGGCTTTCAATCAATCAAAACATTTTAATACATTTACTTATTCTAGTATGTGACCTACACAAGACTTTTGTGATTTCCTTTGTACATGTAGCACCCAGTGTGCCCAATCACCATTGCCAATGACAATTCCTCAGCAGCACTTGTTACAAGAGAAGATATGCATGCTGGGAAGGCAGAGAGAACAGATGTCCACCATCTCACTTACTGGTTATTTTCAAAATGATCTTTTGTACGCTTTTGTAGGAATTTGTTCAAATTTTGTCACAGATACCAAGCTATGCAAGGTAACATCCTCTAACTGCCTCTCCCCTCCAAAACAAACATACAAACAAACAAACACAAAGACAAAAAAAAAAAAAGAAGAAGAAAAGTACAAAGTAACTTCTTGTATGAAGGGAGGCCTCCCCTGTCTCTGGCTATTAGCCATTTATCAAGAAAAGTTATCCAGATCTCAGAAATAAAGACAAGAGAGTACAGCATACCCTATCCTCAGTCCTCACACAGCCCAATGTGTAAGAACTTTTCACATGTCACCAAGACTTTATTTGCTACTATTTAGCCCATAGTTTGAAAACCTACATTTTAATACATAGATTTGTTTCCATGGAGTTGCAAATATTCTTGACTGCTACAAAATGAAGCCAGCTGATTATACTGGTTATGTTTCGATTTCCTGTAACACATTCACCAGTTTGATATGTAAGTAAAAGTTTTATTTTGACATTCATTCTCAAAATGCTTATAAACACCTACCGTGTTAAAAGTGTTCTTTGCTAGTCTAATCATTTTTCTGGTTCTTTCATGACTCAACGGCTTGAATAAAATCTTTGACATATGGTCAGTCTTTGTATGAGTCTTTTTTTTTTTAACATTTTGAAACTATATCTAGTTTGGAAGCTTCCCAGTGCTTTTTCCACCGGAGCTGCAAATCCAGGGTGGTTCAGCCCTGGTCCATCATCCCTTCGTGTGTTTCTTCTTGTGCTAACATGGCATCAATATGCCCAGCAGCTCTTACATATGTTTTAAAAACAAAATGCAAAGGCTACAGATTGAGGTCAGGTTCGAGCATTTTTAAGGGTCTTGCCTCTATAATATTACAAAAGTTTCAGGAGAATTAGGAGTTAAACTGACTTTCTTTGGAGCTAGAGAAACGATTTTATGTTGCATATCTTGGTATCTATGATAAAAGATCATTTTGAAGATAACCAGTTAGTGACATGTGAGATGCCTTTTGTCTCTACTTCCCAGCATGCATTTCTTTTCTGATAATAGTCTTGATTTTTAGTTACTCATCCTTGGAGTCTCAGTCTTTTTATTAGCATGTCTTTTTATGTCCTAGGCAAAGGATGGACACATGACCCCCAACTAGAGTAATACAGGATTTGGAATTTGAATCCTAAGCAAGTAACATATCACCTGAAATAATACCATAGTCCTTTGATGTGAAGGGCAAGGCTGTGAGAGACTGCAACCAGTTAACCAACATCTAAATCTCCATGGCTGCTTAAATCCTGGATGAGATACCTGGTTCTTCAACTTCTCCTTTGCTTTGTGAAATTCCCCACGACTACTAATTAATTTCTTTTCTTGGACTTTGTTATCCAGAATAAACTTATGTTCATATGCACAGAGCCTTAATTGATATATCTGATGCCTACATGTTTCTAATTACAATTGAAACACCAAACATTGTATATTTGATTGACATTTAAAACGAAAGGTAGTTGTATAGACAGCTAATCAGTAATAGTTAATGAGTGTTCGCAATGCTTTATGTGATTTGCTTAGGTAAATCCGTCCTCAGAGCACCCATGGCCTGGAGAGTTAGAAAGTAACTTGATCCAATCCAGGGTAGTTACTCGTAAGTCAAGGAACTTGGATTTGAATCTCAGCAGTCTGGGAAGAATTCGCACTCTTTATCAGGTTTCATTTTGGAAGTAAAGACACCCTGTTATTGATGGTAGAAGCCCTTGTACAAGTGATTTCCTGGTGCCAGGTTCCTTTGATTCTGAGGACAGCCTTTGTATTTCACCTCCAGTGCAATCTAACAGTTGTTGTGAATTTGCGTGTTGGATAAGCCATGATGTGTTAAAGACAGTCAACTTTCTGGAGATAAGTGACCCTATTGTGGCCAGAAGAAGGCCAGAGGAAGTCTTTTTCAGTGCTTCTCTGAGTTTCTAGAAGAACTGGCTATCCCAGATTTTCTCCTCAGCTTTGTGTGACTGTTTTTTTTGAAATCTTGGGAAAATATGACATAGCTTTTCCAGAAATCCATCTTTGCATGTAATCTTCAATTTTCATTTCTCTAATCAAATCTGGACTATGTGCTTTACTTGGAGAACAGCTCATCCCTTCTCAGTTGGCTCCATGGAGATGGTATCTAACTGAACACAGAAATGATGACCCTGAAGACACAGTAGGTCAGCATTTCATCATTTACCTGCTTATTTTGACCTCATTAGAGTGAACACAATAGAACACTAGAGTCACTAGGAAACCATTTGCAAGCACGCAGATTCCCAGACCTATTCCAGACCTTCTAAGGGAATCTGATTTTATTGACATGTTTTTTTTTTAAATACAAAACAAAGAATTCTGAGATTATTTGTATTTTTTGACCATTACTCGATTATTAATTCTCTGGGCACTGATTTGTAGAACAAGACAGACCGATTCTCCCAGTTTCATAAATTCATACAAGATCTTTACATGAGGGAAACACATTGTTAAAATCTTTTATCATTATTATGTTTAAGGAAAGGCAATTTGCAGTAAGTATTTCGATTCTGCTGAGGAAGTGCTACAAATACACATGAAATTCTGCTAAATTCAGATTATGTGGAAGATATTTTTACAGGCTCATTGCTATTTCTGGGCTTGATTCTAAACTATTAATAGAAGTTGACAATCAATCTCAAACTAGTATGATGAAGTCTGAAGTTGTTTTCAGAAGGGAAAAACCTTTTATTTCACAACTGAACATAAGAACAAAACACATGTCATGAAGTTAACCACTTTGCTCAGACTAACATAATAAGTACTTAGACCTTCCACAGTTCCAGAGCGGAAAGTACTGTTGGGGAATCTGTGTAGCAGACAGGAAGTTTCCTGATATCTCCAGGTATCTGGGAGGCAGGGAAGGGTTTGTCATGTGAGATGCACAACACTAGAGAAATGTGTACACTGCAGACTCTTATCTCCAGATGGGTTGGATCCTTCAGTGCATTCCTCTGAAAGCCTAACCTTACATCACATTGGGCTGCTTTTCCCTTGCTATTCTTGAAATTTTGCTTCAGGAAATGAACATTTACAATTGGCTCATATTTGAAGAAATCAGAAAAATGACAGGGAAGATAGAAAAAAAAACTCTAACTTAGCCTGGAAACTATAGTTTTGAATTTGCCAATTGCTTGACTGATCTAAGGTTTATTGATGTTTATTGATTCTCCTAGAATCCCACTATTTCTCCAGAAGAAAAGACAAAATAAAAATGTGCCACTGGATTTAGTTTCTTTTTTTAGAAATCGTGCATGTTCTGTATTTAGGGCACAGATATTTTGGGATTTATGATAACAAACAATTGAAACTTTTGGTCCATGCTTGCAAAACAGCAAAGACACACCCTAGAAGAGAATTGCTGGAAGTAGGGCTCTGGCTAGCACAGAGCGAAGATGAAATAGGTCCTCTGCAGGCCTGGAGATCCCACTATCAGCCTCATCCAGAGGAGGTTTCCAGGCAGCAGTTGCAGACTGTTCAAGGAGTGCTGACTCATGCTGACCAGGAAAAAAAAAACCCTAAACATGCCAAACCGAAAGCAGCTCAGTCACTGCTGGGCTTTGGGATCAAAGGAGGAATATATATGTGTGTGTGTCTGTGTGTGTGTGTCTGTGTGGTGTATAATCAGTTTCAGGGGAAATGTATATATAACATATATATATGTATATATATATGTTATAACATACGTATATATATTACATATATATGTAATATATATATGTGTGTGTATATATATATATATATATATATATATATATATATATATAGTCAGTTTCATCTTTAAGTAACTTAATAGTCAGGATATGACTATTTGGAAAAAATGTTATTGTTTCTATTTGCTAGGAGAAAGAAGTAACATATCAATGGTGTATCTGGGGGAAATTGTTCTGTAGGCTTTACAGGGATTGAAAAGCCATGCATGGGTTAATTGGATGTACATTCTGTTCCCTGTCTTTGAAATCAGGTGAAGAGGACTGCTTCTTCTTCGGTTGGAAAGCCATGAGGCGTCTTTGGGCACAGTGGGCCTTAATGCCATTCTTCTCTCCCACACACTTGCTTCTAGTTCCCCATCTAAGAGAGCACATGAGAGCAATTGGTTCAGCCAGGGGGTCGGAGGAAGCACATTTGCTGACACCATGTATTTGAAGTGGCATGTTTGGATGCTTCCAATGGGAAGGCATCTTCAGCCAGAGGCCAGTCTTCAGTAACATGGCAGAAAGAGTTGAAAACAAGTCTTGGAGCCTGCGAACTCAGTTCCCATTTAGCTACAAAAAGTTTATATTTGTGTTTCTGTAGTTTCATAACCAGCTCTTTCCCATTGGGGAAAAGTCAACTCAGGTGTCCTGCCACCTCCAATGGCTTTTAGTTGTCACCTGCATTTTTATCACATCAAGTCATTTTATTTCTAGTAGGACACAGAAGCTTCACATTGGAGTCCTGAAAGAGTGCCAAATAGAGTCTTTGGTAAGGTAGTTGTTGAGGTTTCTGGGATAAAGGATGCTCCTGTTAAATGGGGTCCACTGGTTTATATCATGGACACCAAACTGTGCAATTTGTATATGAAAGAAAGAACTAGTGGTGACTATTCATCTAAACTGAGTCTAATGAGAAAGTGGAGCAGAAAAGCCAGACCAATCACCTCACAAAGTCCAAAGACTTCTCCGAACATCTGAATACGTATAAAATATGCACTCAAGAGAGAGTAGGACCAAGAGGGATGGTTCTGGGCATGCCTGTGTGCCACGACTTTTTCTGGTCTAGGCCAGCCATTTGGCAATACTTTAAAACAACTCAATTGTACATTGTGAGCACTTATACACTAATTAGAAATCAAGAATATGAATTTTCACATCTGGTTGCAGATTGTTAGCTTAAAAAAAATTCCAAAATAATCTAACATTCAATCTATTGGACAGCACAATTTAGACACTTATTGACAGGCAAATGTGTTTCTCAAGAGCTGATGACATTCAGGGTTTCTTTGAGTCTGGCTGTGTTATGCGTGTGTGTTTTCAGTTTAATGATGAAACTTAAAATTATTGTTTACCTATACAAAGATAAAAGTTTTCAGTGATTATCCATAATTAAAAGATTGTTCTTGATTACCTAGGTTCCAAATCCTTGTATCTTAAGCCAAGGCCTTAACACATGCTTGGCCCTAAGTACAAGAATGTTCTAGTCTTAAATTAAGCCCAAGAAATGTTATGTAATCTTGGGTGTGTGAGCTAACCTTGAACTCTAATTTTTTGTTTCATTAAGCAGGATTTGTAATACCTATGAATGAAATGTGCACAATATATATAAGGCACTTGGAAGTTACTAGGTCCCAATATATGTTAATTCTCTATCTGTGCTCCTTTCTTTCATTCAGATCTAATATTATTCATTCCTTTTGTTCCTTGTTTTTTTTTTCTTTCACTCCTCCTCCTCTTCCTCCTCCTCCTCCTTCTCATCCTCCTCCACTACCTCCTCCTCCTCTTTCTCCTCCTTCATCTGAGACAGGCCTCTTTATGTAGCCCTGGCTGGCTCCAAACTCACAGAAGTTTGCCTGTGTCTGCCTTGACAAGTGTGCACCATAACTGGTTATTCTAATATCTTTTTATTAGTATTAAAAATTAAGCACAGACAGGGCATAATGACTTGTGCCTTTAATCCCAGCACTCGAGAGGCAGAGGCAGGCAGATCTCTGTGAGTTTGAGACCAGCCTGGTCTACATAGTGAGTTCCAGGACAGCCAGAGCTACTTAGAGAGCCAGTCCTGAAAACAACAACAACAGCAAAAAAAAAAAAAAAAAAAGAATAAATAAACAAAACATATTGTAATTAAAGTGTTCTTATATAGTTGTGTAAATTGAGTGGTGAAATTACTTAAACTTAAGCATCTCAAACACAATTTGTTGTCTAAACTTTGGCATATAATAACAAAACTAATTTTATAATGTAAGAGCTTTCTCTGTGTGAATTTCTTAGTCTGCTGAGAATACATTTGGAGCAGGAAAAAAGGAAAGTACATTATTATAGTAAACACAAATCTATCAGTAGCAGAGAACTGTATCTGACATAAACAACTGACTTGATTTTAGAAACTGATTTTAAGTAGATTTCCTTGAGATCATGGTATCCTATCCAAAAACTAAAGCCCAGGCCAGTGTTCCTTCTTGTTTTGGCCATGTGGAAAATGACAGTTACTTGGCTTGGAATGTAAGAAAGAATCTGAAGCACAAGGCTGAGGTTATAGCCTACTTCACGCCATAGACAACAGCAATGGCCTTTGTCAGATTTAAATCATAGTGGAAAATGTGGGGAGGAGGGCACTGGGTGGTCCTTCACACTTTAGGTAAATCAAGAAAGCACCAAAATGCCAACACGTGTATCTAGCAGCATTGTTCGGGTGTGGGGCTGTGGTGCATGCACACCCACCTCAGTGCTGCTCACAGCTCACAGAATGTGTGAGAGACTAAGGAGGGTGTGGAAAGACTCATCGCTCCCGATGACCAGTGGTGCTTGCTCTGTCACTCGTGCATTTGCCTGCTGAGGATGGAGACTAAGCTAAGATAAACAACTTCACTTGAAAGAGTCTCAATCATTACCACAGTCATAGCCATTTGTAGTCGGTAACTGGAAGACCAGATGCTATAATGTATATGTATCTACAGACATACACAAATATTTTAAACACATCAAGTGCTGGGGAGATCGATTAGTTGGTAAAATGCTTATTGTGCAAACATGAATATCCAAGTGTGAGTCCCCAGTACCCACGTAAAAAGTTCAGCTTGGGGCTAGAGAGATAAGACAATTCAGCTGTTCCAAGTATGTACTATACCTCCAGAGGATCCCAGTTCAGTTTCCAGTTATCCATGTTAGGAAGTTTGTAATTGCCTGTAACTCTAGCTCCAAGGGCTGAAACTCTAAGGGCTCAAAAGCCCTTGGCCTCTGTTAACACCTGCACTCACCAGGCTTAAAATATTAGTTTAAGCTTGGTGGTGGTGGCACATGCCTTTAATCCCAGCACTTGGGAGGCGAAGGCAGGTGGATCACTGTGAATTTGAGGCCAGACTGATCTACAGAGTGAGTTATAGGACAGACAGAGTTACAGCAGAGAAACCTTGTCTCAAGAAACCAAACCAAACCAAAACAAAACAAAAAACCAGCTTAAAGCAAACATTATATCCCTACCCAGCTATAGTGCCTATGAGTCACATCAACAGCTAGCATGGCTTGGTAACCCTATGGATGCAGTAGTGGCACACATATCTTGGTGGTAACTAACAGCTCTCTAGTTGGACTTCAGACCTGCTCAGAAAGAGGAATACCATCCGTGGCACTGGAAACCTAGCTAACTACTCAGTGCTAGTGAAATCATGGTTATTGGAGGAGAAATCTACAACCACTAATTTACTAAACCAGCATAATACAAAACAACAATCTATGAACATTTGTCCTTACACCCATGGATAAGTGTCATCTTCATCCCTCATCAAGAAAACTTCTCTTTTCAACAGAGTACAGAAAACTACTATAATCAAAATGCAGAGTTGTGGAGCTGAATCTCAATGGATACATCTACAGAACACTATTGCAACTAAGGCTTAGGAAACATCATGGAAGGGGGAGCAGAAAGATTAAGTGTCTGTTGTGAGATTATGTTCCCTAGCAGCAGAAGCTACACCCGTAACGTTTCTCCAGCACAACCACCCGAAAATGAGCTGAACAAGGATGACACCAATATACATGCCAAACTGGACAGGGGAAAATCCCAAGAGGCCTCAACCCTACACAAAGGGCTATAGGCAGCTGAGCAAAGCTGAGCGCAGGAGAGGTGATCCTACCCAGGGAAGAGCACACCAATTGGTTGAACAGTGTGCCAAACAATCAGCCCAGAAACATACATGTAAGAAGCATTATATGACTCAATGGGTTATATTTAGAAATATATATGTACATATAATTACAGATACGCATGCAATAAAAAATAATGAAAAAGAAGCTATGGATATGAAGGGGAGTGAGAACGGGTATAGGAAAGGAAAGGGATAAATGTTGTAATTAAATTTCAATTCTTACAAATAAACAAAAAAAAAGAAAAAGAAAAAGAAAAGAAAATAAAGGAAAAAACCAAACAGGCTATTAAATAGACGGCTGTAGTCCCAGCCCTGTGGAGGCACACTGGAGGATGCTTAGGGCTTGCCGGCCAGCCAATCTAGTCAGTTGGTGAGCTCCAGGTTCACTAAGACCCAGTCTTAAATAATTAGGTGGAGAAGTGGTGTGGAAGACATCTGATGTTGACTTCTGCCCTCCTTGTGCATGTACCTGCATTCACACACACACACACACACCACACCAAACCTTCTAACCTTTCTCTAAGTTTTGGTAATCTTAAACTTTTAAACCTCTTTGTTTAGAAAGAATTAGAAGAAATCTCACATAAGACCTAGCCCCACAAATCCTCTTGCTTGCCAAAACAACCTTGAATGTAAATTACAAATCATGAGGTGGCTAAAAAATAAATATTTCTAAGTTATTCAGTGGTGTATTTTAGTTTTATAAGAACTACTAAATTTAAGATATATTAATGAATGGTTGCTAATGTTGCCTCACCTGGATAGAATTGTTACATAAAGAAGATGGTATTTAAGTCAAAGTCAATACAATCATCTCTTGGTATCTGTGGAGAGTGCTTACGGGGCCCTTCTTGTGTACCAAAACCCAGGATGTCCAAATCTCCACTTCAAGATATTGTGATGTGTGCATATGAGCTGATCCACATCTTCCCATAGACTTTAAACCATATCTTGATTACTCATAATACCTATTCAACAGTGACACCATGTATTAACTGTGGTACCATATGCTTAAGGAAATAATGACAGTTTGTATACATAGATTTTTTTTTTGAGTATACTTGATTTGCATTGGTGTCACTTGCAGGTGCAGGCCTGAAGGCACAGAGCACTGATGATATCCTTCTCATTTCTTGCTCACAGTGACAGGAACAGCAGTCTTTTCAGCTGCCTGAGGAGCAAATAGATCTTTTAAGGACAAGCCTATAGTGCATTGTTTTTACTCTCTTGAAACCTACATGTTCTCTTAAGGAGGGTAAGGGCTGGAAATACTGCATACACCTTCTGAGCATGGCCAGAGGAAGATGAGGTACATGTTCACACCATATTTCTTATGATTCAAAGTGAAAACATATACAAAGCACTTCTTTGGGACAGCCATTTTGAATTTTGTAAGCCACATGAGTTTTTTTTTAAATATAAAGATTTATTTGATTTTTAAAATTATGGGTATGCCTGGTTTTCTGTGCGTGGATCTGTGTATGAAGACATCCTGAGTCCAGAAGAGGTCATCAGATTCCCTGAAGCTGGAATTACAGGCAGTTTTGAGTCACCCAATGTGAGTGTTAGGAACTGAACTCAGATCTTTTACAAGAGCAGTTATGCACTCTTAATCAACAAGCCATCTCTCCAACTCCAACATGACTTTTTTTTTTTAACCAAAATACATTTTACATGGTGCTCTGATATTTAAGTAGGTAAAAGTCCAGATAGTGTGGTTAAAATGATGAGGATGGAGACACCTTAGCCCCTAAAAGCCCTTAAGTATTCCAATAGAATCTGAGAGCCATGTAAATGTTGCTCTGTGTTTGACTCTTTCATTTTTCCTTCTTGAGATGATATCACTACATTATATGGGCCTGGCTGGCCTTCAGCATGCACCTATCGTCCTGCTCTGCTTCCCTGAGTGCTGGGATTACAGGTGTGAGCTACCGTGCCCAGACGTACTTGATTTTGTTGCAGCACAACTGTATCACCCAAGGAAGAGGCAAGTGGTCAATGATTAGAGTCTTCGTGGAAGAGCAGCAGAGGTCACAACTGAAGTCGGATTCTGGAATGAGTCAGTGGTTGTCAAAGAGAGGCCTGAATGACATGGATGGAATCTTTCACTTGAATTTTCTACAGACACAAACATTGAGATGCTTGTGCACACACATACGCACACACACACACACACTGCACACACACACCACACACACACATACACACACCACACACACACACACACACCACACACACACATATACACACTCACCACACACACACATACACATACACACACACACACACACCACACACACACCACACACACTGCACACACACACCACACACATACATACACACACTCACCACACACACACACCACACACACACCACACACACTGCACACACACACCACACACATACATACACACACTCACCACACACACACACACACACACACACCACACACACATGCACACACTCACCACACACACACACACACCACACACACACACACCAAACACACACACATACACACACTCACCACACACACACACACACACACTCACCACACACACACACACACACCACACACACACACACTGCACACACACACACACACTCACCACACACACACATACACACACACACACACACACCACACACACACATACACACACACACACACACCACACACACACATACACACACTCACCACACACACACATACACACACACACACACACCACACACATACACACATACTGCATACACACACCACACACACACATACACACACACACACCACACACACACACATACTGCACACACACACCACACACACACATACACACACTCACCACACACACACACCACACACACATACACACACTCACCACACACACACATACACACACTCACCACACACACACACACACACCACACACACACATACACACACACACACACACCCCACACACACACATACACACACACACACACTGCACACACACACCACACACACGCACTCACACACACACCACACACACATACACACACACACACATACACACACACACACACCACACACACATACACACACACACACACACACACACACACACACACACTACACACACACATACACAAACACACATACACACTACTCTTGTAACTGTTTACTTGGCTATTTACATTTTTTTTTTTTTAGACAGTGTCTCACTATGTAGCTTTTGTTGTCCTGAAACTCACTCTATAGACCAGGCTGTCCTGAAACTCACAGGGATCCACCTGCTTCTGCCTCCTAAGTTCTGGGCTTAGTGATGTGTTCTACTTTGCCCAGTGGTTACGTATGATTTTTAAACTCCAAACAAAGTAGCACCTACAAATGCAGACTTCTATTTTATTTTCTTATTTTATGGGCTGAAGCAGTTTGCACTCACAGTGTACTCCTCAAATCTTCAACATCAACCATAACAGGGTGTTCTATATACAAGCTTCACCAAAGAAGGGCAAGTGACATCTGGAAAAGAGAATACACTCACATTTTCTTTCAAATGGAAGCAATTGAAGTAATTGTAGGATTGTAAGCCACAACCAACAATTTTATTTCTCCATCTCTAAACAATTCATGATAGTACCACTGGAGTCTGAATTCTCCCAAGACTCCCTCTCCTTTGCTCTGGTTATGTGGTCTTGCAGTCACAGTAAGGGCCATGGAAATGCTGAGGTTATGGGTAGCTACAGAATAGAAACTAATTTTAAAGGGAAAAGAAAGCAAGTGGCATCACAGCCACTCAATGTGAAATGTTAATGACCCTTATGATTGAAAACACAGTCTGTGCACAGCCCTGGGACTAAACACTAGACTCTCAGTTGCTGTAAAATGGTAGATGCAACTCACACGCTGTGTCCTATATCTACTCTCAGAGACAGAGAGAGGCGGGTAGGGAGGGGCTTCAGAATGCTGCTTCTGTCAATGCTGGAGAGATTTAACAATAGCCTGGTCATGCCTGCAAACTTGACAATTTCATGGTGATTATTCTCTTGGTTCTCGGATATTCTTCTGCCCTTTTTCTTGCACTATTTTCCTTGCTTAGCCCTTTTCACCCTCTCAATACTAAGATGAGAAGATTTGATTCTCCTTTGTGAATGAATCAATGCTCAGTGGGAGATGACAGGTCAGTGTCCATCTGTAATGAACCACTAGTTATTTTTCATTAGATGCCAGTAATTTGGAAGTGATGTGGGACAGAATGAGTCTTGTAAGTCATTGTGGTTAAAAGTACCAGGCTACAAACCAGACTCCTGTTCACCTACTTAACATAAGCAAACACCAGCAGTTAGCAGTCCTTTTTATGAACAACCTTTCACCTCATATAAGTTCATATTAATATCAGCAGCAATTCTGAAATTAATGTGAGGATCCCCTGTGCCTTTTGTGAGGCAAGGTTCCTTTCCTCTTGTCTTTTAATAAAAGGATTCTGCCATTAGAAAATTAAATATATCAGTTTCCTTATTTGTTGTGTCACTAAGATTTAAATAACTCAGGATAACAACAAATGAAGCTTGGTGGGGTATTAATACTTCAAAGCTGGTCCTTGTCATTTCCTGGAACAGATTTTGCAGAGGGGGTGGGGAGACTGATTTAGTTGGGGAACTGGAGAGAGGTGTACAGAAACAATATCTGTGGAGATACACCAAGCCAAGCGAGCAGACAGGAGCTCAGCAGGCAAGTTCAGTCCGTTGAGCATTCTGTCTTGGGAAGCAGCAGCAGCAGCAGCAGCCTGCTATGACCTCAGCTTGGATTCTCTCCTCATACTTTTAAGTAATGACAGATGTCTGAACAAGCTCAAAAACCCAAATAACAACTATGATGTGGTACTCAAGAGCCACACCTTGTTACACATTGTTCAGTAGCATAAATATTATTTCTCACAGTTCCATGTATTCAAAACTATTTTCAAGTTTCTTCAGCATGTCTCATGCTGCTACTTTTTTGACGAGGACACCTTAGTAGTAATGATGCACACTCTTTGCCTTGTGTAGGCATTATGTACAGTAGTTACACTTTCTGAGTTTTTATATTTGTGGTAATCTCATTTATCAGTCTGGGTATTTAAATGTACTTACTCTGGACATTTGAAGTCATCATCATGGCTGAATTAATCAGTAGTGCATTACCTTGATTTTGTTGTTTCTATTGAGTTGTATTAAAAATATTTTAAAAAATTAACCAAAGCAAAAGCAAAATAAAACTGCTAAGCAGATCCTGAGCCTGCCAGTAACCTGTCAAAAGTTGAGGCCATAGAAGGCAGGACACTGGCAACAGCAGCGTGAGTTCTTGTGAGTCTATGGAGAGTTGAAAGAACTTAAGGTCATCTCGATTCTTTAAGAACTAATTTGTTAAAGGTATATTTATAACATTTTCTCTCATTAGTGGGAAATAACTTGTACAGTTGTAGGGATTGAGAGGTGAGAGTGTACGACTAAGCAGAAAATTAATGATTGTAATTGGCTAGGAAAACTTGGACCAACAACTTTTAGTACAAATTTTGAATGTATTAATTTAGTAAGGTTTCCTTCACTTATACTGTAATTGGTTTTACCTTCTGAACAAATTGAAGTCAGGTAGCTGGGGTTGGGAAAATAAATAGAAGGAGAAAGAGTTGAAAGAGTTGAAAGAGAGGAGACAATAAGAGGGAAGAAGGGAGGTATAGACGTATATCTGCAGAAAAGCACACATGTCATTTGGATCCACTTCTCATTGGCTCTGCCTAGCTTTGCCTATAATTGCCAACCTGGGGTGGACAGAAGACTTACCTCATACAGCATGGCAGAAGAGTGCCTTTACAAACATTTAAAGTTTGCCTGCTTCATTATTTAGCTTTTATTTGCAAAAAAAAAAAATTTGAAAGAAACAAACTATGATTTCTTGATCTTGTTTATAAATGACACATGCACATGGTAATAGTTCGGGAGTGAAATAGGTTGAGAATTGCATCATGGGACAATACATTGTTTTTTTTTAAAAGATACAAGATGTAACAGATACAATCAAACACAGATAATTCTCAGATGTTTAGGATATTTGAACACTAAAGTAAGTGAGTTGCCTTTTTATCTTCATTATGTATGTGTGAGGAGGCAAATGTGTACACTTGAGTGAGTGAAAACACATGAATGTCACATGGTGGGTAGGGGACAACCTCAGGTGTAGGCCCCTGCCTTTCACTTTGAGTTACGTTGCCTTGTCTCGGGGTTTATAAGGCTTGCTGGCTCTGAGTCTTCAGGAAGTCTGTCACCTTCCATCTCACTGTAGGAACACTGGCATTACAGACTTGTATTACTATGCCAAGCTTTATTTGGGTCCTGGGGATTCGAACTCGGGACCTTGTGCTGTTCAGAAGCTCTTTTACCACTTGAGCCCTCACCTCGGCTCATAAATCAGTTTCTGATTCTAAGGCTTCTCAGTCTGAATACTTGCATACTCAAAGACTAATTAAAGTTTTAGCTATAAATAGGTTAGCTTCTTAAATCTATGAAAGGAAGATAAAATCAAATGAATAGGTTTTTTTTCTATTTAGTTAATCTAGCAAGCATATTAAAATTGGACTCGTTTTCATCAAGTACCATTTTACCATATCTTAATGCAAATTATTTTACATATTTTTTAGCTTTACTTATGACAGAGAATTCATTTTGACACATTAATTAATATCTGTCAAATCATGTTTTTAACATTAATATTAAATTCAGAGCATTAACCATCCATATCAAGTTGATAAAATGTCTAATATTTAAAATACATAGTAATAGTTGAGATCATAATACATCAGCTTGGTTTTCTTGCATAGTATAACTTAGTATTTAACTTCACAATAAAATAGTGCTCATAAAACTGAGACCTGTAACAGAGGGTGTTTTTGTATGTGTTGACAGCTTGGCATAGAGTCCTAACATTGCTACAATCTCACAATTAAGAATAATTCCAGAATCATGACAGCAGTAAAATTGACAAAGGCCAAAATTATCTGTTCCAGATTATTTCAGAGGACAAAAACTAGTCTTTTCCTTTGACACCAACTATTTGGTGTTAGTATGTTGCAAGGGAACAGCAGCACAGTCTTCACCTTGATCTGCAGAGCCTCCTCTACACAGATCTGGCCTCCCAGCAGCATCTCACAATGGACTTGCTCAGGCTGCACAGTACAGCTGGACCCATGGTGCAACCCTGTATTGAGCCTGGGCTTCTGTTGTTGCTCCTGAGCTTCATCTCTTCCCTGTCACCGGTTTTTGTCTCTAGCTACTGGGCCTGGGCTCTGCTTGCTCTTTTGACCTTCAGCCTGAGCAATCCTGTAATTTTGATGTCATATCTATGCAGAAGCAAGGAGCTCATTATTATATTTATTTTTAGATATATGTAGATAATAATAAGGTTTATGAAGGCCATAGTAAATCATTAGGCATTTTTAATAAATAATAATTTGCCAGGATTAAATGAGACCTAGGATGTTTTTGTTTTCAATGTTAAAAACAATGAATAATATACAATATGAACTTTAATGAGTATATTACTCAAGCAGCATTTAGAATATAATTTCATGTCAAGTTGAAACTTGCAAAATCTTCATTACATGTACACTTGCCTTATAGTAACAAACTAAATGTTACTTTGTGGTGGATATTATATAAATATTTGGTAGCTGTAGTAGGACGCTTTGCCAAAAGTTTTTTTTTTTTTTTTTTGTCCTGTGCAGGCTTCCTTATGGTTACATGACGCTTGGAGTTCTGGGAACAGCTTGGGATATAAAGGAGGCAGTCCCAGTTAGCAGTTGACAGTTGGTGGAATGGGACAGTTGGTGGGATGGCTTATGAGATGCTAGCAGCTCTTGTTCTCTAAGCTAAGGACAGCCAAAAAGGGCAATGAGTTTTTCTTTCTTTCTCTCTATCTATCTCTAAAGGTTACCAGCAAGAGTAGTGAAGATTTCTCTCTTCCCTGTCTCTTTTTAGAGGTAGATAGTAAAAGGCACAGCAGGAATCTGTTACAGTTAGAATCAGTACAAGTTAGGAATCTGTCACAGTAGCAATTGGGGCAAGAGAGTAGGCTTCAGAATTCAGTTACAAGCAGCACTCCAACATGGGGCAAGAGAACAAGAGAATTCAGTTACAGGTAGCATTATATACAAATCAAAGAAATCAATCCTCAAAAACCCTTCAAGCAAAATGACTTTGAGGACAGGTGTTAAAATAAAAATATTTTTTTACATTTTCCATATAGAACGAACTTTACCTGAAATTCATCTAGCTATTTTAACAAGCTTCTGTGCCCATCACAAATGTTCACTCTTCTTTGTGTCTTTCCTAATTTTCATACTTCGTTGATGTTTCCTCTTTAAACCTCATTGGTTATTTGTGTACTTCAAAATGTTCTTAGGGACTGGGAGTGCTTCAATTGGTAAAGTTCTTGCTGTGAAAACATGAGAACCCAAGTTCTGATTCCCATCACTCACTTAAAAAGCTGGATCTAGAGGGACAGGCCTGTAATCCCATTGCCTGGGACACAAAGACAGAGGGCGCTAAGTACTTGCTGGCTAAAAATTGTAGCAGATCAATGAGCTCAGTGAGAGATCCTGACTCAAAAAGTATGGAGGGGACGAAGCTGGAGAGATGGCTCAGCAGTTAAAAGCACTGGCTGCTCTTCCAGAGAACCTTGGTTTGATTCTCAGCACCTATGTGATGAGTCACAACTGTCTGTAACTCAAGACTCAAGGGATACGACACCGTCTTCTAGTCACTGTGGCAATAGGCACACACATGGTTCACAGACATACATGCAGACAGACATCCATACACATAAAATACAAATTTTATAATTAATAGTTATAAAAATAAGGTGGAGAATGATAGAGGAAAAGCACATTATGCACAAAGTTATTATTAATTTATTTCACAAGCTCTCATGTAGCTCAGGCTGACTTTGAACACCCTCACCATCTGAAAATAGGGCCTCCGGCTCCTGCCTCTCCCTCCTGAGTGCTGGGAGTACAAACATGAGCAGCCATGCCGAGTTTACATGGCTGTGTTCAAGCCAGGTAAACACTTTACTAACCGAACTGTGTCACCATTCTGCTTTTATTTAAATTTTAACGGTTTAAAACTCTTTTGGTTTGGGCGCAGTAAAACACTGACTTTTCTACTTGACACAGATTGTGAGAGGTGGCAGCTGATGACTGCATCATTGTTCGGAGCTCAGGGTCATTGTTGTCCTCTTGTTCTTTCCAATTAGGTTACAAAAGAAGCTCACCAAGGCATTCAGTGCGAAGAGCAAGGGGCTGGGTGGGAGTGGGTGCCCAGCAGAGCGCCTCAGCTCCTCCAGTGGGGGTCCCTGTATGTCGCATGGCCACTTACAAGTGTAGGGGACCCTGAGAAAGTAAGTTGTTAGTTTTCCTTGCATCTATTTGAAGATATGAGGTGGAAACTAGGAATTGCTATGGTGGGTTGTGGGTTATTTACGATGCATAGTTCTAGCCCCGGTGCATGCAGCCTACTCTCTTACTCCCAGAGTCATCACGCTGAACTAGTGTTTGTATAAGAACTGAATTACTTTCAAAAGTCTTTAAGCATATCAAAACATATATTCCAGGGAACTGGTTTAAAATAAAAGATTATAAATAGTTTATCTTTTAGAGTTATTTTTCTGAGGAAATTTTTAAATTATGATATAAAGAGATGGAGATAGACATGGAAGAGCTGATTTTCGATTTCAGTCATATGACTTTTTATTTTTACATTTATTTATTTAGGGATGTGTGTGTGTGTGTATGTGTGTGTGTATGTGTATGTGTGTGTATATGTGTATGTGTGTGTATGTGTGAGTGTGTGTATGTGTGTGTGTATGTGTGTGTATGTGTGTGTATATGTGTATGTGTGTGTGTATGTGTGTATGTGTGTGTGTGTGTATGCGTATATGTATGCGTGTGTGTATGTGTGAGTGTGTGTGTGTATGTGTGTGTGTATGTGTGTGTGTATGTGTGTGTGTATGCGTATATGTATGCGTGTGTGTATGTGTGAGTATGTGTGTGTGTATGTGTGTATATATGTGTATGTGTGTATGTGTGTGTGTGTATGCGTATATGTATGCGTGTGTGTATGTGTATGTGTGAGTGTGTGTGTGTGTGTGTGTATTAGTGTGGATGTGCCATGTGAGAGGACAACTTTTGGGACTTGGTTCTCTCCTTCCACCATGTGGATTCAAGGGAATAGAAGCAGAGCATAGTAGTAAGCATTCTCTCATGATGAACTATCTTGCCAGCCCACAATTTTCTATTTTTAACTGATATGAAATGAAGAAGTGTGTGTGTGTGTGTGTGTGTATTTTAAATTTCCAACAAAAACCTTCCAACTTCCTCAAGTTTTTCATGTTTTATATACTAATACACAAATGGTTAATTTTATGTTAAGTAAAGACCTGGGAAAGTAATGCTAATATTCTTTGTAAAAAGTCTACTCAGAAAACCATTCCCTGAGGATTATTTGTGCTTGTCCTCTCAACTTCTCTTAACTGGTACCCTCTGTTTCAGCAGGGGAGACAGGAAGGTGCCCACCAAGTGAAACGTTGCTTAGTGTGTAACAATAGTGGGAGGCCCTCCGAGGGACGCCTGGAAATGCTGAAGTGCCAGTATTCAACACCAATCTGGATTTAAGTGGAGAGGATGTCCATACAGCTGGCTTCTCAGGAATGGGAAGACTCCTGGTAATCCTGATGACCTAGGCTTATTTCATGGAGTATGGTTGTTTCCTGCTGATTCTGAGTGTGTAAGTTCATGCAAATGCCAAAAGATCTCTTTAGACTTATCTGAACAAAGTTAAAAGTAAAATTGGTCTTAAACCTAATACTATATCCGAAGGCCTACTATATTACTTCTTTCTACCTTAAAATACTTTAGTGTAACTATTTCATTAATATTAAAAAAAGCAAGTGACCATACAAAGGATTTCAAAATTAGAATCTACGTCTGGGGTCGGTGATGACTGTGGCAGAACATGTGGTGTGTGTGTGTGTGTGTGTGTGTGTGTGTGTGTGTGTGTGTGTGTGTAGCTCAGTTGGAAGCATGCTTGCCTAGCATGCAAGAAACTTCACTTTCAGTAGCCAGCACCACATAAAACTAGACATGGTGGTACTTTCCAGCATCAAGAGGTGGAAGGAATAAGGTCAGAAGTTTGAAGTCATCTATTGCTATATAATGAGTTTGAGGCCAGCCTAGACTATATGAGACCATTTCTACAACAAACAGACAAAGAAATAAATTACAATAGAGTTATCTTAGATTGGGTAAAATAATCACAAATGATAGCAGAGACACATTTTCAGCACTTAAGTTTACTTTAGATTTTGAAAGTTTAAAGGAGTAATCTGCTTGTAGTCAGAAGAGCTTTCAAGCACAAGGATGAAAAGATATCTTGGTAAATACATAATGATATCCTGAGTTAATAATAGTCACTTGCTACTGTTATAGGAAGACTTCAATGTACACTGGATACATTAAACATCCCAATAGGCAGCTTCCTTTCTAGATGACAGGAACTGACTCATAAAAGGTCAGAGAACAAGTTACCAACATAATTTGAATTTTAACCTATCCCTATTCCTGTTTCATGTAGCTATGTATGCTCATATTCTTACAGAGAACATTACGTTAATTAATCAGTATCTATTGAGTTGTGACCACATATGAAGAACTATTAATAAGTGCTGGATTGCCAAAGATGAATACATGTAGCTTGTGTCTTTAGAAATGCTTGGAGTCATTCTCCTAGTAATGGAAACTGGCTATGTGGTTAATTCTACAAAGGGAGCAGGCTAATCTTGGCAGCAGGATAGCAGCTGTCATAAAATCCACCTTATATTTTTCCCTTTTTTATGATACTTTTATTAGTAATTTGAGTTTCATACAATGTAGCTCTATAAAATCCTCTTCCCCTCTTCCTATTCCTCCCTGTTCCACCCTCTACCCTCCCCTGTGCCCTCAAGAAAAAAAAAAAAGAGCAAATAAAAGAAAATTAAATAGAGTTTGTGTGGCAAGTGCATGAATCTTGGGCACTTGGGCATCACCATGGTCTTTGGGGACAGAAGGCTGCTCTGACCATGGATATTCACCTGGTCATTCATACTAGCCTGAGACAAAGCATGACAAAGTTGGACCCAAAGTTGGGACTCACTGCCCAAACCTGAACACCGAACAGGCTCCCTCATATCCTGCAAGCACTGGGGCATCCTAAAAGCCCCCCAACATCCTGCAGAGACCAGGGCCTCACAAAGGTAACTGGTTATCCCTCAGGCACCTGGACATTACACAGACACCAGAGCCCCTGAAGACACCAGCACACCCTGTGGGCATCAGGGAATTCTGCAGATGCCCAAGAATCACTCAGGGACCCAGCTAAACTGCAGATACCTGGACATCATGCCAGCACTCAGTCTTCCCACAGGCACTTACAGGCATCTGGTCATCCTGAAGGCACCAGAATGTCCCACAGGTGCCTGGACATCCAGCAGGCACCCAAATATCTTGCAGGCACCTGGACATCCCATAGGCTCCTGGTCATCCCACAGGCACCAAGCCCTCCAGCAGGTACCTGGACTTCCCATTGGCACTCAGACCTCCTACAGATACTCCAGCATCCTGCAGATGCCCAGACATCCCACAAACACCAGGACTTCCCACAGGCACCAGGGTCTCCTGCAGATACCAGGACCTCCTGTAGGCAGTAGGGCATCCTGCAGACTCCCAGGCATCACACAGGCATTCAGCCAACCCACAGACACGTGGACATCACACAGGTATACAGTCTTCTCACAAGCTTCCACTGGCATCTGGTCTTCCTGCAGGCACCAAGGCATCCCACAGGTGTCCAGACATCCAGCAAGCACCAGGAAATCCCCCAGGTTCCAGGGCATTATGTAGACACCCAGCAACACTCAGGCAACGAACAACTCACAGACACCTGGACATCCTGCAGGCACCCAGACATCTTGTAGATACATAGAAATCACACAGGCACCTGGACATCAACCTCATATGTTTTAAAACTAGATTTTCTTAGACTGTTTGCATACCAAACACTAAAAATACAAGTGTGTGTGGATATTTGTGTGGGATTATGAGTATTTTGATGCAAAGCACAGAAATGTTCTTCTTGGAACTTTCACATGTTAAATTGTTAACAAAATGTGCTATCCTCTTTGGTTGACTCTAGGTTTATGGAGGATAAAAACATGTGTGTTCATGTGTATATCAATGCCACGGAAGTTAGATGACTGGCTTGAATGTTTCTCTTCAGCTGTCACCACCTTCTTTTTGAGACTTCTTTTCATTGGCCTGAGATTTGCCAAGTAGGCTATGATGACCAGCTAGCAACTCCTAGGGATTAATCTGTCTCTGACTCCCCAGTGCTAGGCTTGCAAGCATGTACCATGATGCCCACCTTTGTTTTTTGAATGTGAATTCTGAGGCTAAAACTCATGTTTCCATGCTTACAAGTCAAACATTTAACTGAATGAACTGTCTCCTCACTACAGAGTGCTCTTTATGTGGAGGTTGGTAAGCCATGCCTCACTGGCTTTTTCTCACAAGACTTCTTATTTCATTCTTTTTTGTGATTAATTCATGTTTATTTGTTGCATACTGATAATAGACTATCCAAGGCCAACTTCAGTGGCTTATCTCTAAAAAACCAAGCAATACCAACCAATCAAACAAATCTTCTTTTTAATATTGTAACCAGAGTAAGCAAATTTAAATAAACCTTGTTGGTTAAAGATAAGGGTTGAGTGTAGATAACTATATGCTCCATGATCATATTATAGTTTATAATTTGTTGGCATTGGTTTTCAGTTCATCTCTTAAGTACCTGGAGAATTATGGAAAAAAATGTTAGCACTTCAAATTTAACATTCAAAAATTTCATTTTTATTTGTTTATGTATTTTGTTTGTATGAATGTATACATATGTGTGCTGGTGTGGGAGAAGGCAGAAAAAGGTGTAGGATTCCATGGAACAGGAGTTGTATTTGGTTGTGAGCCACAGACATGGTTCCTGGGAACCAAACTCAGGTCCTTGGGAGAGCAGAGAGTGTTTTGAATCACAGCTATCTGTCCTGTGCCTCAAATTTACCATTTAGTCATATATTTAAAACGAAAAGGTGTGGGTGACTCATGCCTGTATCTCCAGGGTTGGGGAGCTGAAGCAAAAGGATTGCTGTGAGTGTGAGGACAGCCTAAGCTAGACAGAGAGTATCAGGCCAGCCTACATTAGAGTGAAATCCTTATTTTAAACAAACACACAAACAAAGCCATCACAACGATAACAGCAAAGGAGCGAAGTGATTTCTGGGAATATGTGAAAGCTTGCTTCTTACACTGTGAATATAGCATTAGTTACTTCAAAGGAATTTTTATTACAATGTATTCCTGGCAAGGAGAATGGGAAAAAATAGATGAATAAATTTGATTTAAGTATACACTTTGACTGTGATTGTGTTCCATCCTAAATCATATCAGTGCCTGGGAGAAGCTGAGAGTTACTTCTTCCTGAAGAACGGGCTTACTACTTACTACTGTATTAGTTTTCTAAGGCTGATATAACCAAGAACTGCAAGGTGGATGGGTTAGAACAACAGAAATTTATTATCCCATAGCTCTGAAGTCTACAAGTCTAGCCAAGATGTAAGATTGCCTTTTCTGCTGGATGTAAGGGAACCCCATCCTGCTTTGCTCATATCTGATGCTGGTGGGCATTGACTTTGTTGATCTGTGCTTTTTTTCTTCCTGTTTGTTCATTTTTGTGTCTAATTTTTTCTTTTTATGAGTATAACAGTACCACTGAAATTAGGGGTCTTCCTTCTTTTGGTTGGACTTATTCTTTTTTAATATTACAACGTATTCTTTTATAGAAAACAGATTCTTTTCTCATACAGTATATCCTGATTATACTTCCCTGTTCTTCACTCCTCTCAGTTCCTCCCCACTTCCCTTTGCATAAGATCTACTTTCTTTCTGTTTCTCATTAGAAAAGAAGTAGCTTCTAAGAGATAACAAACAAATACAACAAAATAAAATATAGTAAGATGAAGCAAAAACTATCATGTCCAAGTTGGACACAGCAACACAACACGAGGAAAAAATTCCCAAGAGCAGGCATAAGAGTCAGAGACCCACTTGTTCTCACAGTCAAGAGTCCCATAAAAATACTAACCTAATAACTATAATATGTTGTGGGAGATTTTAGTTATGGATTATGTTCCAGTAAACTGTCCTTGTAGCACTGTGAAGGACTCACTTCCTACCAGTAAACAAAGGAGTGGCTATCCAGCTCTCCACATGAATAGGAAATTCCTTAGCCTTAAGGCAGATGAAGGTTAGGCTCCATTGATTTGTAGATTGGAGGGCTGGGTGGAGACAAAGAGGATTTGGAATAAAAAAGAACTAGGGCAGGGGCAGAAAAAACAGAGAGACAGAAGGAAAGACAAGAAGAAGCTAGCGAGCAGGAGGAGAACCAAGAGGAGAGCATGGGGTGAGGAAGCCTTGGAGTGAGCTCTCTGCCTAGCTGCCCCGGTATAGAATTCCCTGAGATTTGACATAGTTTGTGATTAATAAAGCGCATTGGAAAATTCAACGATGGACTCTCATTAAGTGAATGAAAGAATAATTTAACAATAATATATTCACAGAGGACCTGGTGCAGACCCATGAAGAGCCCGTGTTTGCTGCTCCATCCTCTGAGGGCTCATATGTGCCTTGCTTATTTGATTAAGAGGTCCTTGTTCTCCGGGTGTCTCCCACTCACTCCAGCTCTTATAATCTTTCAGTCTTCTCTTCTTTAGGATTCCCTGAGCTCTGAGGGGAGGAACTTGATGGGGACCTCCTATTTAGACATCCTCTCTCTCTGCATAATGTCTGGGTGTGTGTATGTGTCTCTGCATCTGTTCCCATCTGCTGCTGGCAGAAGGCTCTCTGGTGATGATTGGGTAAAGCACTGATCTATGAGTATAGCAAAATATCATTTTATTTATACTTTTTTTCTGGGCTATCTAGTCTCTGGTTCTTGGTTATTCAAGTAATGTTCACTCTTATGGAGACGGCCTTATGTGAAATCAGACATTGGTTGGCTACTCCCACAAGCTTTGAGCCACCAATTCCCTAGCAACATTTTGCAGGCAGGACAGATTTTAGGTTTTGTAGCTTGGTTGGTTTCCACATTTCTCTTTCTGTTCCATGCAGAGTACCTTCCTACACCAAAGAGACTAGAACACAGGTGAAGTCAGCATGTAGGCACCAGCTTGACTTCTCCATGTCCAATGAGTTGTGTGGGTGCTGTCCTTGGCAATGAGGCCCCAATGTCATTTTGATTGTTGTACTTCTTGCTGTCCTGGAACTCACTCTGTAGACCAGGCTGTCCTGGAACATACAGAGATCCACCTGCCTCTGCCTCCCTAGTGCTGGGATCAAAGGAGTGTGCCACAGCCACCCAGCACTTGAGGGTTTTTTTTTTAATGTATTTTAGATATTAGTTCTCTTTTGGATGTGGAGTTGGTAAAAAAAAACCTTTTCCCATTCTGCAGGCTGACACTTTGATTGACTGTGTTCTTCTCTTTACAGAAGCTTTACAGTTTCATGAGGTCCCATTTATTAACCATTGATCTTAGTGCCTGTGCTAACAGTGTTCCATTCAGAAAGTCATTTCTTGTGCCAGTGCATTCAAGCTATTCCCTATTTTTCTCACCTATCAGGTTCAGTGTATCTGATTTTATGTTGAAGTCTGATCCACTTGGACTTAAGTTTTGTGCAAGGTGAAAACTATGGATCTATTTACATTTTTTTACATGCAGACATCCAAGTTTGACCAACACCATTTATTGAAGGTGTTATCTTTTTCCAGTGTGTATTTCTGGCTTCTTTATTTAAAAAAAATCAGGCGTCTATATATGTGTGGATTTATGATTGAGTCTTCAATTCTATTTTATTGAATGTGTCTGCTTTTATGTCAACACCATGCAGTTTTATCACTTTAAAGGGGTGAAGGCTCCATGTAGGCACCAGCTTGACTTCTCCATGTTCAATGAGTTGTGTGGGTATTGTTCTTGGCAATGGGGCCCCACTGTCTTTTTGTAGAGAGCAACTCTTTCCCTTATCAACAGCCTGGGTTGTTTGGGGATTTTCAAGGGGTCTCTTTGGCCAACAACTCAGTTGAATACAACCTAGTCCCACTTTTGGAAGCTTCATCTGGCTATAATTGATGGCTGTTGAGACTCCATGTTCCCATTATTAGGAGTTTTCATTAGAATTACCTTCATATATTTCATAAAGTCTGAACTTCACTAGGTTTCCACATCTCCTGCAAAGGCCCCCCAATTCTAGCCATCCCTTTCTGCACTCTTTCATTCCATCTCATCTCCCCACCCCCAACTTTATTCTCCCTCTCATCCCCTCCTAGCTCAATTCTGCCCATAAAAATCTATTAAATTTCCCCCTTCAGGGTGATCAATGTGTCCCTCCTAGACCCCTCATCCTTACCTAACCTCTCTGGATCTATGGATTGTAGGTTGGTTATTTACTTAATGGCAAACATCCACTTATAAGTGAATTCATACCATATTTATTTTTCTGGGTTTGGGTTACTTTACTCAGAATGATTTTTTTTCTAGTTCTATCCTGAAAATTTCATGATTTTTAACACTTCTTTTAGCAGCTGAGTTATATACTCCACTGTGTAAATGTACCACATTTTCTTTATCCATTCTTCTGTTGAGGGACATCTCTGTTGTTTCAAGTTTCTGACTATTAAGAATAAAGTTATAACAGTTATAACAAAAATCAAGAAACTGGATATATCAAAAAACAAAACAAAAAACAAATAATCCAATTAAAAATGGGATACATATCTAAACAGAATTATCAATGGATGAGTCTCAAATGGCTGAGAAATACTTAATGAGTTGTTCTACATCCTTGGCCTTCAGGAAAATACAAATCAAAACTATTTTGAGATTCCATCTTACTCCTGTCAGAATGGCTAAGATCAATAACACAAGTGACAGCTCATGCTGACAAGGATGTGGAGCAAGGGGAACACTCCTTCATTGCTGGTGGGAGTGCAAACTTTTACAGCCACTATGGAAATCAATACGGTGGTTCTTTTGAACGTTGGTAATCGATTTACCTCAAGATCCATTTATCACTCTTGAGCGTATCCCCAAAGGACACTACATCCTACCACAAGGACATTTGCTCAACTATGTTTTTTCCAGTGGATATTCCTGGCTTCTTTCACACTCTGAAACTGAAAATCAGATGTCTATATATGTGTGGATTTATGTCTGGGTCTTCAATTCGATTCCATTCAATGTGTCTGCTTTTATGCCAATACCATGCAGTTTTTGTTATTTTAACTCTGTAGTACAACATGAAACCAGAATGGTGAAATCTCCAGAAGTTCTTTTTTACTCAAGATTATTTTAACTATCTTGATTTGTGGTGTTGCTGTTTTTTATTTGTTTTCTTCTATATGAAATTGAGAATTGATCTTCCAAGGTCTGTAAAGAATTGTGTTGGGATTTTGATGGGGATTGCATTGAATCTGTAGATTGCTTTTGGTACAGTGTCCATTTTATTATTTTAATCATATATACATATACATATATATATAATATATATTACTATTTTACTATTTTAATCATATATATGATCTGGTCCAGTCGATTTTATATTTTGTATGCTTCTTGTACCTTTATAAGCATCTCCTTCTTTAGATTCATTAAATTTTCTTCTACGATTTTATTGAAAATATTTCTGGGCCTGTGAGCTGAAAATCTTCTCTTTCCTCTACTTCTATTATTCTTAGGTTTGGTCTTTTCAAAATGTCCCAGATTTCCAGGATGTTTTGTGTCAGGAATTCTTGATTTAACATTTTCTTTGACTGATGTGTACTTTTCTTCTATCATATCTTCAGTGCCTGAGATCCTCTCTTCTGTCTCCTGTGTTCTGTTGATGAAGCTTGTCTCTGTATTTACTGTTTGAATTTCTAAATTTTTCACTTTCAGAATTCCCTCAGTTTGTGTTTTCTTTATTGATTCTATTTCCATTTTAAAATCTTGAACAGTTTTATTTATTTCTGCCAACAGTGTTTTCTTGGATTTCTTTAAGGGATTTATTCATTTCCTCTTTAATGACCTCTATCATCTTCGTATAGTTGGTTTTAAAACAGGTACCCACCTCTTCCCAGTGCCATGCCACCTATGTTGGACTATTCAGGTCCTGCTGTGGTAGGATAGCTGGGCTCTAGTGGGAACATACTGCCCTTGCTGTTACTGGGTTTTTATGATGGTTTCTAGGTTTCGGGTTTGGGGATGATTATAGGTCTGAGTACTGATTTCTGGATTTGTATTTGTTGGGTAGGCGTTTTGTTCATTGGTTTCTGCTTCCTCTCTGGATCTTAGGAGAGTGAGAGAGCTGTGTTTGCCTGTTTCCCTGGCCTGCTTCCCTGGGGTGTTCACAGGGAATGCCTGCTGGGGTTAGAGGCAGGCTGAATTGGGGTTGGGAAGGTTAGAGAAGAAGGTCTTTGTGATCCCTTGGGGATGGGGTCAGAGAGGAAAGGGAGACTACAGCAAGTTTCCTGCTATAGAGCTGGGGATGAGACTAGGGGCCTTGGATCTCAGAAGCAGTAGGAGAGGTATGGGCCTGACTTCAGCCTACTTGTTGCCCTGGGAGGAGCAGCCCTTGGGTTATCAAGGGTGCCTGCTAGTGGGGATCTGGGACAAAGCAGCAAGTGGGATGAGGAGGGTTAGAAGGGGAAGATCTGTGGGATCTACAAGAGATGCAATGGGGTATGGGAGGGGTAGGGAAGGCTGCCAGGAGTGTTCTGCCAGCAGAGCTGGGGATGAGGCTAGGGATTGGAATTGGGGCAAGAGAAAAAGTGGTTGGACCTATTCTTACTAATTTTACTATTCTTACTAATTGTAACTGCATAGGTCTTTGTTGTGGAAGTTTATTTTTAGTTGTGTTTAAAATAATTGTTTTTGTGTACTGTTGGAAAAAGGAATGCATAGGCCTTGACATTTTGTATTATGTGCAGGTGTTAGATTTCTGTGGGGGATGTTTGATTGCTTATGATCTGCACCTGAGTAGTTCTGAAGCAATAAAAACACCTGAGCTCAGAACTCTCGGGGTTCCACTGGCAGTAGGTCACTCTGCTGGGGTCTGGCAGAGTTTGCATCTATGATTATGCTTCCGTGTCTTCCTGAGCTATCACAGCAGCATACTACTACAGGACCTGGTCTCAAATAAGGTCACTTTCTGAAGTGCTGAGGGTTGTGACATCAAAATGTGAAATTTGAGGGAACATTATTCAGTTCATAATAATCATTATCCTCAGATCCTCAACACTCAATTACTGATCAGCAGAATCTGTTGCTTGGATCACAATTTAAAAATATAAAGAGAATGGGTCTGAAGAGATGGCTCAGCAGTTAAAATAAAATAATTAAAACACTCACACACATATACACACACACACACACACACACACACACACACACACTCCTGATAATTAAAGATTAACAAATGAACTCACTAACCAAGTTAACTATCCACAGCCAGTCAGAGATGCCACTGCTCAGTTATCAGTTCATGGAGAGATGCTTTACTTCATTTCATGACATCCAAGGGTGTAATGCCCAGTCAAGTGTAATAGAAAGCATATTCAGGGTGGGGGTGTCAGATTTTGCAAACTCTTCAAATTTTCTCTGCTCAAATAGGAAACTGTGAGGGTAACGCCCATCCTGCCTTCTTTGGAATTGTTCCAATGTCACCAGGAACATCTCCCATTTTCCTATCTTAATAAATGCCTAACATTTACTAGGATAGTAAAACTAGTTATTTTGTGATGATGACTTGCTCTGTTGACACAAATGCTCAAAAATCTGAAATACCTACTCATAAATAGAATTTAGTCTTTTTCTTTTATGATGTATAATACTTAAAAGCTTTTTAGATATAAATTTAATATGTGAACTTAACTTTTACTGTATTACCTGGTGTGAGTGTGTGTTGGTGGCTACTAGTTGCTCAGCTTGTCTCCTCAACCTCCCATGTAGCTTCGAGTACAAGTGTTTACACCATGCATTGTTATTTTGTTAGCTGTTTTTCAAAAAGGAGATATGAGATGAATGTTTTTGTTTAATAGCTATATTTACTCTAATGCAGAAATATCTTTAATAAGCTCCAAACATAGATACATTTAGAGGCATAGCTACTATTCGTAATGGAAAAATTATATTTTAAAACCTTTTTTCAAAATTTTAAACATTCATAACACATTACTGGAATCATATCCTGTCTTTGGGGGAATTTTCATCTGAGATCGACTTACATAACACAGATATAGATTTCATATTTTTGATATTTGATTTTCACCACCTGAAAAGGTATACTCTAAAATTTCACATCCTGTCCTTATTTTTCCTAAAAACTGATCACCCCTCTTTTACTTCACAACCACTGGATTCCAGTGGAGTGGTCACCTTGACATGAGGAGCTAACAGAGTCATGTTGTTTGATACGTGTTTCTCTCAGAGTTAATATGGACCTACATATAAAAGGAAGTTTATCAGAGAGGTGATCAGACCAGAAGTCTAAGTACATCTCTAAAATGGATATCACTCCTGTGTGTTGTCGTGTCCATTTATACTTGTGACTAGAGTTTTATGTAGTTGTGTAGCCACACTGTCTTTATACAGATATGTTCGGGACAGAATTGGAAATGTATGCTGTTTTGATATATATGAAGATACTTAGCTAAATAGCAAATGGTATATGTAGGGCATTTCTGGGGTGTTTATGTCATGTTGCTTTTACATGCTGGTCTAGTCTCTTAGGCAGTTTGAGACATAAGGCCTTGGGGAGCTGAGTAGTCTCTGAAACCTGTGAGTGAGAGAAATCTGGAGAGTTGTCACACCTTGATCTTTAAAAGAGCATGGGTAGTCTGCAAAGAGAAAAGGTGATAGATTTTTGCCTGGGGCCATAGCACAATCTAATAAAGAGAAACCAATTTAATGTGATTCATTTCAGCAAGAGATTATTTCCCAAATCTCCTATCGTCAGATCAGTATAAGCACATAATTGGTGAAAGAATACACTTAATTTGCCATCATTAAAGTCTTGTTTCAGTTGGTCAGCTGCTTGTAAATGGAGGCTGTTTTTGAAGCTGTGACACTGAGAACCTTTCCTAACTCACTTCACCTGAGACTTAACTTTAGCTCAGATGATCTGCCCTTCGAGGAGCTGACGCACAGTCATCACCCTTTTTACTTTAAAGGCAATAGTGTGGATATAAAAGAGAAAAACAAATTAGACATGTCCGAAGTAATTGCTACCGAAAAGAAACAACTAAACTCCTGTAATGATACCTTACATCCCCATAAACCGAAAATTATAGTCTAGGTATTTTTCATTTGCTATTTTAAATTAGTCAAAAAGTTAGTGTTTTTTACTATGATTTCTTAGGATTGCTCCTCCCCTCAAAGGATGAATATATCTTAATGCTGAAGAGAATGTAAAGTATGGTGTGTGTGTGTGTGTGTGTGTGTGTGTGTATGCATATCTTGTGACACAAGAAGTGAGACATTGAGCCTGCCACAACTCAGTAATTAGCCATCGTATCTATCAGAAGGAAAGGGTGAAGATGAAAAGGGGAAAGACCTGATGGAGAATCAGGTAAACCTGGAAAATAGTTCCCCAGGAAGTTGAAGCCAAATGTAGCTGGGCTTCCCAAATCAAATGCACCTTAAAGACATTCTTCCAGTTTGACAACCACATCAACAGACTCCGCCCACTTTGGCCTGTCTGTAGCTGTTATTTCCATATCTTCTGCTGTTCAGGTGGCAAATCCTCTGGTATCTGTTGTCATTTTAAAGACAGTACCAGATTAAACAATTCAAAAGCGATTGATGTAAGTGCACAAGCCCGATCTTGTTCTTGGCGATAATATTGTCTCAGATTAAGGAATTTGGACCTGATAGATAGATGAATCCTCTGCAAATAAACAAAGATCCTAATCTGCCTTCATGAATGCCATGAATATCTTCAGAGGCATAATATCGGAATCAATTTAAGTGCAAAATCAAAAATGCTGAGCCATTACCCATTTTCCTCTTAAGTAAAAGAATACTGAGCAATATAGTAGGATGACATAATAAATTTCTTTCAAATTTATTATTGCAACTTGCAGTTTTATTTTGAAGTTTAATTTTATGAAGAAAATGTATAACTGAGTATAATTGATATACAAGAAAGCCTCAGAAAGTTTTAATTAATCCTTTTGTTTTAGTTCTAAAAGTGATATGTGTTCACTATGGAACTAATATGTGCTCATTATATAGAAAAATACAATGAGTAAAATAAACATCACTGTACTGTTGATTCATGATCAACATCAAATTTCAATGAATTTGAAATCAGAATTCAACTAATTCCTTCATTTACACACAAAGTAGCTGTATCTAAACAAAGTTTCCCAAAGACACAAAAGCTGCTTTTTAGCCAAGATGGAATTCTCTTTCCTTATTCCTAATCTGAAGCTTGGCCACACCATGTTCTCTCTCTTTGATGAAAGCCCACTCTGGTTCATTTTATCTTCAGCTTCCTAAATTCTCCTTAAGTCAGGCCAAATCCAAGTACCCTTCATCACCAGCTTCAACACAAACAAAACCTTCCCTACCACCAGAGGAACACATATACACACAGTATACTCTCTGTGAGTGTGTATGTGTGTGTGTGTGTGAGAGAGAGAGAGAGAAAAGAGAGAGAGAGAGAGGGAGAGAAAGAAAGCCAGTATGTGTGAGTGTGTGAGTGTGTGTGTGAGTGTGTGTGTGTGTGTGTGTGTGTGTGTAGGCAACAGAGCTCTGAGACTAACTATGTGTGATGACTGCAATCAAAGAATAGATGAATCAAAGAATCAAGAATATTTCTTGTTTAGTTATTAGAAGTGAGAAAATATGAAAAAATAAAAATGAAAGGAGCTATATACCTGTATCAGTGTTTCCTAAATATGAAAAACTATCCTCAAAACTACATTTCTATTGTAACAGAAAAACCCATCTCTAAACACAATAATAGTAATAAGTCTGTATCTAATACTATTTTTCAACAGTTTTAAAAGAACTATCATAATATTGCATAATCTATACAGACCATGTCGCCTTTAAAAATTCTTTTAAATTCCCTCCTCAGTGTCAAGAAATTCTGGAATTTTGACTATTTTAAAGACATTTTAGTCAGCCTTCAACTCCTACATCTTCTAATACTTGTTGTAAATCTCAGAAGAAGCAAATATATCAAATAAAAATGGGACTGGAGAGATGGGTCAGTGGTTAAGAGGGCTGCTCTTCCAGAGGTCCTGAGTTCAATTCCCATTAACTACATGGTAGGTCACAACCACCTATAATGGGATCTGATGCCCTCTTCTGGCATGCAGGTGTACATGCAGCTAAAGCACTCATACATAAAACAAGTAAATAAATACATAAAATAAAAATGAATTTCCTCAAATAGCTCAGATTTTCTATATCTAAAGTACAAACCTCAACTTTTCACCATGCTACTTCATCCTTTTAGGAAAGGGGCAACTATCACCTGCATGTGAGCAGCAGGCTCCAGCTGAGGTTTCCCAACAGCCCCTGATATATCAATCCATGGCATATCAACCCATGAGGAGGTCTGTCATTGTCTTGTCCCAACAGCTGGTTTTCTCTCTCATCATTTTCTTTGCTGTCCTTCAACTGTCAAAGCTGTTCCTTCTAAAGCCCTATTGTCTTATTTTTCTGTCATTGTTTGATCAACTTATCTATGCTTACTGACTTCACCTGCTTCACCCACACTTGTTACTTGATGAGAAGCAGAGTGAGAAAGCAGAGGACCCTGGCCTTGTAATCAGCCATTCTTGGATCTTTCTCTGAGTGACCTTGAGTGAGTTGTTTAACTTCTATTTGCACCTGGGATAACTCCAGCATTAGCTCACAGGGTGTTGTGAAGATGAACCAAGATAGTAACATCAGATAAGTGCCTTATCTCCTACCTGCCACTTGTGTAGTGCTCTAAAGGCAAGGTGTCTTTTTTTGTGACACACACTGCTCATTGTAGATAACACTAATGAAGTGTTTCTGATGGATATTCTTGGGAGAGGCCTTCTTTCGAAATGTTGGAATAGTTTCAACAGTGATCTCAAATTGTATAGGACTAGATGACTTTGCCCAGGTCATGTATAAAGGGCTTTTTGTTTTCTCCTTAAAGATCTTTAACCACACTAAGGTCTATGTAAGCACAACTCAAGGATCTAAGATTAGGGAATTGCCCAAGGATGTCACAGCTGTAGAACAACATTATCTTTAATATCCTGTGCTCCTTGTTGACATGGAATGATAATTAGTCGTTTTATGATACTTAGTTAAAAAAATCAGCAGTATAAAAGTAATATTTACTGAAATAAAATAAAACAAACAAAATAAAGAGCAGGTGTAATACACACTCAGAAAAGACCTTGAGAAGAAGTCAGTCAGTCCTTCCTTCACTGGACCTGGGAACTGTGTCCTAAATGGAACATTTTTGCCTTTAGCCCAGAATGCAAACTTTTTTGGCCAGAAATTCATGACCAGCTTAGTAGGAATTAGCTTCAAGGTGTTTCTTAGAAGCAGGTATGCAATACGAAGTGTCTGAGGCAGATGACTTGGGTAGGTGTGTACACTAAGAACTCTTTGTATGCACGAAGTCCCCCAAGAGATCTGAGATTTGTGTGCTTTCTTCTATGAGGGCGGCAAGCAACTGAGAAACAGAAAAGAGCAAAAAATCAAATGAACATGACCAAGCAGTTTCTTTTATAAACTTTTATAAACTCACGACTGGGTTTCTTTTATAGAGTCCTGGGAGCGCAAGGCTGCTGAGCGTCTAGAGTTATGGTCAATAAGCATCCATTTTTGGCTTTAGCTGAAAACTAACAACAGTGGAACGGATTTTATATTGTAACAGAGAGCTAGGTCATATAGCAAAAGAATGGACCTATGGCAAGAGTCGAATACCAAAGTCTTTATTAAGTGAAATTCATATGTATTTTCTGGCTACATATGGAGATAATTAAATAATTAACATACTTCTCTACTTTAGTTTCCAATATAGTGGGCAAGATTTGATTTTTATTTTTTTCTTTCTACACCCCCAATCCACCCTAATATGGGAAAATGGCAAACTTTCCTTTTAAGACATACTTTTTTGAAAAGTGAGGTAAAATTCACATCATATAAAATTTACCATTTACGTACTTTTAAAATATACAGTTTTTCCACTTTGGATAAATTCACAAGGTCTCACCATCACCACTGTCAGGACTTCCATCATCTCAAAATTATGCTCGTTGCCCATGCAACTGTCGTTACCTATTCTTCCCAGATCCTGAAGACAACTATGTGCTTTGTATTTGTGGGTTTGCTTTAGACAAGATATATATGAATATTCTGCATTCATTTTTTTAAGCTAGAAATGTATGAGAAGAGAAGAGATAAGAGAATAGAAGAAGAGAAGGGAGGAAGAGAGGTTACAATGTATTTATGAAAAATGTGTCAAATATCTTTGGGATATTCAACCCCAGGGAAGACCTTCAAGGATGCTCATCTTTCTGTTAATTGTGACTTGAATTAAGAACCTGAGCTTGAACTTTTCAAGAGTCCACTCCGTTTTAAGACTACAGAAATGTCAAATAGTCTTGAAATTTGCTTCTGATACTGAGAAAAGCACTGGAGCAGAAAGTCAACTTCATAGGTCTACATTATGGTTAAAGCTCTGCATCCAATGGGAGCTGTCCTCAGATCTGAGGCTTTCCTGTAACAGCTGGTCATAACCCCATGGTGCTTTTTCCTCTTTGTTTGTCTTCTGGGCCCTGGTGTAGTGACCTGTGCTGCCTTTGTTATGGACAGCACCTCAGATACAGGAGAGGCAGCAGAGGGCCCTAAATGGAAATAAAAATGCAACTTGAAATTAAAAAAAATAAAATCCCCTTTTATTTCCCAACCATAAATATTTTTTAACAGCTTCCAATCAGAGTACATTTTATTCTGCCTGGAATATTTAAAAGGTTGCTTTGCAAACTGACAAACTTTTAAACGGCTTGATAGGGCACATGCCTACCATTCCAGCATTAGAGTCTGAAGCAGGGGGATTGTGAGTTCGAAGCTGGTATGAGTAACTTAGATTCTGTTTCATAAATGAAATGCTGAAATGAATGGAAAAAGTCTGGGGCGTCTTTTTTTTTTTGAAAACTAGTTTAAAACATGCATGGCTCTTTTTTAATCATGATTAAGTTGACAAGAAACTTGTATATTCTATGTTCTGAGAGAAAAAAAAATCATTTTAGATGAAATCTTAAGTTTTAACCAGTCAAATGTTTCGTTGGAAGGAGGAAGAGCCTGTGATGTTTTGTGACTGGAGCACTGCTTTGTAATCTGGAATGTCAAGGCCAGGAAATTCTGTCCCTTTGTGTATTACAAGTGTTTTGTGAATTTTTATTCCGTTTTCTTTTTTAACTCCTTCCGGGTCATGAGCTCCAACAATACACTCTGACCATTCATTTTTCCTGACTAGGGTTAGGAACCCTAGCCAAGGCTGGGACACCACACTGGCTCGGCTGTCTATGGACCTGGCTTATTTTCTTTCCTATTTGCTTTATTGTAGGCTCCCATTTGTCCTTTCCACTCTTCCTAGTTTATTTAGTTTTGGCTTCTGGGAAATCTTTGGTGACGATTGGGACCAGAAGCTCCTTGTCACACTTTGAAATATACAGCAACTCGGCTACTGTTTCCCGGAGCCCGTGATCTTCTTAACTGACTGAAAGTTAAACTACCTGGAGGTTGGGGTGAGTGCAATACGCAGCCTTAAGGCACACACTAAAGGCATAGTAAGGCACAAAGTAAAATCCTTTGTATTTTGCTTGAGGATCAAGAAAATTTAAAAAAAAAAAAAAAAAGGGAAATTGTCATAATCTTCTAGATGCCCCCTTCCTAGGTGGCTCATGTAAGCACACTTCAGGTTTACTTCAAGACATTTAGACATACTGCCTCATTTTGCAACTTCAGCAGACATAACCAAACCTCTGAGTGAGAAGAAAGGACTTAAAAGTTTTTTGTGAAAGGAAAGAGAAGGTTTTGCAAAGGACAAAAACGCTGTTAACCCCAGTAAACTGTGAACCGCCTATCTCTGCTCTGCAGACCTCATCCCAACGAATCCAGCTACACCCCGCCCGCAAAGACCTTTGGGGCTTCTGATAGAGAGTCCAGATACAAGGCCGGTGCTCATGAGTGGCTCTCTTCATTACCAGGTGTCAGTCTGGCAGTGCTTTGAGTGTGCAAGCTGGTTGGAATTTCAATGTTTGGACTCACTCTTGAAGCGTTGACACGTTTGACAAAGGTAAGGCAAGCTACAGGTGTGCCCTGGGGAGGAAATGGGGTCACTAGAGGCTTACACTAGGTGAATTTGCTTTAGTTATATTCACTTATTCCTCCAGGAGGCTACCAAAGGCTTTATCTCCGACTGGGCCAGACCCTGGGTCCCACCTAGCACAACCGGTATTCCTGGTATCTGCCTGTCAGATTCTGGGGCCTGTGGAAGAGCAAAGGAGGCAGGATTGGCGCACAAGAGTGCCCAGAGGGAAAGGACAGTGAAGGGTGCTGCCTCCTTGCTGCGCCTGCAGGACAGATGGTCGGGAGGTCTGGACTAGGAGGTCGGCTTTCACTGACAGGGCTGCAGAGGGCTGCGCTCTGATCTTTGAGTCCCTTCCTGCACTTTGATTCCGCTGCTTTGAGAGGAGGCCCTCTCTACTCTCTGGGAAGGAAAACATTCTGCGCCGCAGGCAGGCCGGACACGCAGGCCAAGAAGGCTGCCTCTGTGTCGTGACTTGTAATTTACTTGCTACCTGCATTCAGAAAGGTAGCTGGGGGTAGGAGGGATCCCCCCCCTCCTTTTTTTTTTCCGCGCCAGCTCCCGCTGAACTTTGCCTAAGGTCTGTCTGGCAAACAGGTGGCCAGAGCAAAGCGCTTCTCTCTAGCATCTGCCAATCTGCTTAGTACAAAACGTCTCCATGGTGTCCCCTCGGGGTCCATGCACCGTCTTCTTCCCTGGGCCACCAGATAGATGCCTTCTCGGGTTTCTCCTGCTGGTGGTCTAGGCAAGGGCCTCCCCGGGGCGACGCAGGTTGTTGGCGCCCTACAGGAGCCTCGGGGCGGCTGGAGCGCAGTGTGCGAGGACGCGGGTGTCCGGCCAGAAGGGGCGTCCCCGGCGCTCGCGAGCTCCGCCCCCGGCTCCCTATAAGTGGCGGCCCGGCCCACGGCGGCGGCGGCGGCGGCGGCGGCGGCGGCGAAAGCAGGCTCAGGGTCTACCGTGGCCTGTGGATCTTCCTAACCCGCTTCCATAAGGCTTTGACTTTCCGACTTCAGCTACAGTGTTAGCTAAGTTTGGAAAGAAGACAAAAAGAAAACCCGGGTGGCAGCTTTGCTGTTATTCTTCGCCCTAGTTGTCCTTTGGGGTCTTTTGGTACAAGGCGGTGGTTGTGCTTTTAGCGGTGCTATCTCCGGTTCCTCGATTCCTCGCACTCCTGTGAACAAGCCCCTGGTCGAGAGCAGCTACAGCAAGGAGCATCAGAACAAGAAAGGGGAGAGCGCCTGGTGCCATGACCAAGGCAAGAGATCAGACCCACCGGGAAGGATGCTGCGGTGAGTTGTTATCAAATACACCAAGTAGTGGTAATGCAGGTGCAGGCGAGCAATTCACAGTTCCATGAGGGTTGACTTCTGTTTTAATGGAGGTTCAAGAAGAATGTAAATTTAAAGTTCCAGTAAGAGAGCTTGTATATAGGCGAGGTTAGCCCTGTGCAATTCCTTGCATCAAAAACAAAGCCCACCAAAGTTAAGGAATGTTGAAACAAGAGTTTCTTCACTGTGTATGAAGCTGGGTGGTTATTGACCAAGAGATCATGCTGGATCTAAGTGGATTGTATGAAGTAAACTGAACGCATCAATCTGTGGGCGACCTGCTAAAATCACACATAATTATGACCAAAAGCAAATTCAAACCTGAGCACATTGAAGTCTTTAAACATACTTTTAATTTACTCTCTGTGTGTCTTTGTAGGATCCTTAGCAAACTATCTGACCTCAGCAAAATTCCTTCTCTACCTTGGCCACTCTCTCTCCACTTGGGTAAGTGAGAATGTACACTAATTCTTGCAGCAGAGTTGCACAAGCTCTTGTTTACTTTCATTGGAGACAGTTGTGTTAAGCAAACTTCCAGTTTTGTCATTCAGTTAAAGAAATAAACTGTTCTACGACATATGTTTCAATGAAAACGTTTTCTTCAAAGGTGTTTCCCATGAGTGCTAATAAATGTTACTTCATGTTGAAATTCTAATACTTTACATAGATTGTCAACTGTCCACAACAAGATTGACAAGGACAGAAAAACTTGCATAATTACTAGAGTAGGTAAATTCTAAGGCCTCCTACTAAACTGGTAAGGTGTCTCACAGGCCTTCTTTTGTTCACATTGAAGAAACATCTCTATTTTCTTCTGTTAAAGTCTGGTTCCATAGGCAGACAAATATTCCATATTAGGATAATAGTAGTATTGTAGGTCTAGTTCAAGTATACCCAACCCAAGCTCAAATATCTAAATGATAAAAATTCAGATCTTCAAAGGTACTATTTATGGCTACTTAATATGAGGATAGTGTGAGCTGTGTTAAAAACCACCACCCTGTGAAAATTAGCCATGGGTTCACACTTCTCCCTCGGGCTTCCTATGTGGCTTCTGGAGATGCTCAGTGTTCCCACCGGCCTGGATTTCTTTATCAACTCCCCCAAATACTCAGAAGAGTGTTGGATGTGTTCGATGGATGATTACTAGAAACTTTAAATTTAAAGAATTCTTCTTACTGCTTAAAAGCTATAACTCACAACATATTCTGTGCATTATAAATAAGGAAAAGAATTTCAAGAGAATATTTTGAAGAGCTAATCTCTTTTTAATGAAATCCCCTATTGACTTATCTATAAGGCACGAATGGAAACCACAATATATGGAAATCTATGCCCTATGTCCTTGGGAAATTATTGAATTGGGTTGTTGGCTCTCTAAGAAATAGTAGTTGAAGATAACTTTTTCAAGAAGCAAGGTCCTGTCTTCCTGAATGCTCACACAGTGATGATTCTGCAAATTGCTCTGTGTTTCCTTTAGTTGATGGATATAAGAAAAAAACAAAACAAACAAACAAAAAAACAATGAAGAACCCTTTATAAATCTAACCAGTAGTTTGTTTTTCCAATTTAATTCAATAATATTAGGCATTAAATGGAAGAGTGTCTGAAATCCTAGAGAACCAAGGTGCTTCAACCCTGAGTACTGATTAACTTCAAGGTTCATGTGACCTTTGAGTGATAGACTGGGTATCAGACTGGCCAGGAACATAAGAGGAACTATGAGTATCCCAGGGGATATTTTTTTTTGAACTGAAAAAAATTGTCAAGAAAATTTAAAGCAAGTTCTAAAAGAAAGGTGAAAGATGTTTGTTCCAACCTTATAGTAAACTGAGCAAATAGACAAGTCCTTGGGAAAATAATGGACGAAAATAACAACAGCAACTGAAGCCATAAAGGGTTAGTGGAATTTTATTCCTCTCTGCAAAGGAGTATTGCAAAAGAGGAATGCTCTAAGCAGGAAATTTCGGTTTTTTGTGTTTTGTATTTTGTGGGCCAGTGTCTGATTCTATTATAATAGCACACATGTCTGTCTGTCTGTCTGTCTATCTATCTATTTATCTATCTATCTACTTGCCAATACTGCTAACTTGTGATTCCCTCGACATTGAATATAGGGGCATTTGTGCAGAAGGGTCTCTGAGGTTAGGTTTGTGTAGATTTGTATGCTTTGAGTTTCTGACTTTGTTTCTACTAATGGGTCAATACATTTTGTGCTACCATTGGAGTAAAAAAATAGGTAAGAAGTAGGTGCTTAAGGAGTTTATAGTATAATTTAGTATGGACTTTAGAACAATAACAACAAAAGTAGTAATTTTATGTCATTGTTCTATGGATTGCTTCCATTTAAGGTCCATTGCATTTTCAAGGGTTCACTTCTCTGTTCATGGAGGCCTTTGTCATCATGTAGATTGCTACCTGCTAGCCCCTCCTATGCTCCTTCTCTTCATAGCATTTGCTACCACCTGTCCTGTGCTGGGTTTGCCTTCATCTCTGTAGACTGGAATGATGACATGAAAAGTAGCTTGTGCATTTTGTGCACTGCTGAAGTTCTAATGTCCACAGTAGCGTTGGGCACGCATCAGAAGCCATTCTATGGGCATTTATGAAGTGGATTAATGACTGTGGTTACTTAATCTCAGATCCAGCGTCAGGAGACAAGCATGTAAACAAATATCAAAGTATAGTGAGAGCACGTTGAGGGAGGCAGAGAGTGGTGCTATGGATGAGCACTTAGCCAGTATTTACTTAGATGTTACCCAGTTCTTGGGATTTTTTAAGTATACAATTTATCACTTCTTAAAACTCAAACTCTTTGGAAATTAGGATAGCCAGAGCAATTTTTACCTCATTCTCCAAGCTCTAGTGTTCATTTTGGATTATGATTGAAAACTGTATCTTCTTTGCATCAAGATTTCCATGCCTCTGCACTCTTAATATTTGGGGTCAGAAAATTCTTTCTTGTAGACTGATAGGTGTCAGTAGAATTTCCCAACCCAGGCTCTCTGCAGGCATGGAGGTTGTGATAACACAAAGCATCTAGAGACATTAACAAATGATCCATGAAGAATAGAATCATCCCTAGTTGAGAAAGACATGTTAGTATGAGTCAGTTTAAATTTGAATATTTAAAAATGTTATCTTAGTGTTTAATTAATAGCATTTGATTTATCAATATAATGATTTGTCATGAGGATTTTGCCAGACTTTGGGAAGCTCTCAGAGTTGAAGTTCTTTCATATGGGGTCAAATATGTGAGGAACTTAGCCTGGGAATGTAGTGATGATTACGACAGAACATTGCCTTTCTTCATGTTAACCCCTGATGTCAGGACTGGAGCTTATAATCTCATAAAATGTCTATTTTAAACATCTCGTATACTGACCTATCTGACTTATTTAAAAGTCTCTGTTAAACTTATACCACATTTTATACCAACCAATTCTGAAATACCTTATATGTTCTGAAACTATGTGAAGACATAGCCTTTTCTCTTTTCAAGATGTATCTATATAAAAATATTAAAATAACTACCTACTTATATATTTATTTCAACATCACTGGCCCTATGGGATCAGAGTCTCCCTTATTAACTTTTCCCTTTTGATTGTTCTGCTGTTTTATGACTTTGAAATTTACTTGTGAAACAGTGCATTGTTTTTTGTTTTTTAAAAAAAGACATCAATGAAAAAACATCAGAGACCACAGAGCCCACTCCTACTAGTTCCTAAATAAAAAAGCTGGCTTGAGTTGGCATTTAAGGTAAACTAATGCTTATAAACTATTAGCAATAAAGCTTGAATGTTTTCCATTGTGCTGGAATCATGTTTTTACGCTAGACCATAATTCAATCCATAATGATTGCCTTGAAAAACTCATCTGATGTAGCCAAAAAGCACCCTTTTGATAAGGAGACAACTTCTTGAGTACAATGGGTTACAAACTAAAAATATTTCAACCAAACACATCTCTCTTTTGTTTAAGGGGGACCGAATGTGGCACTTTGCAGTGTCTGTGTTCCTGGTGGAACTCTATGGAAACAGCCTCCTCTTGACAGCTGTGTACGGGCTGGTAGTGGCTGGCTCTGTTCTGGTCCTGGGAGCCATCATTGGTGACTGGGTGGATAAGAATGCCAGACTTAAAGGTGAGTGTTCTGACATAATTAAGCCTGTGTTCTCTGGACCAGCCTGTGTGTCCTCTGGAATGGAGGGAATCAGACTATGCCTCAGAGAAGGCACTCACATAACACAATTGAGGGATGGGGGTTGGTGGCCACATCTGGATCCAGGGTACTGAGGCTGCTGCTCTAGCTGGGATGTTAGGACATTGACCTAATAGATTATTCTTTCCTTTGGCAGTTTTTCAGTGTCAAATGTTAATGATTATCCCTGTAGCCTATTTTCTGGGAATTACGTTAAACATTAAAAGTTTGCTTAGTGGTTGCTTCCTCTCTAAGCACAAACTGCTCTAGAGGTCCTCTAGTGTGATGCTTCTGGGTACAGCTTGAACATCTGTCCTCTGGATTACTGTGTTACATATAAAAGCATATGTAATGGAATTGAAAACTAAATGTTGATCCAAGGAAGAATGACTATGTCTAGACCACAGACAGCTGAATTATAATTTTTTAGGGAAAAAAGAAATGATAATTTATTGTATATATTATCTTGTACACATATAATAAATCATTTATTCCAGGGTATCAAAATATATTCTGTTTTATATACAAGAGATTGAAAATAACTAAACAACTCAGTTATTTAGATTATAAGAAGAATGTGGATAATTATTTGGGGCTCAGTTAATAGTGCCTGAAGACAGACATTCAGAAAACATTAAGGTTTAGCTAGTTTTGTTCAGGTCAGTATGACTGCTCCTAAATAGTTAACAGGATTATCAAGTTCTAGGATTTGGCGTCACTAGTAAAATAATTCATGTGAAGATTTTTCTGTGTTGAGAATGAGTAGATCAGAACACATATAAAAAATTTCTAATTTCTATTCCAATACATAGGAATATTATCCATAGATAATCTAACCATAAATTGTTGAGCATTGCACTCATGTGTTAGGAAGTGTTGAGTTGAATGGAGAAGGGTATGGTAAGATAGGAATTGCTTGTGTCTGCTGAATAATCAATTCACATGTCACCCTTCATGAAGAATCTTCCCTGATGTTTATAGAATGAACCCACCATCTTTCTCTGTGCTCTTTGAGACTTTGGGGTACTTCGGTTATTATACTGATGTGGTTATAGTAATCTGCTCACATATCCTCTCTACTGGTGTGTTGGCAGTTAGCATTAGTTCGTTGCTATATGTATGCATGCATAGATGCATGAATGAATGAGTTCTTTTTAAAAATTAAATTAAATTAAATTTAGTTTTTATTTTATTTACCTCATATAATATGTTCCAACCTTCCTTCTCCCCTCCCTCCACTCCTCCTAGTTTCCCCTATCTCCCTTGTCCCGCAGACTAGCCCCCCCAACACCCTCACCTTCTCCTCAGAAAAGAGCAGTTCTCCCAGGGTTTCTGCTCAAACAGGGCATAACAAGATGGAACAAAGCCAGGTACTAATCTGATCTACATCAAGGGTGGACTAGGCAACCCATCAAGAGGAAAAGGGTCCCAAGGTCAGGTAAAAGGGTCAGAGACACTCCCCCACTCCCCACACACACTCCAGCTTGTAGGAGTTTTGTAAGAACACCAAGCCAGACAACTATTAGATATATTAAGGGACCCTGCAGGTTCCATGTCTGCTGCTACAGTTTCTGTGAGCCATTAAGAGTGGCAGTCAGTTGACTCCATGGGGCTTGTTCTCCTGGTGTCCTCAACCCCTCTGGTCTCTGAAATCCCTCCTCCCCTCTTCCACAGGGTTCCCTCAGTTTTGCATGATGTTTGGATGTGGGCCTCTGTGTCTGCTCCTATCAGCTGCCGGGGAAGCCTCTCTAATGAAGAATGGGCTAGGCACTGATCTATGAGCAGAGCAGGATATCGTTAAGAAGCATCTCCTGGTATTCAGTCTCTAATTTCTGGCCTGACCTGTAGTATAAAGCATGGGTTCTCTGCTTTGGTGTGAAGAGAGCTCTCCATTTGTTCTCTCTTTACCTTCCATTGTTCCAGTGGATCCTGCAGAAGGAATAGGTTATTGGTTGGAGGTTTTATGGTTGGGATGGTGTCCCACCACTGGACGCTCTGCCTGGTTACAGGAGGAACAAAGACTTTTGTTTCAGACTCCTTCTGAGAGGAGTTTGTTTTGTCTCAAGCCTTGATATGACCTTCCAAGCCAGGAAAAGCTTCACTGTCTTGGATGACAAGATCTGTAATTATAGCTTATACATGTCAGAATGCTTTCATAAATACTTTGAGTATCATTATGATTCCATAAAGGAAAGAAGGTGGATGTTATCCTCCACACTTGCTAGATGCAGGCATTAAATACCCTGTCTCAGATGATCTAACCAGTGAGTTACGTGACTGCTGGGTTTGCTCTAACACTTATCTGTATAAAGGATTGTCTCTAACAGGACCTGTGTTTTCTGTGATGGAATGTAGAGCTTAGAATTTCAGAGAAATGACAATAAAATCAGAAGAAATTTGCTATTTATCAATTCTTGGCAAATGTTTGTTTTCCCATTTGTCCAGATTGTTTTATTAGGGCAGGCCTGCCATGTAAGTGAGAGGTCAGAACCTTTTTTTCCACAATTTCCCCCCTTACCTCCATTCTAACCCTCTACTTTTTTTTTAATGTAAGCAGCAAAAGGTTTGATCTTATCTGTGGAATACTTCACTTGAGGGCAGTAAACTTTTAAGTGAACAAATTAGATGAAAATTCAGTTATCATTAAAGACTTCAACTACTAGAAAAAAAGCAACAAGTATGTTGTTTTGTTTGCAGATTTCATGGGTTTATATACAGGAAGTAGCTGAGACAGAATTTTCTGTTGGCAGATTTTCTTTGTTTTGTAGTATTTATTCATATGCGTCAGTGCAGTTCAGCAACTGTGGGATGAAAGTAGACTGCTCAAGGCAGGCTGGTGCAGTGAACATTTTGCTTTTGCTCTGTACAGTGGCCCAGACTTCACTGGTGGTACAGAACGTCTCTGTCATCCTCTGTGGAATCATCCTGATGATGGTTTTCTTACATAAAAACGAGCTCCTGACCATGTACCATGGATGGGTTCTTGTAAGTTCTTCACAGGTTCCTTGTCGGTTGTTTGTTTTCAGGGTCCTGAGGATGGAACCCAGGACCTCGTAAGTATAAGCATACATTCCCCCACCAGCTGTGCCCCAGGACTCATGGTGACAGAAAACAGTGTGTCTAATAGTGATGACGATGTAAACCCTTTATAGTCTAGTTGGTTTTACTAGTGTAATCTTTTAATATTGATTTATATATCCACACGTCTTCTTGATTCTCTTTTGATATCATTTGAGTGGATATTTGTGACATAAATTTTAAAAACACCATTACACCATTACTTTCTGTTAACTGTCACATAAATGATGATTGTTATAATTTTTGCATTAACTGCAGATCAAGCAGATCTGAACAACGCCATGCCCTTTAATTCCAGACTCCTGATACTCAATTGTCCCATGTGTAGAAAGTAAAATGACTTCTTATGAATGAGAGTAAAATGAAAAGAATTTAAACTTGACATATTAACTAATTTTTTGCTCTAATTCCTTAGACCGTCTGCTATATTCTGATCATCACTATTGCAAACATTGCAAATTTGGCCAGTACTGCTACTGCAATCACAATCCAAAGGGACTGGATTGTTGTTGTGGCGGGAGAAAACAGAAGCAGACTAGCAGGTAACTTGGATTACCAATTCAACTAAATTTATCAGTGGTGATAAAAGTGAGACTAGGAGCCTTTTTACTATTGGTCGTCTTGGAGGGTTTTAAGAACAATGGATGGACAACACAGGGGTTTGTATTGTTGCTGCTTTAGTTGTCAGACTTAGTGCAGTGATTTATCTAATCATTACCAAGTTAATTTTAGGATACTCACTATTCTATCGTTCTCTGTAAATCTAGAAAATAGAACATTTCATTTGAACTTCCCATTTTTCTTTTTGAATTATGCTGTTTCTGAGTTTCAGTTGTGATGGTGACAACTGAGGGTATATTATGAGGGCATTTTACCCTCATAACTATAGACATTATTACCTGTACTTTAAGGGTTGTACCATTGATACTATGTTCCTTTATACCAAATGGAAACAACACAGTTGTAGCAGAGATTCTAGAAGTTAGTGTCCACTTCAAAAAATATTTGAACAGCAATTATCTCATATCCTACAAAATGTAAGGCTTTTGAAATATATTTTAAAGTAGAAGATAGAATGTGTTCTTTAAGAAACAATCTTAGTTTATTGGAAACACAGACAAGTGGCTCAAGAGAGACCAAAGAATGTTTACAAGACGACATGCCTTATTCCATCAGTACTTCTAAGGCTCAAAATGCCCTGGTTACTTAGTATTTTTCCTGTGCACCGTAGAGCACACAGGCCTGAACTGGATTGATAATTACACAAGCTGAAGGAGGAAGGCTACTCAGAACTGCAGATCAGCTGAATTGACTCTGCTGGTTATTAAGATAATAAGTATCACAAACACATTGCCCAACAATCCTGACAGACAAGAAAACCATTCTTGATGACTAAACTGGCTTACTCCAGGACAGACAAGGAAAGATTATGTTCTGGGGTTAGCAAGCAGTTCTGTTTGACTAGACCTTGTGGTTAAAAAATAAAAAGAAGATAGAGAGGAAACAGTGACTGAAAGAGAACAAAGTCTATGGGAGGCCTGGATCAGACCTGTCCACCTGCCTGCGTCCTGGTGTAGGTGTGAACGTGGCCCCACAGCCTGCGTCCTGGTGTAGGTGTGAACGTGGCCCCACAGCCTGCATCCTGGTGTAGGTGTGAACGTGGCCCCACAGCCTGCGTCCTGGTGTAGGTGTGAACGTGGCCCCACAGCCTGCGTCCTGGTGTAGGTGTGAACGTGGCCCCACAGCCTGCATCCTGGTGTAGGTGTGAACGTGGCCCCACAGCCTGCGTCCTGGTGTAGGTGTGAACGTGGCCCCACAGCCTGCGTCCTGGTGTAGGTGTGAACGTGGCCCCACAGCCTGCGTCCTGGTGTAGGTGTGAACGTGGCCCCACAGCCTGTGTCCTGGTATAGGTGTGAACGTGGCCCCACAGCCTGCGTCCTGGTGTAGGTGTGAACGTGGCCCCACAGCCTGCGTCCTGGTGTAGGTGTGAACGTGGCCCCACAGCCTGTGTCCTGGTGTAGGTGTGAACGTGGCCCCACAGCCTGTGTCCTGGTATAGGTGTGAACGTGGCCCCACAGCCTGCGTCCTGGTGTAGGTGTGAACGTGGCCCCACACATTTGCAGATGCTCTACTGTTAAAAAGTTGGACACTCCTGATCTCAAAGAAAAAGAATTTTCCTGAACTACCACTTCCTGGTAGCAATACGGCAATCCAAGAAACACTACTGGGATTTGGATGTGTGTGAGTGCACTACAGATGAATGTCCTCTGCAGGAAGCTCTCCTTAGTCCTGCTCTCATTGTTTATTTTTAAAAGTTAATAATAATTACACATCTTTTGTCATGTTGAAAGAGAAGACAAGACTTCATCCCCTTTTTTGTTAACCTCCTCTTTTTAACATTATTTTCAGCTTGTAAAATATGTCTATGTTTTAAAATTCAGAGGATATAAGAGTGTATTTTGAAAATAAGTCACAACTACATTATTCTGATATATTTGGAGGAAAACTTTGGCTTCTAAATGATTTTCTTTCACTTATCTGAATTTATTAACTATACTCATTTTGACCCTGTGAAGTCCATTAAGTTAAAAAGATTATTTTAGGGAGCTGGAGAGATGGCTTGGTGCTTGGGAGCACTTCTCCTCTTCCGGAGGTCCTGAGTTCCTTTCCCAGCGCTGCATCAGGCAGATGCTTGGAACTGCAGCTACAGAAGGTCTGAAGCCTGCAGGCTTTTCTGTAGACACGTGCCCTTACATGCACATACCTGCACAATACACATAGTTGAAAAGCAATAAAAGAAATATTTTGAAAAGATTGTTTTATTCTTTAAAATAGCTTTGTCAAAAAGAAATACTTAGAATCTTTAAGTGGTCCTAGTATGTATACATACCATATAACTCTGTGAATCTGTGAAAACATATTTCAGGGTAACTAAAAATATGACTGGCCATTTGTCAGATGACCCCCTCTTTATTATAAATTATTATATGATAGGAGAATCTAGAACAAGCAGCTGTTTCTTAGCCTTGTAGGCTTTCTCCAGTTTAAGACAGGAAGTGGAATGTCAGCTGACTTCTTCTGTCAGTGCCCACTCCCTAAGTATGAAGTGCAGGTTAGTAGATCAGCGAAGGAAACCTACATGTTTTCTCTCCTGATGTTTAACCGCAGTGGTTGTTTCAAAACAGAGATACAAAGAGTCATAGAAGAAGTCTAACCATAGATTTGGGGTGTCATTTATGCTATAAGAAGAATTTAAAAATTCATAGAAAAAGGACATAGCTAAAGAAAAATAGAAGAGAGAAGAAGAAAAGAAGAGTCTGTGGGGGACTCCAGCTCTTGCATTGGGTTCCTGTGAGGATGTTAGAAACCAGGCAGGAGATTGGGCTGTGAGGTTTTATCTCTCTCTCTCTCTCTCTCTCTCTCTCTCTCTCTCTCTCTCTCTCTCTGTGTAGGTAAGTGAACATAAAGAGTGAGATTATGAGTTGGCTGTTGGCCACTCCCATTTCATTATTCTAGAATTCATTATTTCAGAGTTTTAAAATTGGAAGCTGTATCACTGAGAGTGAGAACAGGAGAGAATAGTTAGGTAAGAGCTCTGGAAAAGCCATAGCTTTTCACAGATGTACTCTTAACTAATCTATAAACTGTTTGATACTTTTTTTTAGGTACTTGCTTTATAAGACATTCTCTTGTCCATGTGGTCTGTCTAATCTCCTTTCCCCAGGCTTCTCAGTCTATCCTTTTCTTTCTTTCCCCAACTCCTTTGTGGGATGGTCTTTAGTAATAGCTTCTTGGGATTTCTTGCTAATTATTCTAAAGAAAAACCTGATAGTTTGCTTTGAACAAGTATGGCACATAAATTTCATGTCTGAATTCTATTGGCTAAAAGTTGGTTTCATGGTTTAGTTTAGGTTTCATGTTATGACCTATTTGCTCAACAAATCCCTTTTGAAAAATTATTCTTCTATGTGGTATTATGTACTTTTTATAGTGAAAGAAATTACTTCATGCCATGTTCTGTGCCATAGCTATAAACCAGAACCTGGTAAATTCTCATTTGAGTGTTCATGTTAGAATAAATATAAATTCAAAAAAAGGATATGTTTGCACATTCAGAATAATAATTCTATTCTAGGCTCTTACCAACTGCTTAACTCATTGTGTTCCAGAAAGAGAAAGCTGTTTTGTGGTACTACTTTTCTCTTGACACAAAGCATTATCACCTTCCTAAGTATCACAGAAAAGATAGAAACCAAGGTCTTGAAAGCTCTGAGAACTTTGAGTTCTTAATCATCTAGGGAAAGAGAAACACTTAATTAAAACCTTTCTTGTTGTAAGGATGATTTAAGATCCAGCTGTTGTTCCTTCAATTATTTGTCTTTTGCTTTCACATTGCTGAGTCACTTGGATGGGTTCCACATGTTGCGGTTGGCATAACCACTGGAAACTTGTTCGTGGGCAGACAGAAGTTATGTGAGTCTCTGCAGTGAGGGTGCCATTTGAGATCAGTGAATGCTGCCTTTGCCTTTCAAGTGAAAGGTGAAGAATATCAAAGTTCTCCCATTATCATATACACATTGTACACTCATAGGACTAATCAGAAAGCCACTGAAGACTAGAAGGAATGAGGGAAAGAAGAAAGGCAGTTTTCCAAGAATGTACTCATTAGCTGCATATTGATTTTCCCTTGCTAACTCAGATAATTGCTAAGGACTTACCTCCTTAATTTTCACTCGCCTTTGTGCTATAGAGCATGACAAAGTAGATAATTTCCTGAGCTGCCCTTTCATCTTTGACACTGTTGTATATTCCCAGGGTCAAACTTTACCAGGCTCTCCAGCTTCCCAGCTTCTCCTCCTTTTCTTAGGCTCACTTAGGAACCTCCTTTAAACCCAGCTTTCCACAGTCTGGAGAAAAACACACGACTTAACTGAGCATGGGGTTGATCAAACTTTTCTCTGCTTGCTGTCTTCTCCGTCCTTCCCTAAGATGTTTTGCATTTTGCTGTAGAAACTTCTCCACCTTCCTCACACTCCTCCTGGCTTTCTTTGTGTTTTACTCCTAGCACTTGTGCCAAGAGACAGCATTCACATTGCGACCTGGAGGAACACTTGCTGAAAAGATAAGAAAACAGTGTTTCCTGGAGTTGACACCAAGCTCTTAAACAACTTTAGAGAAGCCTTCGCCCCTCCTGATCCACTCTCTTTGAGGTCCCCAGTGGTTTTCACTAGACCAATCAAGAGTTGCTCTTAGTGCCCATCTTTCTTGACTCATTACCAGTGCTTAGCATTGGTGATTTTCTTCCACTTGGAAGCACTGTCCTTTTTGATTTCCAGGACACCATATTCTTGTTTTTAGCATGTTGTTAGAAAAGTTCCACTTTTCTGACCTCTAAACGTTGACATCCCCGACACTTTAGTCCCCAGTCTGTTCTCTACACATGTTCCCTTGAGATTCCGTCTAATTTTTTTTTTTAATTGGCAAACTGATTACTTCCAACGTTGGCTCGTATCTCTTTCTGAATATTTAGCCTCATTTATTTAACCGTTGGTGTCATTTTAAACACTATGTTTGTTTTGCCCCATTTGCAAGTCAGGTGTTTACTTACAGTATTTGTGTGCTTGTTTATATACATATTTAAATACATATATGTAATATATAGTATATATAGTATATATTACACATTGCTTGTTGATTTATTGGCCTTTCCTAGAGGAATGTTAAATTTCATGAAAACAGGGGAAGATTTTTTTTTCACAGTAAATGGTTTGGTCACAGAGTGCTTTTAGAAAGTAGCCTTTCAGGAATCTGTACTCCTGGCTTTTAGCTTTATATTATGTAAATGGTCAGGCTTTCTTTGACAGGTTTGAACCCTTACTCACCTGCTCCTTGCTTCTACCTCTGTAGATATGAATGCTACCATCAGAAGGATCGACCAGCTGACCAACATCCTGGCCCCCATGGCTGTTGGCCAGATTATGACATTTGGGTCCCCAGTCATCGGCTGTGGTTTCATTTCGGGGTGGAACTTGGTGTCCATGTGTGTGGAGTACTTCTTGCTCTGGAAGGTTTACCAGAAAACTCCTGCTCTGGCTGTGAAGGCTGCTCTCAAAGTAGAGGAGGCAGAACTGAAGCAACTGAACTTACCTAAAGGTAGCTGATGGCACCCACCAGCTTCATTCTATTTTCATACCTTGAACTTTGGTGAAGACCAGATGCTATTTTAGATTTCAGGCTGTATTTCCAGAAAAGACCTGAATGAGTTGCATAGATCATCCTTTGAGATTCTGGATAGAACTGTGGGTTGTACCTAAAAAGTCTTGGGGTTTGGTCCCTGGTCCATTTTCTTGATGTGGGCAGTGGGCACAGAAGAACAACTGACTGAGATTGGCTGGGAAACTGAGTCACAGAAATGTGACATGGGAACATGAAAATTTCTTAGCATTCCTGAGGAGGGTAAAATAACTATTTGGAGAACAGTGCAAGGGGTGAAGAGAGAGGCAGGAATTTCCCAGGAGAAGGGGAGAATAGTCTTCTGGTAAATAAAACCTTAATGAGTTCCTAGAAAAGAAAAGAAGATACTATGTTTCCCCACATATTTTTTAATACTTTATCTGATGAGTTTTCCTGCTATTTACTTCAGTGAGACTGTAATCTCTCTCTCTCTCTCTCTCTATCTCTTTCTCTCTTTGAAAAAAACATTTAAAAAAGAGACCAACAGTATTTTTTTTAAAGCAAAACCAGTACTTGGGAATTATTCCACCGCTTTAATTTTTAAATTATCAGTAAGAGAAAATCATAATGTATTAGGCAGGGAGACCCATACAGGAGGGGAATAAGAAAACCCCAAACAATCAGCTTTTACTCTTATGTTATTCCCCTAAAATAATGATGTGTCCTATTAACAGATACTGAGTCAAAACCTCTGGAGGGAACTCATCTCATGGGGGAGAAAGAATCCAACATCCGTGGGCTTGACCAAGAGCAGGAGCCCACGTGCGCCTCCCAGATGGCGGAACCCTTCCGCACCTTCCGAGATGGATGGATCTCGTACTACAACCAGCCGGTGTTTCTGGCTGGCATGGGCCTGGCTTTCCTCTATATGACCGTCCTGGGCTTTGATTGTATCACCACAGGGTACGCCTACACTCAGGGGCTGAGTGGTTCCATCCTTAGTATTTTGATGGGAGCATCAGCAATAACTGGAATAATGGGAACTGTGGCTTTCACTTGGCTGCGTCGAAAATGCGGCCTGGTTCGGACTGGTCTGTTCTCAGGACTAGCTCAGCTTTCCTGTTTGATCTTGTGTGTGATCTCCGTGTTCATGCCTGGAAGCCCCTTGGACCTGTCTGTTTCTCCATTCGAAGATATCCGATCTAGGTTTACGCAAATGGAGCCAGTAACCACCAAAATACCTGAGACCATCTTTACAACTGAAACACATATGTCCAATGCGTCTAATGTTGTTAATACTGTCCATGAGATGAGCACTAAGGCCGTGCCCATAATCTCCGTCAGCTTGCTGTTTGCAGGCGTCATTGCTGCTAGAATCGGTAAGAACTCTCTTTTTGTATATTAAAAAATTAAAAAACATCATTTTGCAAAGCTAATGCTGAGAATTCAACAATAAATAATCCAAACTACTTCATGAATGTTAATTTAAGAAAACCCCACAGTTTATATATAGAAGCTACTCTTTAAACATGGAGGTTTACTTAATGTTTATACTATCTATGTATCTGTCTGCATACATATGTGTATATAAAGTAAAGTGTTTAGGATTTTTTTCTAAACGTGTGTGTGTGTGTGTGTGTTGGGATAGAACCTTAGCATGTTAAGTGAGCACTCTAATTCTGAGATACATCCTTAAATGAATATTTTTAAGCCTTTCTCTCTCTCACTGTGTATGTGTATGTGTGTGTGTGTTAGTTACTGGGGATCAAACCCAGGCTTCTATGTACTAGGGAAGTGCCCTAAATTGTTATTCTTTCAAAGAATAGTGGTTGTAAAGTAATGGTTTTAAGAAATACCCTTCAAAAGTCCTCTCTAGCTGATGTGTATTTACTACATACTTTGCCACGTAGAAGAGGGTTATACCTCTGGCAGGAAACATGATGTAGAGATATTTTCCAGAGCAGAATTCAAGTAATCATTAATGGAGCACTGGTGAATGGCCTCTGAATCCATTCATTCTTGAAACGAAATCATACTTATCTTGTGATATAGAGCAATTCATTAATTTATCAGAGACGTTAATACACAGGCAAGACAGCTTTATTGGGAGGCCTGTGCTACTCAAGCAGAACTCTAACAGTGGTGTAAAGTTTCTGTGCTCTTCGGCCATGGCAGCACATTAGATAACTTTAAACTTTAGAAGTGCTAGAGTCTATAGACTCACATCCCTGATGCTAACATTTTACTTGTGTATAATCACATTTTACTTTTGTATAATTATTTCTGAATAATCACAGGAAAATAGAACTGAGAAGCCTGTAGTTTAGCTTTATTGATTCTGGTGGCTGTAATAATCATTCCTTAAAGGCATGAATAACCCAATGTAGACTAATAAATCATATGAGACAAAACATGATTAATACTTTCTACATATGGGTAATTCAAAGGTTGTAGAGCTATAATGTGTTTTGCATACGTTAATACAGCTGAATAATGTGAGAAATAGGACTGTAAGTTATATTACACATCAAAATTTAACCTTTGAAAATGTCCTTTACCATATAGGTCTTTGGTCCTTTGATTTAACTGTGACACAGTTGCTGCAAGAAAATGTAATTGAATCTGAAAGAGGCATTATCAACGGCGTGCAGAACTCCATGAACTATCTTCTCGATCTTCTGCATTTCATCATGGTCATCTTGGCCCCCAATCCTGAAGCTTTTGGTTTGCTCGTATTGATTTCAGTCTCGTTTGTGGCAATGGGCCATCTTATGTATTTCCGATTTGCCCAGAAGACTCTGGGCAACCAGCTTTTTGTTTGTCATCCTGATGAAAAGGAAGTTACAGATGAAAATCAACCTAACACATCTGTTGTGTAAAGTAGTTTAACTTCAGCCCTGTTACTAGATTGTGGAGAGCACGCGTGCTTATTCTGTACTGCAGAATTCCAATAAATGCCTGCATTTTTCTCTGGTTTTACCATAGCTGTGCCTTGAGGGCTAAGAGCACTAACTGAACCTAAGTCAGCAAACATGGACTGGTTATTTCCCCTTACATTTAGACATGAGAAAAAAGGAAGAAGGAAAAAGAAAGTTGGTATACATATGGAGAGAGTATAAGGATAAAACAAAGTTTCCTGATTCTTATGAGTATATAAAATTTTACAAAGAGTGGCTATCAGGTGAGTTGTTATTCTTTAGCAGATATTTATTATCTCTACTAGAATTCAGATAAATCAATTTGCCCTAAGACTCACTCTTGTAAAACCCTGGCCCACTTCCTTTTTTTAAAATCGGTATCACTTTCCTCAGTTATGTTATAAAATCAAGTTTTTCTCCATGTATAACATTTATATTCTGATAACCAGTATTAACCTTATTAAGCCCAAGGAGTTTAAGGAATTTATTGTATGTGGAGAATGAAATATGTAACTAAAATTGTCCAAAAATGTTCATGTTTTTTAACCTTTGCATTTTGACTATCAGATAGGGCAAAATATTACAGTAGCATATATGTCTGTGGTTCTTTATAAGTGACTGTCATAAGCTGCAGGTAGAAGCAAAGCTGTAGATTTCTAGTACAGTGCGGAAGGAGTTAAAGTCTGTTATTAGTGTGGCCATAGAAGCTGGAAGCTAAGAACTACACATAAAGGGTCAGGACCCCATGTATCCGGAGTCACTGGCTTCAGCGGTCACCAACTATCTTAGGATATGAGATAGCTGAACCCAAGTCTGGTGAGTCACCCATACTTCGAAAAGACTGGAAATCATTTGACGAGTTCATATTAGAACATTTTACTTTTATTGTCTTGGGCCTATGTGTTCGTCATCTCTGAATTATTTTCGAGCAAGAATAGTCATGAAGGTTTCCCTTTCAACATCTCTGAAAAGAATAAAAGGAAAAACTGTTTGTATATATTTTAAAAACTGTTTTGCAAGTCATTTTGTAACATGCTGGTTCCAACATGGGACATTGCCTTAACTTGATGCACTTTCATGGAGACTGCAATGCGTTGCTATGAGCACTTTCTTTGTCCTGGAGTTTAATCTTTCCCTTCATCTTTCTACAGTATGACACAATGATTTACTATGTTGTGAAATCTTCATAAAATATTTCTATATAAAATGTTTTTAAAATCCTAATTTCTCTTTACTGAGTTATGTTCTCCAATTATTTTTACTTATTTCAAAAATTAGCATGTGAGTATTCAATATCATGACGGCCTTTTGAACCAAGATGTTCTCCTTTCTCCTCTCCCCCTCCCTTGCCCTGACCTCCTCCTTACCATCTTCCAGTCACTTGCCCTCTTTCTTTATCTTTTCTGAAAACTCTCTGTCCTTCCTCCTCACCTATTCATATTTTGTCTTTTTAGATCTTTAAGCTTTGCTCATATCCAAACTTGAATACATACATACACACATTGCTGGCTAGGAAAGGCATATGACACAGAATTTGATTTTTGTCCTTTCTGAGTTTGGTCTCTTCGCTTAAAATTATATTTTCTAGATCCATCCATTTTCCTGAAACTTTCAAATTTTCATTTTGCTATATAGCCCAATAAGAGGCCATTGTGGCCATATGCCATATTTCATTATCCATCCATCTATTTATGAGTATCTAGGCCATTTCCACTTCTGTGCTGTTGTGAAGAGAACAGTAATCAAAATGGATGTCCAAGAATCTCTGTGGTAGGATATGGAGTCCTTGGGTGTACGCCCAGGAGTGATATGGTTGACTCATGGCAGTTCTATTTTGTATTTTTAAGAAGTCTCCATAATGATGTATATAATGGCTATATTTGTTTGCGCTCCTACCAGTGGTGCTCTGTCCCTGTTCCCACACCTTGCCAGCACTTGTTATCAGATTTCTTGTGATGCCATCTGACGGAGGAGACGGCATCTCAAGGTGGTTGTAATCTTCATTTCCCTGAGGACTAGAGATGCTGAGTTAGCTTTGAAAGTCTTGTTAGCCATCTATGTATCTTCTTTTGAGAGAATTACTCATTAGCCCATTCCTTGATTGACAGTTTGGGGGGTTTTGTGTTTCATTTTTACAGTTCTTGGATATTAGCTCCCTTTCTGAAGTTGATTTGGTAGAAATTTCCTCCTGTGAGCTGTCTGCTCGTCTGATAACTTCATCTGCTATGCAGAAATGTTTTAATTTCATGTAGCCCATGTGCTGATTCTTGGGGCTAATTTTTTCTAGTTGTTTTTGTTATGGGACATCTGTGTTGAGTAATGTGTTTTTCTCTATGAAGGGCTACAGTTCTGTAGCTCATTTTTTAATTTATGCTGTCCTGGATGAAAGTACAGTAAACATGGAGTCCAGTACACATTCTTTGACTTTGAATCAGTAATACCAAGTTCTCAAGTTCTAGTTTCCCATCTGTAAATTGGAGGCAACACTATATAAAGGCAGCCCTATCTATCTCAATAGCCCTGGTTGAATTAAACAAGTGAGGCTGTGTGGAGAAGTTGAGGATGGTGGCGTTACAAGAGACTGGACCTAGTAATATGGGAGATGCCTGATATTCTGTGACTAGAGCCACATTCAGACAACATACGGAGCAACCCTTTATTGGAGATGTGATCTAGGCCCCAAGCTGTAATCAGGCCCGTGAATGCAAGTTTAGAGTCATAGTGGATCAAGATTCCTTTTCCCCTAAAATTCAGAGCATCTGGTATCACCCTGTAGCTACAGATCTGGAGTTTGCACAGACAGCAGATGCCAACTATGCTAGACACAGGCCCTCTGCTCCTTCCCACAGAGGTCAAGCTGGGGTTAGATATCTGCTCTGAGTGTTTGCAGCCTTAGCTAAAGGTCTGTGACCTTGTTCGATGAATAGAACCATCTGAGCAAGAAAAGATTCCAGCGTTTTATGTGGGCACTCTGCCAAATGCTAGATCCACAAGGAGGGGCCCTTCTAAGAGGAAGGAGCTCCGACTGGCAAGTTAATAGGAATTTTTACAGCAGCTGCCCTTATCTTTGCAGCTACTGCACTGAGCCGGAAGAGGAGGAAAGTGAGGGGAATCTCAGCAGAGAGCCTTTGCTGTTTACTGCCTGAGGGTTTAGAACTGTGTCAGGGGTAAAAGACTAGAAGGAGAAAAGGAACCCTGTCCTGGGTGTGTTTCTAAAAAAAGAGATAAACTCAAAACCCTTCTGTGTCAGTGGGACAATATCACACTGTGGATTAGAAGTAGGAAAATATTCTTTCATTTTATATATTACTACATTTTAAAAACAATTCCTCATTTTGTTCCCACTTAAAAAATACATTCATTATGTCTTTTTTTCCCTGTGTTGTTTTTCATTCTCTGCAGGCTTTTTAAGCTGGTTCTTCCAGTACAGACTCCTTTTGGTTGTATATTAAGCACAGTGAAGAAGCCATCATTTTTTCCTTTTATTAATTTACATGACGTGCATAAAACAATGGGGATGATTGTGACATTTTCAGGCATATGTGTATCTGGCTCCTATTCTCCATCCACCCCCTTTCTTGCCTCCCTTCCCTCCCTCTGACCCCCTTCCTCTTCTCTGATGGTCTCCCAACTACTTACATGTCTCCCCTTTCTTGTCCTTCTAGATTCCAAAAACGCAATTGTTTTCTTTCAGATCCAGCTCGTTTTACTTATTTTTCAAGGAATATTCCAATCTCCATTCCCCCACTGACCCTACCACCCCCACTCCAGCAACATACTTAACAAGCCAGATATTCAATGTCCTTTACCCTTTGTGCAGGTAAAACGTTACTTTCTAGTACTCTATAAGGAAAAAAAACAGTTCATCAGAAATGCTGAAGATACCCACACCCAAAGCCTGTTGGGAGGGAATGAGGTGTGGTCAGGGCTCAGGCAAGGGTACGTGACCCACTTGCCGTGTGATGAGGACCAACCTGTGCTGGCAGAACCTGGAATTCTTAAATATTGATAATAAATCTGAAGAAAAAAAAAAGGCAAAACAAGCAAACAAAATGCATGGATCACCCATGCCTTTTTTTTTTTATAGCATTTTTCTAATGAGATGGTTTGTGAACAAAAGAGTGGTATTTTCATAAAGCTAGTAATTATGAGAAAAAATTTACACAAGAAGTACAAAGTTGAGAGAACCAGGAGAAACTGAGCAAACATTTGTGATAAAAATGTCAAAACTTTTAAACATTCGTCAGAGAGCATTACTATCAATCTACGTGTTTATCACCTATCATTAATGTCAGGAAGCTTGGCATCTCACTCCTCTATTCCATACACTGCTAGTACTGTTGGGTTAAGCACTGATGTTTAGAGATGGCTTTTAAAGTTTGCCTAGATCATAAGGACATTGCGCTCCTCTTTGACAAAAGAAAAATCATGCAGAATTTGAGTGAAAATGCTCACTTCCCACCCCATTCTCTGGGCCCTTGAAAGGACCATTTTGTTTAGTTTATAGTTTCTTTTCAATGAAGCTAAAGAGATTCTTTCTTTTGTTTTGCCATAGTTTGTTTGCCAAGATTTTATCTCTACTGATGATGTGTGTCTATTTCCGAAGTTCTAAGGGAGATTGAAAGTCCTGTTCACACTGACTGTTGGTATATTCATCAAGCATTTTAAAGGTCTATAACACAAATTGCCTAATATGTTTTACCGCAATTAAGAAATAAATTTAGGGGGCTGTAGAGATGGTTCTGCAGTTAGGAAATCTTGCTGCTCTTGCAGAGGAACCTGGTTCACTTCCCAGCTCTCACAGAGGTGACACAACTGCTTGTAACTCCAGTTCCACAGATCCAACTCAGCCTCCGAATCTCTGTGGGCACCTGACACATGTGCTGCACATACAGACACATGAATAAAAACAAATGCAGTTCTTAAAATGAAATAAATTTAGTCTAAGATTGCAGCTAACACCAAAAACTAATCTTAAAAAACCCAAAAAGACTGAGTTTTACCTTGTTCCTCAAATTATTCTTACTTCAAACGCTCAGTAACTCCAGCTAAACATTACAACTTCTTCCATGATGCCTTCTTTCTTCCTTTTGACCCACCCTTCAGAATAATATTTGCTGTTAGAATATTTTTGTTGTACAAGATGGTAGCTCAGGAATAGAGTAGAAATGTTTGAACCTCGTGACAACATGTACACATTTCCCCAACAGGTCTGAACTGGTCATCTTCCTCACACTTTAAAAATTAAATGGTGTTTTTTTTCTTATATGGATACTTGTTCAAAATTTCCATGTCTGCAAGGAAACATGTATTTTATCTAAGGAATGGACAAGAAAAAAAACAAAACAAAACAAAAAACAAAAACAAAGCACAGGTGAGTTTTTTTGTCCCTGGCCTTATATGAGGTAGGATAGATTTTCTAGTTGAACATTTTCCTTACTGTGTTTTACCAGGAGAAAAGTGCACTGCTAAGTTTTCAAAATAACTATGTTTTACATTATCTTAGGCAGTCACTGTCCTTCCTTCATGTATACATGAAGGTTGTAGAACTAATTTTCAAAGCCCTATCATAAGTGACCTTTGGCATATTATTATGGTTTAGGTAATAGTTACAAGGATATTAGAGATTACCATATTATATTCCAGAAATAATAGTTGTGCCATCATAGATTTAAATTTTTTTAGCATTATGTATTTGTCAAATGGATGCAGATTTTCTCATTCAATTCTAAGGTGTTTAGGTAGAAAGGTATTTAAGGTATTAGAGCAGAAGAGAGTTAATATTTGACCGTCAATTATTTGTCTATATTTTACTCATTTAATCCCTACCATAATAAAATGAAAAATATATTATCTGTACTGTACAGATGGGAAACGCTAACTGGCAGAATAAATGCTATATGAGTATGTAGCTGGGAAAAGGCTAAGCAGAATCCCAAACCGTTACTGTCTACCCTCCTCTGTGCCACTCAAAACCTCACACAAGCTTTGTCTAATGGGAAATGCCAGAAAATACCTGTGTTCTCAAGGGGCTGAATTATGTCAAAGGCATCTTACATGTGAAATGGGCAGAATTTTGTCAACTAGCAGAATGCGAGGATTTCTAACTGTATTTCCACGGAGCTCATTTTTCCTGTATCTGTGGCTGTCTTGCCTGTTAGAAATGTCTAAGTTTGTTCTTGTGCAGTACTGCAAGTATGCTGAGGCTTCCTAGCATCCAAGTGAGTTGCAGGGATAGCTGTGTGTCTTCTGGCCTTGCCAATTGCTAGTTTTGTGTTCTTGGGCCTGCACTTCTGTTCTCCATTTGCACAAGAGAAATGTTGACATCTGTCTCACAGGGGATCAGCACTTTCAGCCCAGTAGCTCCTTAAATGCTTCTTAAATCCATAATGCAAAATTGAGGATATTCTCTGTTCCAACACAATCTACTGTTCTCTGCTTTGTTCTCAAATAGTGTTTCATATTTGAAAGCAGATAAAAGAACATTGGTTTATAATATCTGAGGTCCTCTAGCTAAGGGCCTGGGGGACCTCACACCCCATTGAGGCCCAGGGCCTCCAGAGAAGGGCCTGGGAGGGACTCACACCCCAGTGAACCTGAAGCCCAGGAGTGAAGCTCTGATTTCTCTGATTACTTTTGTACCCCCAAAGCCCAACAACTGACATGAGTTGCCCACCTACACACAATCCTATCTCTCAAGGGATGTTAAGGGATGTTAATAAAAGATAACTTTCTTGATAGCAGAAGGAATTTATATGCACCACTTGAATTAATCAAACTATTCTCTCTTTCACAAATATGAACAGATAATCAAAGATGGTCAGAAATCTGAGACAAGTAAGGGATCAAATAGCATCATTGGATGCATAAAGTAAGCAATGGACCAAAGAAGCTTCTTTAAAAAAGCTGTAGTTACTGTACTCAGAGATAAAAGAAGAAATGTTATCTATAAATTAAATAAAAGCCTTTATGCCAAAAAGTCTCAAAGTTCTAAGGAGATGAATAAACTAAAGACTTTATAAAATGAGGACAGAATGTGCTGGAAATTGTACAAATATTGATGACTTAAATCATCTTGAGAATTACAGATAAAAGAAGCAGTAGGTTTCCTTTAACTTTACTTTGAGACACAGTGTTGCTCTGTAGCCCAGGCTGGGGAGCACTTACTGCATGGTTGTCTTCCCTCCTCTCTCAAGCCTCCTGCTTCTGTGTCTAGATTGTAACATCACAGGTATGCACTACCACATATGATTCTTAAGTCCCACGTCCCAGTTTATCGAGAGGAAACTGAGATACTGTCTAAATTTATGGAACAGTAAAGGACACTTAGATCTATTATTTGAGACTATGAAAGGTAATAAACTGCAAACATATAGTGACAAAACTTGGGAGGAAAGGGAGGAAAGGGATAGAGATGAGTTTCTTATCTGGAGTAGTGAGCCACTGAGAGAAAGTCTGCCTTAGATCTCTAAATTGAGCAGCAACACAAGTAGAGATAATGTTAATAGTGTTGAGAACTAAATGTAATTAGTTACCAAGCACCTTAGCAGATCCTGATATTTACCTCTTGTATATATTAACAAAGTCATTCTTTAAAATAATTGTTAATGAGATCAATGACTCAGTGACTAAGACAACTTGTGTTGTCAGTTTAGAACCACAAAGCTTTAGGAATATCTAAATAGGCTTCCGCCAAGTCTATTATTGTAATGTGTTAAATATATGTAAATGATTACATTAGTGTTCTTTTGTGAAAGTGTGAAAATATATTTGCTTAGGGGGAGGTGGGTTTGAAGTCCACCCCTAGCTGGGAATCTATTCATATTTGAAAGCTGTTGGGAGAGCGACAGTCCATTTTCTTTGACGATGATACTTACCATGGCAGGCCCCACATCCAAGAGTAGTTAGGTAATACAAAACGGGCTTGATGGATTTAATAAAGAGAAAAAAATGTGAAGTTGGGTGGGTAGGGAGGTGAATGGGGCATGTCTATGAGGAGTTAGGGGAAGGGAGAAGAATATGATCCAAACACATGGAAATTCTCAAAGAGTTAATGGAAGTATTATTTTTAAAAATAGTGAAAAATATAAAATGATCTCTTCAAGTACACGTATATTTGCTTAAAGAGAAAGGAAAAAGATAATGGTCATAGAATTATATGGAATTTACTTAAAACGTAATATAAGTGGGTCTTAATTTGTTACAAGTTAGGTTGGACTGTTTCTCCTTATGCAGATGTACTGTAATTTGTAGGTTATTTGTATCTGTTGCTCACTTTTCTACTCTTCTCAGTTCAAATCATCTTGTGTTTATTTTCCCAGTAGTATTTTATCCATATTCTCCAATATTTTACATTTATCAATATCTTCTGAGCTTTTGAATTTTTGACAAATAAATGCTTAATAATGATGCAGCTTTAAAATCGGTTTATGTAATATAAGTGCAAATTAGAAAGTACATAAATCATTTTATGTAGTATCCTGAGCTCAGAATGGAGAGCTATGTTTAGTAATACACTGAAGACATTTTTGTTGTTGTTTTGTGTTTTTTGTTTTTTAAGACAGGCTTTCTCTGTTGTAACTCTGGTTGTCCTGGAACTCACATTCTAGACCAGGCTGGCCTCAAACTCATAGAGATCCACCTGCCTCTGCCTCCCAAGTGCTGGGATTAAAAGGCAAGCATCACCACCAACTGGCTCACTGGAAACATTTTTAAGCTTAATTTTGGAGAGATTATTAAATGAATAATCAGACATAAACTGAGCTGGTAGGATGAGACTCACAGCTTTCACGTGATGATTAAAAGCTAATGCTTCCCTTGGCTAGAGGAGCATGTGAAAACCACATCATCCAAGTACTGAGACAAACAAACTAAAGATGAGGTGACTCCCAGAAGACCCAAGAGTGGAAATACTTGCCAAATTGAGGAAAGGAGAGGGGAGGGGAAGGGATAGAAGACTCTTCTTTGATATCATGTTATTCTACATTTTTTTAAAGTAGCAATAGAAACATCGGCACCACAAAACTAGTATGTCCCCCAATGCTTATGACTGTATTTATAATTTAGACATAAAATTTAGGTCTTTTAGCTTTTTAACTAATTTCAGTTAGATGTTTGTTTTCACCTTTGTGGAACCTGACATCTACTACTCTTTTCATGTACTTTTCATTTCATATTAATACCTAATAGTCACGAATTAGAGATCATTTCTACTCACAACTCATATTTGTAACTATAGTTCAAAAGCACTGACCCTAGAAGATAATCTGTGCTCTGGCAAAAGGCAGATGACAAGGTTAATGGGCTGATAAGGGGAGCCTGTGAAACGTTCCAGGCTGAGCTTGGTGCGAAGCATTGCTTTTCAACATAGAAACACAGAGCTCACTGGGAAATTTGAAGCTAAGATAAAACCTACCTGAGGCAGAGCCCTTGCACATGCACACTTCACACATCTCTCACCGTCAGCAGTAGATAGCTATTGATGGACAAATTATTCTTATTTCTAGTTTGTGTCTGTAGAAAAGGAGAGTTCTAGAAAGTAGATATGCTCCCAGTTAAAAACAAAACAATAGGGATTGTCAAAACCAGACTCGCACTGTACTACCTGCAAGACGGTTCTGGTGAACGTTAGTTTACTGAGCTCCTGCATCCTGGCTGAAATAGATTTGTGAGAAGCCATGTCTTCACATTTCTCCACAGCTTATTTTACTAAAGCCATTGGGAGGAAAAACACATCTTAATTTTATGAGGTCAAGACGTGCTGTTCCCCATATCTGTTCTGTTTCATTGCTTAGTGTTACTTAATTGCTCATTTAAAAATTCAAAGTGTATGTGAAAAATAGAAACTAGAGTAAAGCTCATTGAAAATCTCTTCTATAGTGATAAGTACAGTTGACATTGTAGGGAATGTTCTTCTAAGCATGTATGTGTTTCTTTATGCAATTTTAAACATATGTGGCCACATGTATAGAGATCTACTACTCAGTATTGTCATCATGTTTCATTGAACTGATGTCATTCCATATCAATGAATTTAAAATCATGCCACAAGTTTCATGGTCACACACTTTGTTGTTTCATTTATCTAGTTCTTTATCAAGTAATAGGGGAGCTGTTTTCACCTTGTATTGCTGTTTAAGTAGTGCTGTGGCAACATCATTGTATGCATGGTACTTTGGGTACTTGGGAGTGATCTCCACAAATAAGCTTTTGGAAGAGTTACTAGGTCAAACTTGAAATTCTGATTTGTATATGCAAAGTGTCTCTCCAGAGAAACTGTGCCATGTGTCTTTCTACATCTTTCCTTTTTTTTAAAAAAAAAAAGGGAAGCTTTTCATTTAAGAAGTAGTTATTACTTTTCACTTTATATTGGTTGCATCAAGGCTGAGACCTCACACATCGTAGCCAACTCTCGTCTATGGCCTAAAGCCCTCTTTTTTACATCTTCGTCAACACTGGACTTTGTTGATCAGTTGTATCACTGTCAGCGAGATAAATGAAAAGTTGATTTTCATTCAAATGTGAGCTTCTTCAGTAAACGGTAAGTTTAAACACATGCGCGCACACACGCGCACACACGCACATACACATGCATGCACACACACGCACACACGCACACACACACATACACACACACACGCACACACGCACACACACACACACACATACACACACACACACACAGCTTTTCCGAGATGGAGTCTCACTATGTTTCCCTGACTGGCCTTGAGCTTCCTATGTCAAACAGGTTGGCCCTGAACTTACAGAGATCTGCCTCCCAAGAGCTGAGATTAAAGGCGTGCCCCCCCACCTGGCTGTTTTTCCTCATTTTTATGAAATGTTCAGAAATTTTTTCCCCTGCATCTTTTTATTTATTGTCATCTGCTTGATTTGTAAAAAGATCTCTGTATGCTGGGGACATGTTAACATCTACCTAATGTATATACCATGTTTATGATTCACCTCTTTGCTTATTTATCTTTCACTAAGGTTTTAAAACACTTACTACCATTTTCTGTTGTTTGTTTTGAGACAGGATCTTGCTAGGTAGTCCAGGTTGATTTGGAACTCACAATCCTTCTGCCTGCTTCTCTGGAATGTTTTAATTACAGTTATACATCACCAGGCCTGGCTTCTATAGACTTTTACCTTTGATTTTCCACATATGAGCTGTCTGTAAAGAGGCTTTGTCACATTGAGATTTTTCAAAGTCCAAGAGGTTTGGTGATTGTGAGAGGGAAGTGAAACAGTGTTGGGTGATGACCAGAATACATGTAACATTAGCATTGTAACCTGTATGGGATTGTTGAAGAATTTAAAAAGTTTAAAGTCCGTTTTCCTTTCTGGTGCTTTGGTAGTTTTACTCTTGTTATTTAAACCATCTGCAAAAAATTAGCTGTGCCACAGAAAGTGGGGCATTGCTTTGGTTATTTGTCTGTGTTTGAATTCTTGGTGGCTTAGAATACTGTAGAATGAGCAAAAGATAAGATCTTGGAGTCAGACTTCCTGGGTCCAAATTCTGGCTCCATTGCTTAACAACTGGGCTAACCTGATTCTCCAGATACAAAATGAGGGTAACAGGAACTATTTCCTGGAGGTGTTTTTCAAGACTTGCTTGCTAAAGTATATAAAGGGCTTAAAATAATATACAACACATAACTGGAGCAGTTTGCTATAATAATTTAGTGAATACTCATTTCACATAGAAACAACTTTGTTCTCTTTTACTTAGTAGGGTCTAGAATTTCCTAGTTCAGGATAACACATGCAGACAAGTCCTTTTATTTTTCAGGACATTCCTTACTCTTCTAATTATATTTATTTTCTATGTTTCCTTCATTTGCCTTCTTGTAAACTGCAAGTTCATTGATGGTGCTGTTGCACTGGCCTTATGGAGTAGCTCTGTGGTAGTTTGAATGAGATGTCCCCATATGCCTCCAATCCTCAGTTGGTAGTTGCTTGGGGAGGATTAGGAGATGTGATCTTGCTGGAGGAAGTGTGTCAATGTGGGTGGGCCTTGAGATTTCAAAAGACTTCATGCTGTTTTGAGTTCTTGAGGTCTGCCTCCTGTTGTGGATCAAGATGTGAGCTCTCAGCTGCCACTCTAGCTGCTTGCTGTCATGTCTTTGCACCACATCACTGACTTTAACCCACTGGAACTGGAAGCGCAATTAAACACTATCTTTTAGAAGTTGCCTTGGTCGTGGAATTTTGTCACAGCAATACATTGTAACTAAAATAAGATCTTAATAGGAAAAACAGATTTTTCATGAATTTTAATGTTCTTTTTCCCTAAGTACAACAAACTCGTATTTTACTCATTCAGTCTTTTTGTTTTGTTTTAATAAATGTTTGAGCTTGTATTAATTTAAAATTTTAAGTGTATAATAGTTCCATGATATTAAGTACATTCACGTGTGGTACAATCATCACCACCACCCTTTCTCCAAAACATTCTCACCTTCCCAGAATGCTTCTCTGTCTGTATCTCTTAAATACTAACAGCTCAGTTCCCCAACACCTAGATCCTGGTAATGATGGTTGTAATTTCTGTCTCAATGAGTTGGACATTATTCTGCTTGGAGGAGTGAAACTGTATAGTATTTGTCTTTTTGATAACCTGTTTCTTTCCTTTGGCATGTCTTCTCAGGCTTATCCATGTTTTAGGAGGTATCAGAATGTTCCTTACTTTTAAGACTAAACAACACCACTTTGGGTATTCATACCCCATTTTGTTGGCCAAGTCCTCAATCAATAAAGACCCGGGCTGCTTCCACCTGCTGTGAATGTGGGTTAAGGTGGAACTGTTGCTCATGACTTCATGTACATACCCAGAAGTGGGATTGCCAAGTCACATGATGACTATTGCCTGTTGTTTTCTAACTGCAACTGCACCACTTTACAGTCTTCAAAGCAATGTACACAGGCTCCAACATTTGCATATCCTTGCCAACATTTTTAACTTTCTGTTTTGTTTTTTAATTGATTTGTATGTATTGAGGAGGAGAGAAATGACATGGCGCACATGTGGATGTCAAAGGACAACTTTGTGGACTGTCTTCTCTCTTTTGCCTTTACTCAGGCTTCAGGAATTTAAAGCAAGCCCTCAGGCTAGTACAGCAAGTGACTTGCCTTCACTGCTGAGCTGTCTTCTAATAATAGTCACACTTTCTGTCTTCTGATAATAGTCACCACAGTGAGTATGAAAGAAATACTGATTATTCAGAGTTAAGTCTTAAAGAATAAACAAGAATAGATCAGAGAAGAAAAATAGTTTAACAGTGTCTTTTTAGCTCTCATGAGTCATAGCTATGGTTGGACCACTGAGTTTTTTCCATCAGTCCACATGAGATATAAAGAGTGAAACATTCTGTGGTATTTCTTGCAAAGACGTGGAGTGTGGCAAGCAGCCAATGTAAGAAATAATCACGCAGCTGTTGCCTCAACTAGACCAGAAACACTCCTGGAGACTGTTCATAACATGTATGCTTACTTTGTTATGAATCTAGCCCAAAGTCCAGTATGCTGTCCATCTGCAGAAGTGGAATACAGACAGGTATGTGTTTGTGGGTGTTCTGAACTAATTTGGACCTCAGCAAGTTTGTGAAATAATTCCAGTTTTCTTCACTTGCCATTTGATCTTATTCCCAGCCTAGCCCACTTCAGCTTTAGGACTGTGGCCTGGAGTTTCGTTTCCTGCCCAGGTGCTCACATTCTGCCTTGTTCCAGCAACCGCTAAACTGAACCCTTGCCCTCAAATGCCAAGCCATGGGAGGCTAGTTTTAGTCAGTCTATACTTAACCAGTCGTAAAATGAACATCAATAAACTCACAGAACATACTTCTCAGCACTTTTTATCTGAAGCTCTTTAGATCTTAAATTTTTAAAGTGATTCATGACTACTGTAACTTTTTGTGACTACTTTTGACCCAACCAGTAGTATGGAGCAGTATCCAAAACTCCCACCAACTCCCCTGAAACATTACATCATTCTGTTTTCAGAACAAAGTAGCCAACTTAGCTGTTAAAAAATAATAATTAAGCTACCATTAAAAAATAGATTGAGGAGAATTCCTAACTGTAAGAATACAACAATTAAAAATTATTGATTAATTTGGTCAGGCATGATGTAATAGCACATACCTACAATTCCAGCAATAAGGAAGTAGAGGCAGGTGGATCTCTGTGAGTTCCAGGCCAGCTGTGGCTACATAGTAAGACTTTGTCTAAAAAACAAAACAAAACTGGGCGGTTATGGCACAGGCCTTTAAGCCCAGCACTCGGAAGGCAGATGCAGGCAGATCTCTGTGAGTTCCAGACCAGACTAGTCTACAAAGTGAGTTCCAGAAGAACCAGAGTTACAACAGAGAAACCCTGTCTTTAAAAACCAAAACAAACTAAGCCAAAACAAACAAACAATACCCATTAGTCTATTATATGTGAATTATATCTCAATAAAGCTGGTTTTAAGTCATAAATACCTTAGTGCAAAATACGAACATGCATAGTTGCAGTTATTAGTCAGCTGAATTCAACAGACTCCCTGGCAGCTGTCAACCTTAAGAGAGCCTGAGTGGTGATTTTGGAATGGGGAGTCTTTGCAGCCTAATTTGATTTTTGCAGAAAGCTTATGAGGAAGGGAACACTACTGTCAACACCTTTAATAAGCTGCTCTCTTAGCAGAGATGGAGTTGTGTCTGAGCCTAAGTATCTGCTCACTTGGTAGGGAAGGAGTTGGTATCAGAGCCTAGGTATCTGCTTCACTTAGTAGAGATGGAGTTGGTGTCTTAGCCAAGGTATCTGCCACCAGGGTTCTGCTTCTGAAACACTGAGCAAATCTGAACATCTGGAACTTGCTTGACAGCTCCTAAATAAAAACAGCCATTGCTCTGAGGGCTGTATCATGTCACAGACACAGAAAGGTTCTATCATTTGGCTGTGGGTTTGTTTTATTCAGTTGGATCCACAAAGTAGTTACGTAAGTGTAATAGATATTCTCTGAAAAGAAAATTGACCTGATTATACAATTTGGATACATTATAAAGTATCCAGAGTTGGGTGAGATGACTCAGCAGGTAAAGACCTTTATCCCCAAGCCCAAAGACCTGTGTTCTGTTCCCAGAACCATATGGCAGAAGGAAAGAACCACTTTTAAAAGCTGTGCTTTGACCTCCACATGTGCACCATGCCAAAAACATGCCTACACAAACAAAATAAGCAAACATATATTATAAAGGTAGAGCATCTAGAGCTAAAGCAGATACTCTGTGAACTATCAGTGTCTAGATTTTGTGTAGTCTTTGAAATTGCAACATTATTATTGACTATATATCCACCCAAAAGACGGGAATGAAAGATATCATGTTACAGGAGAACACAGTCTCCTATTGCTCTTTAAGTGAGCTTAGCCCACCATTTAGGGAACTGGGAAGCAAAATTAAATCTGTTTCTGGCAGGGAACATTGTTCTCAAAAAAGCAATAGAAGGAGCTAAATATGCAAATTTTATCTGTGTGGACATGTTTGAGATTAAGATTTGGGATAATTTCTTTCCTTTTGCATTTACAGAACTTATGGGTAGAAGGGATTTCTATCCCTTACTTTCAAGTTCTCACCCATAGAGTATTTCTAAGAGGCGTTTAGATATTTCAAAGATAAAGTTATATAATGTAGTGATTACTGTAAACTTAACAAAGTAGAAATTTAAGACAGACAAATCATTTTAACCTTCTGTTTGTGTTTTAGCTGAGTGGCTTATAGCAGAATTTCTTGGTCTAACAAGTTGAATTTTTAATATCTTTTCAGTTTGATAAATTGCCTTTGTTTAGTTTTCAGATAATAAACCACTGGAAGGATGTAGAAAGGTGAATACAATAGGAACCTAACATTCTAGGAGCTTCCAGCCCAGCAGACAAGACAGGCATGCCCATAATTGCAAAGTCAGTTTTACTGGGAAAGGCAGCTGGACAAACATTTCCTGAAGGTATACTCTGAGCTCGTTATCCTACTAGGGCTTCAGTGAAGTGGAGGAAAAGAAGAGTAAACAAAATGCCAATCACAGGTCCTGTTGGTTTTTCAGAAAATGACTTCCTGGAAAGTGTAGGATTTAGTCTTTAGTCTTAAAGAGTGGTCAGTTTGTGAGAATGAGAGGGAAATAAGCAAAGAAAAGATAGCACAGCACTGGCAGCAACCAGGTAAAGACAGAAGACCATCTTACAAATCGGGGAGCCTATTATATTTTGGCTTTCTAGTAAATTTGTTCAATGGACCAAATTCCATATGAGTTGGGTTGCACCATACCGATTTATATGTTGAACTGAGTTCCAACCCATTTAGATGTGAACAGATTTAGAATCATTGTTGTCGCAGATGTAAGTAGTGAATATGAGGTCATCCGGGACCACAGTGAGCTTCTAATGCAACATTACTGGTAAATTTATAAAACATCAGACAGTTAGACACAGATATAGGAGGCTGAAGATGAAGATGAAATGAAGATGAAGGCAGAGAACAGTATGATGCAGCCCCTTCCAAGTAATGCTCCAGGCCACCAGCAAACCATGAGCATCTAATAGAAAATCTATAAGTGCATTTGCTTATGTGCTGACACTTCAGTCTTGGGCTTCCACCCTCCAGAACCAAGAGACAATACATTTCTGTTCTGAAAGGTAACACAGTCTGTGAACTCTAATGTCTGGAAACAGCAGATCCCCAGTGCCTGCCCCAGGTGTTTCACATAAAAATCTTCCATCCACAATAAGGACAGAGTAGCTTAGCTACTTGGAGTGAATGTAGCCACACAAGCTGTTTAAAACTGTCTTTTGGTCCAAATCCACATAATTTCTCAGAAAAACTACTCTTTGGCTAGAGTACACTTTGGGGAACCATATGGGGGGATGAGTCTTTGCCACCGCCCTTGATAGCTTGCCCTTTTTCAGCACATCTAATAATTCTCCCTATCCACAGTTATTGAAATGAATGAATGAAACCACCAAGAAGTTTTATAAAAATAAAGCCAGTTGAAGTTGCTTGTTAATATGGGAAGACTCTGAATAGGTGAAGAAATGTTTATATTTCTGGAAATGCTAGTATGGCCATTTGATAGTCAATGTTTTGGAAAGGAAAACCAGTCACCAAATTATGAAGTGGTTTTACATAACTGCTGGCATTTGAAGCTCAGCAGTGGTGTCTTGGGTTTGGCAAGTGATCTTTGTGTACAATGCAAGTTTCTATACTGGCTGAGTTACTGTGTGGGCGACTTCTTTGGCAGACCTTTCCTTTGGGCACCTCCCAAGTGCATTCAACATTATGCATGTGCAAGACTTTTGGAAGGTCATTCTATAGCCAACATCCACTAAATTTAAAGTATGATTTATAGAATATAATAATGGATTCACTACTGGCAAAATACTATACAAATCAAACTTAGTATCTTCTTTTCTCGAAGCAAAACAAAACCTAGAACTTCTAAGTGACCGTGGTCTTCAGAATCCTCATTACATAGGTGACTACTATTTATAGCCCAAAAAACAATGGTAATAAAGTAAGCTGTCTGAACCAAAAAGTACATGGTATCTCACCGCTACAGGTTACCAGATGATGCCCTTTGATACACTTGCCTCTTCTCTCATTGATACTCAATCCTTTTTAGTATCATTGATGAGCAGGGCTTTTAAGTACAAGGGCTGTCCATTTAGGCAATTGTTGAAGTAAATCAGAGGGAAAATGGTGTGAGGAGTAGGCTGAGAGTATTGAGTGAAACATAAACTGTTACAGTCTCATTGATAGTAGCCCATGCTCAACTCTAATCCACAATAATTGAGATCACAGGGAAGGAGGAAGTATCAGGGAGTTTGCACTTGGTCCTTCCAAAGAAGGAAGCTGCTGCAAAGCCCATTTCTGACATTGGACATTGGTCATCAATTGGTGTGCTCTTCCCTGGGAAGACTGATTCTCACTCTCTCAGCATTCCTTTGTTGTCTAGTGTTGAGGCCTTGTGAACTTTCTCCCATCCAGTTTGGCATGTCTATTTGTGTTTTCCTTGTTCAGGTATGTTTAGGCAGCCATGTTGGTGAGTCTTCATAGGTATAGCTTCTTTTGTTTTCTTTTCTTTTCTTTTCTTTTCTTTTCTTTTCTTTTCTTTTCTTTTCTTTTTTTTCTTTTCTTTTCCTTTCTTTTCTCTTCTTTCTTTCTTCCTTTCTTTTTAACTTTTCTTGATATAGGGTTTCTGTGTTATAACTCTGGCTGTCCTGGAACTCCCTCTGTAGACCAGGCTGGCCTTGAACTTACAGAAATCTGCTTGCCTCTGCCTCCTGAGTGCTGGGAGGCCTGAGCTACCACTGCCTGGCTAGCTTCTGACATTTCTAATAGCCACAGTTTCATACCAAACTCCCTGTTCCTCAGTCTCTTACACTCTTTTTGCCCTTTCTTCTACAGTGTTCCTTAAGCCTTAGATGCAGAAGTGTGTTGTCAATGCATCAGTTAAGATTCGACTCCACAACTCTACGACTTGATTGGTTTTAATTGTCTCCTTCTGTTGCAAAGAGAAAACATACAATATTTATCTTTTAGGCTCTGGGTGATTTTTTCCAGTTTTTTTAAAGTTAGTTTGGAGTTGAAAAACAGAATCAAAGCTAATTCTACATTTATAATCCTATAAAGTATATGACACAAAATAGAAAATTCCAGAAACATCTGCTTGAGTTTCAATCAGCAGATGAGAAGCATTTAATATTTTGTTGATTTTATGAAGGGTTCAATGTTATGATTTTCATTCCCCTTATGAAAAGATGGAAACAGTTGATGAGAACCTATAGCAGTCTGGACCAAATACTGCCCATAAGCAAAAATACTGCTTTACTGCCTCTTGTAAACACTTGGAAGGGGCAAGGGTTGTATAAAACTCTCAGAATTTTTTGTGAATCTGGTGAACTGCAGGCTGTCTGCGTAGTGAATGGCCTTTCTTTGAGTTTGTTAAACCCTAGATCATTGTTTATTAGCTCCATTTTTGTTTTCATTGCTAATTTCCCACAATTAATTCATTGGTTCTGAATCACTATTCATTGTTAATGTTGTCATTTGCCTGATTTAATTGAGTGATTTGTGTTTGCTCATTGTATCCTGCTTTGGTCAGGATTCTTGGTAACTAAGCCTTGGTGCTGCCCGGCTGACCATGGAAGGGTGGCTGTACTGCTACTGGGAGAGATACACCTTTCTTTGGGGGCCTCAGATTTGTCTGAGGGACTGTTTTAAATCACTTCTGTCTTCAGCATTTGAAGAAGGTGAGTGGTTGAGAGAAAAAGGCATGAACTTTGGCGACAAGAAAAATGATCTCGAATCCCAGGTTTCCATTTGCTCCTGGGTGAACAGATCATATTATTTTATCTAGTCATTTAAGGCTTTTGATATGTGCAAAAGATAATCATGACTCATGGAAAACTTCTTTGTTAGAATACTTCTGAAGTATTTCTGAAAAGCGACACAAACAACAAAGGGAATCCGTGGTGAGAACAAGTCTAAGCTGAAGAGAGGAGGAAGCCATGATCCTAGCTTGTGAATGGCTTGTTCCATTGCTTTAGCTTCCCAAATGGCATCAACTTCAAGTAAATGCTTTAGAAAAATTACAAGTATTATACTTTTGGGATGACTACAGAATAGCCCAAATCTCCAACGTTTAGTCTTCAAATGACAGAAGTCTACCGCAACACCAATTTTTAGGTGTGTTTAGCCAATAGAAATGTAACAATGGTGGGGGGTTAACATGGCAGGATCTGTACACATGATGAGTCCTTTCTTCCAAATCAATGTTCATTAGGTGAGTCAATTAATACTGTGAATACTGGGAAGAGAATTGTTCCTCTTTATGTACACTTCCCATATTTTTTTCTAGAATTCTCAAGACAATTTTAAAGTTGGCCAAGCCATTGGCTTCATGCCCATACAAGGAAGAAGCCGGATCACAACTGCCCATTCATACCACCTTAGTCCTCTGCCTGCTTTATTCTCTATGAGGTAGGTTTTGTGCTCATCCAGAGTGTGTGTGTGTGTGTGTGTGTGTGTGTATGTGTGTGTATGTGTGTGTATGTGTGTGTATGTGGGTGTATGTATGTGTGTATGTGTGTATGTGTGTGTGTGCGTGTATGTGTGTGTGTGTATGTGGGTGTGTATGTGGGTGTATGTGTGTGTATGTGTATGTGTGTGTGTGTGTGTGTAAGTGTGTGTGTATGTGTGTGTGTATGTGTGTATGTGTGTGTGTATGTGTGTTTGTGTGTGTGTATGTGTGCATGTGTGTGTATGTGTGTATGTGTGTGTATGTGTGTGTGTATGTGTGTGTGTGTATTTATGTGTGTGTATGTGTGTATGTGTGTATTTATGTGTGTGTGTGTGTGTAAAGGGTTCTACTTTTTAATTATATCTTCTTATTTTTAATGAAATATAATGTACCATAAAAGATGTGCCACAGAATTAGGATATGTAACAGAATTAAGTAAAAATGAGAAAAGGTGAATCAATAATACAATATTAATTATATTATAGTTTGTGTGCCAAGACAGATTCTGAGCAAGAAAGGCAGTAAGAAACTGTATATAGCAAATCATCTGTATGCTGTAAGTTCCTGTCAGAAACATATAAGTTTTTAAAAATGTGAAGTACACATTTTTATTTTAATGTCTACTAAAATGAAAGTAGATCACACAAATACAAACAAACAGATAACATTAAAAATAGGAGTAAATCTACAAATAAATGAATTTAGCAAAACTCTGGGATATTGAAATGAAAGTCTTTGTGTTTATAGATGGCCTAAAGATGGAAGCTAGTCTTTATTGTAGAATCTCTGGACATCTCTGGCCTCAGAGTCAATAGCAAGGGAATGAGAGTTAGAGGATCAGGAGGGCTGCTGAGTCTGTAGTGACTGACTGGTGCTGCGGGTACCTCAGTCCTCTTCCTCAAACCATTTAAGGCAAATCATTAGCTGACATCTCTTTTAAAACTGAATAATATCTGTGGAAAGCAAAGATTTGTGGCCTTCTATCACCTAGGACAAAACATTGTGCTTGCAGAACAATATGTAAATGTTAAAAACTAGGTTGCGAAAAAGTAAAGTATTAGTTGATGGGAGAAATCGAGCATGCAGAGATGAAAGAGTACAAATACTCAGACACCAGCAATATAGTCATTCATTCATTCATTCATTCATTTACTCAACAAGTATTTACCAAGGACCTACTGAATACATGTGGTAGCTTAGGCTTTTGGGGGGACAAGGGAAGGAAAAATCATATAGAGCTTTTCAGTTTCATGTTGCTTATATCGTCATTAGCAATAAAGTTGAAGGAGTTACCCCAGGAATTGGTAGAATAAGAAATGAAGATTTAATACATATTTAAAGAAAACTAGTAGAACTAACAAAAATACACATTGAGAAGAATAGAGGTGAATGGCTAAATCTTAAACACTCATCTAAGGGATTAATCAGCTAATCTCTAAAGTGGGTAAGTCAAAACAGAGACAGTCATAATATCTAGAATTACAGAGATAGCCACCAAAAGTAAAAAGAAAAACACTTGAAATATTTTGCTTTTAGGATACAGGATTGAGGGTGAGAAGAGAAGGATTGTTGTCACATTGCTTTGTGAAAGTCTGCTCTGCATTGTTACCTGGTACAGGTATTATATTGATTAGTATATAAACAAATAGTTTAATTATGTGAATTCTAAGAACAGTTATGAAGATAAAGAACCATATAACAGCTGTCAGTGTCAGAGGATTAGATATGAAATCATTAGAAATAGATTTTCCTTTCTACCTCTCTTAGTCAACATTCAAAACCAGTCCTGGCTGTGGCTAATGGTGAGATCAAAGTAATAAGTTTGTGAAGGCTGGTGCTTAGGAAATGAACGAAAGAATTTATTGTATGGTTTTGAACAGCTTGAGTGTAGTTCATCTGAACAGAAATGTTTCCGTCTCCACACTGTTTGCCTATGCTCAGTCAGTAGATCTGGGCAGGTGGAGTTAATCCACTGAGTGAATATTTTGTACAGAGTGTAAGGTAAGTCATTAATCATGCTCAACAACCTTATGCAACTGTCGATAATCTTCACTCTGGACATGGGGAAGCAGAAGGTTACATACACACAAGGCTTCTTAAAGGCAGCCCAGAGTTAAGGCAGAGAGCCAGACTTCCAACCTATATGTTTCTGACTTTAAAGGCAATGTCTTTCTTCCTTAAACCTTGGTTTGTGCAATCAGGGCTTTCTCAGAAAAAGACTACAGATTAGGAAAACTCTACCAGAAATTTCCTATTGATATTTACTCTGGCAGCAACTTGCTAAAGTACCATACTTCTCTAGGCTCCTAAGACATTAGCTAGTCTCACAAGAATTTCAGCATCAAATTCATGATAAAGGTGCATATCTAGTTCTTCTTCCACCCTTTTTATCTGGCTGACTGTGGGAAGGAACCATTCACATTAGCCTGGTCATGAAGATCCCTCAAAGATGGAAATTGATCTAATTCATAGCTATACCACTGTTGGTATATACCCCAAAGACTCTACATCCTATTACAGAGACACTTGCTCTTCCATGTTTATTGCTGTTCAAGTCATAATAGTCAGAAATTGGAAACAGCCAGCTGTCCATCAACGATGAATGGATAGTGGAAGTGTGGTACATTCACACAATAAAATATTTTTCAGGTGTTTAAAAAATTCATGAAATTGTCAGATAAATGGATGGAAGTAGAAAAGGTTATCCTGGATGAGGTAACTCAGACCCTAAAAAACAAATATTGTATGTTTTCTCTTTTATGAGGATGCTAGCTTCCATAAGTATGTTACAATCTGTGTAAACCCAGAGGTAGGTACAGTGTAAGGAACTGGTGGGTAGAACCTCAAAGAAAGGAAAAATAGAAAATATAGTTATGCAGAGATGAGAGGGCACTGGAGTGGGGGGGCTAAAGGGGAAGGTGGGAGGAAGAGGACTTCAAGAGAAAGAACATGGAGAGGGTCAATTAACATTAAGGGCCTCTTGAGGGTCATAAAAGACTACTATTGTAGAAACTTTAAAAAATACATGAAAGAAATCTGAACAGAGTCTCCAAATAATGAAGGAGACAATACCCTAAGGAGACATCTTTCACAACTGAGTAGAGCTTCCAGTGCCTGGATTGGGTTACATGTAGTTGAGCCATTGCCTGAAGGGGTCCGTGGAAACCCCCCTATACCTCAGGTTATTGACATGGCTATTGGTTGTTCTCCCCAAACTGATGATAAGGCCCTGTTCCAGAAGACAATATTTCCGTATCTCATTGAACACGGAGAAGTTGAGCTGGTGCTTAACCAGAGGCTTCACTTCTACTGAAGAGTGTTCACGGTATTGGGAAGAACTCTGAACTCATTGTCTCAGGGTTAGATGTCTCAAAGCTTCCTCAGGCTTGGGAAGCCCGAGATCAGTTGCTTCAATCACCCCTCCAAGCTTGTTTCTCCTCCAGCATCCTTCAACCAGGGACTGTTTCTGCCATCTGTCATGTTAGTAAACTCGGACGTCGTTGTTGAAGCCTATTCACTTGTCTCCCAAATTTTCCCATTTCCTCTTCATCCCTTCAGAATACATTACTCCTTCATCCCCATCACTATTTTGTCAGTCCATAGAACCATTATTTCTGACATGTAATGTTTCTGAAGCCTAGCTAAGTTCCAGGATTTCTTTTTTCTTTCTTCCTTCCTTCCTTCCTTCCTTCCTTCCTTCCTTCCTTCCTTCCTTCCTTCCTTTCTTTCTTTCTTTCTTTCTTTCTTTCTTTCTTTCTTTCTTTCTTTCTTTCTTTCTTCTTTTCCTTCTTCTTCTTTTTCTTTTGGTTTTTCAAGACAAGGTTTCTCTTTTGTAACTCTGGCTGTCCTGGAACTCACTCTGTAGATCAGGGTGGCCTCAAATTCACAGAGATCTGCCTGCCTTTACCTTCAGAATGCTGGGATTAATGGTGTGTGCTACCACTGCCCAGCTGAGTTCCAGTGTTTCTAACCTGCCCTCTCTGACCCACTTAATACACTAGCCAGAGTGCTTTAAAACACAAATTTGATTGAGTTACACACAGCTCCACTCTGACCTCATTCCATACCCTCACCTGTGTGTATGAAAGCTGTGTCTCAGCACCTCTTTCCAGCCTTGTTCTCAGGAGTCCTTTCTTTTCATTATTATTATAGTTATTGTCTTATATTTCTGTTTCATTTTATTTTATTTTATTATTGAAAATATATTTTTCTCTTATATGATACATCCTGACCAGGGAGTTTCCCCTCCCTCCACTCCTCCCAGCTCCCCACCATTATCTCTCTCTCCCAAATCTACTCTCCGTCCATTTTCCTTCAGAAAAGAGCAAGCCTCCAAAAAATATCAGCCAAATATAACACAACATGATACAATAAGACAAGGCACAACCCTCATTTCGAGGCTGCACAAGGTAACCAGATAGGAAGAAAAGGGTTCCAAGAGTCAGAGACACACCCCACTTTCATTGTTAGGAGTCCCTCAAAATACCAAGGTAACAGCCCTAACATATATGCAGAGGACCTGGTGCAGATCCACAAAGGTTGCCACTTCAGTCTCTGTGAGCCCATTTGAGCCCTGCTTAGTTGATTCAGTGGACCGTGTTCTTCTTGTCTTCTCAATCCCTTCTGGCTCCTACAATCTTTCCACCTTTTCTGAGGGGCTCCTTGAGCTCTGAGGGGAGAGACCAAATGAAGACCTCCAACTTAGACTCTCTCTCCACCTAATATTTGGCTGTAGGCCTCCGTACCTGCTCCCATCTGCTGCATAAGAAAGACTCTCTGATGATGATTGAGCATGACATCCATATATGAGTATAGCAGAATATCATTAGAAATCATATTTCATCTTTTTTTTTAGCCAGTCATATTTTGTTCTACTATGCAGCTTCTGGTTCCTGGCCATCAAGCAGTGTCAGGCATAGACTCCCACTCAAGGCCTGGGCCTCAAGTTACACCAGTCATTGGCTGGCCACTCCCACAAGTTTCTGCACCACCATTGCCCAGCATATCTTGCAGGCAGGACAGATTGTAGGCTGAAGGTTTTGTGGCTGGGTTGGTGTCCCAGTTCTGTCCTTCTACATAGTCAAATCCATTGGCCTTTTTCCTATTCTTTGAATACTGAATCTCCCCACCACTGAGCCTGTTGCTGCTATTCTTTATTTAGAGCTGGGCAGATCCTGAATTCATGACATACCTGAGAATAACCTTGATCTCCTAATCCTCCTGCCTCTACTTCCTAAGAGCTGGGATTACAGGCATGTGCCACCACACTGGCTTTGCCATGTTTAAAGAGTAATTTCAAGGTGAACACAGTTGGCATGGAGTAGAAGAGAAGGACAGTGCAGCAGAAGAGAACTGAAAGAGAGGCCAAGTCACGCGCGGCCTGATGAACAGTGGGAAGACTTGTTTTTTCAGTCAGAAAGTACAGAAAATGTTATACAATCTAAGTAATAGGTATGCTTTAAATGTTAAGAAATTACAATAGTTGTGTGTTTGTGGCGGGTGGGGGGGGGGGGAGAGGAGATGGACCTGACCCTATGTTATAAGGGAGTGAAGGCAGGAATATCGATTGGGAATCTACACTGAGATAGGCACGAAATGATGATAGCTTGATCAAAGTAGTGGCTACAGAACGATGAAATTCTGTACATTTGAAGGAATGCTTTTGACAGATTGGATATATGGTTCAAGAGAAGGAAAAATAACAAGGACTAAATCAAGATTCATAATGTAATTAAAATATGGAATCTCCATTTACTAATAAGAACAAGTCCATGAAAAGTATATTTGGGAGGATAATCCCTCAGGAGTAAGCCTGGATATGCTGATCACATACAAGAAGAGTCAGAGAATAGACAGTTTGGTTTATGAATCTGAAATTTGAGAAAGAAGAGTAAGGTGAAGAAAAAGTTAAGGGTGAGGCTTTCATGGTTTGCCGTTGACCAAGAAGGCCCTCTGAAACCAAGGAAGCTCCAGACAAATGGATGGGCTGGTCATCCCACATCTGGACTAGAGATCTATATTTGGGAGTCTTTGGTACATAAGGACCATCTAAACCCAAAAGATTAAAAGAGATGAAATCCCCTAGAGAGTAAATAAATTAGGGGAAAGAGTTCGGTGAAGATAACTCACACTCGTGCATTTAAAGAAGAAGTTGAAGAAAAATCAGTAGACGAGAATACAAAAGGGGAGTCCAGTGAAGTAGGAGGGGAAAATAAGGCAGTGTAATGCCCTGGAAGATAGTAAGGGAAATGTTACAAAGGGTGGGTAGTGACCAAATGTAGGTAATAGAAAGACTGAAATGACCATTGACTTTCTCAATGTGGAGGTCACTGGTCAGCAGGTAAAGAACTTTTTTTTTATCATGAAATTGTGGGGTCAAGGATTAAAATAGAGTCGAGTCAAAGCACAGCTAGTGACTGTCCAGATGATAGACAAATAGGGAAGTAGCTAGAGGAGGAAGTGGGGTTAAGAAGGTTTTGGATGGGAAACTATGTAATATGTTGTCAAGCTATTGGGAAACAACCTCTAGGTTTAATGCTGCAGGAGAGGAACTGAATAGATACAGAAGCAAGACCCTTCAGTAGCTTTTGTTTTGAGCATAAACAATTCTGATGATGATAAAAATGGTGTGTGGTTCAGAAATAATGAGACAGGGATCTGTGGGGGTCTCCTTTTGCTTTTCTCTCATTACTCCCATTTTCTACTGAAGGGAAGAATTAGGTCATTATCCAAAAGGGGCAGGTATGGAGTAGGGCAAGGGTATTGGGAAAAGTTCATAGGAAGAAGTAAGCAAAGGCATATTAGATGACTCCTGTGTAGAAGGTCATAAACGGTAAAATCCAATGAAATGGGATTCAAAGCTGAGAGAGGATGGAGGGGAAGAGAGCAAAAGAGAGGGAATGGGGTAGGGAGGGAGTAGAGGTTAGCAAGAAGAAAGAAAGTATGGAGATGAGCAAGGAGGCCACTTTTTGTGACTATAACCAAGGAGGTGGACTAGCATCATTTGAGGAGATTGGAGGGAAACAGAGCAGAATTCTCATGGAAAAGGTAGCTTTTGGTTGGAGTATCAAGACAATAAGAATGTTCATGAAGCTTTGACGATATCAGTCATCTTAATGATGGGGTAAACACTTGCAAGGAGATGACTAGAGGATTGGAAGAGTTAGAGGTGGAGGGTGGGAATTCAGGCCAGAGGTTCACAGAGATGAGGATTCATGTTTTCAGACTTTCCAGTGAGGCCCAGGCTTTTTAATGCTGACTGATATGAACAGGAGCATATAGATAATGGAAGACAGCAAGAGTCTTCTGGTAGAGATCTTTTTCTGCAACCAATAGAGGGGCAGAGGATGAAGAAGGCAGACTTAAGTATGGTGGTCTGGAGCTGGATCCTTACCCTTGTGTACAGTGATGCCTTCACAGGTATGAGTATTTGCTCAACATCTGTCTTCCTACTATTACCAAACTTGGGAATCACGACTGTACTACAGGCTAGATTTGGCCACCCATAATTTTAAATAAAAGAGCTGAATTAGTAATGCACAGCTTTAAAGAAACTACTTAAATTGGCCACAGACGGAAGAGAAACTCCCAAAAGTCCGACTTTAACTTTGGGAGGCCCTAAAGTGAAATTAAACTTTAAACAGAGGTCAAGGACATGTTCATCTAAATAATCCTAGCCACGGTGTGGTCCTGTCCACCACTGGCCCATCATTGTACGGACTTCAGTCTAATCTGTAAGATGTTTTGAGAAGTTGATAGAATGGTTCAAAATCTCTTTCTAGAGACAAGCTGCCCTCTGTAGGATGCATTTCCTTTTCTCAGCATGAGATTCCTGGGATATCTCCCCTTCTCTGGGAGTCCATTGTTTTAGTAATCTGATAGATTGAAAGATATAAGAGTCTTTGGAATATCTTCCCTGCCGGGTTGGTTATGCCACTGATTTATTAACGTCATAAGGGCAGCACGACTTACTGTTGCTTACTTTATACCTCCAGGGCTTTGAACAATGTCTAGCGCATAAGAAGATCCTAATGAATATATGTTGAACAAACAAATAAGGAGAGAATAAAGAGCTTTAGTTGATAGCAAGGTCCAGGCAAGCAGCAATGTGATATGGCTATCATATAAAAGGAGACAGTGATGACAGGGGACAGGCTAATAATTCTGTCCTACCCCCCTCATTGGGCAGGAAGAACAACCTTCCATTAGCCATGTTCTGAAGGGTTTACTGTAAGACCATAGAAATGTCCTAAAAATGAGAGAATCGCCCTGTATGGGGCTTTACTGGGGGCGGGATCATGTTATTGTTTCTCCAGGATCAGAACACTGCATCTTAACAGTGACTCAGCTCTTTGCTGTCTCCCTGTGCCCTGCCTGTTCAGCTTCCCCACTGTTTTTGCTGAGTTACACAAGTGTGCTCCTAGCATCTGGCTAATCTTCATCTTTCCCATGATGTCCTTCTCTACTCGTGACTCCGAAAAGATGCTTCTCAGTAGTTTTCTGCCCTTCCAGATTGTTTCTCTTCTGCTCTGTTATAGGAGGTCACACTGTCTTGTTTGGTAGTTATCTTCCCCTTTTCTAAACCCCCATCACCATAGGAAGAAGCAGGCAGACAGGGGTATTGTCCTCTCTCCTGGCCTTCAAGACATCCTTGTCTTTCTGATGCTCCACTGCACTTCTCTCTCTCTCTCTCTCTCTATATATATATATATATATATATATATATATATATATATGTGTGTGTGTGTGTGTGTGTGTGTGTATTTATAGATATTTATGTACATATATATGCATATCCATATCTATCTATATCTATATATTTTATTTGAGAGAAGGTCTCACTATGTGTCTTGAGTGGCTTAAAACTCACTTTGTAGATCAGACTGTATATTAACTGGCAGAGATCCACCTGTCTCCAGCTCAATCTTTTTTTCTTCTTTCTTCTTCTTCTTCTTCTTCTCCTTCTTCTTCTTCTCCTCCTCCTCCTCCTCCTCCTCCTTCTTCTTCTTCTTTCTCCCCCTCCTCTTCCTCCTCCCTCCTCCTCCTCCTCCTTCTTCTTCCTTCTCTCTCTCTCTCTCTCTCTTTCTCTCTTTCTTTTTATTTTAAGAGATCTTCTCAATTCTCTAGGTTAATCAGACTGACTCCAAATTTTGTACCCAGTTTTCTTTTGCCCCTCTTTTAATAAGATGGACACACACTTCTTAAGTCACTAAAATTTCAACTTAGTAAATTTCCTAAGCAAATCTGATTTCTAGAAGGAGAGAATGCATGTAGAACTATACTCATTTTTGTTTGTCTTGTTGGCATGTGGGTGTATTGATTTTGATATTATTTCTCAAGATTCATAACTCTATCTAAATATTCATTAGACAACACTAATGTAGTGGCCCATAGCAAATTCATTCTCATCTTCCCCTGTATATTCTTTGTGTTTCTGCTACAGGTGATTTCACCACCAACATAACCAGGAAGTAAAAACCTAAACTTGTCTTTACCTTGCCCTCTTCTTCCCTTGGCCTCATCCTTACATTTAATTGATTGTCTAATCTCAAATATTTCCTAAATGTGCCTTCTCTCCCCATTTCCATTACTATTCCTCCAATTCAGGTTCCTGCCATCACCCGAGACAATAAAATGACCTCACTGTAAATCCTGCCCCTAGTTTTTCCCTAAATCCCCATACTTAAGGGGGACTTAAAGTAGTAATTCAGTTATTCACTTTACAGACATATTTTTCAAATCATATATATATATATATATATATATATATATATATATATATAGTTCCATTAAGGATAAAGCTACCTATAGTGAAAGGTAATAACTCTATACTTTAGCTTCTGATTTCTTCTCTGGTCTCTGATCTCTGCTCCCACTTCATTTCATTATACTCTTAGTCCATTATTAGACAAATATTGAATCTGCTTCATCCTTTCACATATCCTGACATGCTTTGGATAAAATCATATAAGAGTTTGACTGATCCTAGTAAACTAGACTCTCGGCTGCACATTAATCTCATTCTCAATAATCAAGAAGGAACCCTTACTATTGTGGATACCAGAATTGGAATGACCAAGAACTTTGGCACTATTGCCAAGTCTAGCACCAAGGCCTTCATGGAAGCTTTGAAGGGTGGTGTAGATAACTCTATGATTGGTCAGTCCAGTGTTAGTTTTTCTCAGCATATTTGGTTGCAGAGAAAATGACTGTGATTGCCAAGCATGATGATGATGAGAAGTATGCCTGGGAATCCTCAGCAGGGTGATCATTCACAGTGAGGACTAACACCGGTGAACCAAGGGGTTATGGAACAAAGATCTGAAAGAAGGCCAAGCTGAGTACTTGGAGGAAAGTAGAATAAAGGAAGTTGTGAAGAAGCAGTCTTAGTGTCTTGGCTATCCCATTACTCTTTTTATGTAGAAGGAATGTGATAAGAAAGTCAGTGATGTTGAAGCTGAAGAAAAAGAAGTAAAGATGAAGAGAAAGAAAAAGGAGGAGGAGAAAGAGGAGGAGAAGAAGGAGAAGAAGGAGAAGGAGAAGGAAAAGAAAAAGAAAAAGAAGAGGAAGAAGGAAGAGGAGGAAGAAGAGGAGAAGAAGGAGAAGGAGGAGAAAAAGAAAAAGGAGGAAGGAGGAGGAGGAGGAGGAGGAGGAGGAGGAGGAGGAGGAGGAGGAGAAAAGGAGTCTGTTGACAAGCCTGAAATAGAAGATGTCAGCTCTGATGAAGAGGAAGAAAAAAAGAAGGATGGTGACAATAACAAGAAGTTAAAAGGAAAGTATGTTGATTAAGAAGAACTCAACAAAACAAAGCCTATTTGAACCAGAAATCCTGATGACATTACTGATGAAGAATACAGAGAATTCTACAAGAGCTGAACCAACAACTAGAAAGAACATTTGGCAGAAAAACATTTTTCTGTTGCAGGACAATTGGAATTCCAGGCCTTTCTTTTTATCCCAAAACATGCTTCTTTGGAACTGAAGACATAAAAGAAAAGGAACATTAAATTGTGCAGATGCAGAGATTTTTGTCAGGGATAACTGTGAGGAGTTAATCCCTGAGTATCTGAAGTTCATTAGAGGGATGCCGGATTCTGAGAATCTCCCTGTAAATATTTCCTGTGATATGTTGCAGCAAAGCAAAAAATTGGAAGTTATTAGAAAAAATTTGGTCAAGAAATGCTTAGAACTATTTACTGAACTAGCAGAAGATAAAGAGAACTACAAAATGTTTTATGAGTATTTCTCAAGGAAGATGGAGGCCGATCCCATTAACACCTTTTTATTACACTTGTCTCAAGGCTGTGAAATGACCATTCTGTTTCCTTACTCAGCTGAGAATTTCCCCACAGGGCAGGTCTATGTTCTACTACCTCAGTGTCCTAGTACCTAGCAGATCACCTTTCCCAATAGCAGGCATTCAGCAGGTTGGAAGGGGAATGAAACTTAACTGTATTTCTTCATTTCTTTTTTCTAATTTTTTCTTTTATTTATTTATTTTTTTGTGTGTATGAATGTTTTGCCTGATTCATGTCTGTGCATCACTTGTGTTCCTAGGACCCAAGGAGAGACTAGAAGGCATTGAATCCCCTGGACCTAGAATTAGAAACAGTTGTGAGATCTCCATGTGTGGGTATAAGGAATTGAACCTGGGTCCTTTAGAAGAGCAGCTGAGCTGTCTCTCCAGCCCCCTAGTTTGTTTGTTTGTTTGTTTTTTAATCAGTTTTTCCTAAACAGAAAAGAAGATGGAGATTCGTTTTAGTTTCCATTTCTCCTGTGAGAGTTTGGAAGACTATAGAATAAGAAAGGGAAAGAGATGTAATTTGTAGTGTGACTTTGGTAAGTAAAATGTTTCAGAGGCTTAAAGATTTAAAGGATGTGAGAGATCCATCTGGCTTAATCTTTGCCCCATTATTTCATCAAGAATTATGCATGATACCAAATAGCCAGAACAGAGGAGTTAGCAAATGTTAAGAAAGAGAGTAGCTGCAGTGAACATAGTTCAGAATTCTCAAGTACACCTGGCTGTGGCTGGTTCACTGGAGAGCTGGGTGGTGTCCCAGGTCACCTAAGATTGTGGAACTAGCTCCAAGGCTGCTTCAAACAAATCCATGCTTTCTTCTCTAGAGATTGTGCAGTTACAGGAAAATACTCTCTTTCCACCTTGGTTTTCATATTGGAATGAGCTCGAAATAGTTTTCTGGTGACAGCTGTTAATAATTACAGAGAAAAGCTCTTAAAGCTGCCCCAGCTAGAACATTTCTCATGTATCTGAAATGACAGTCTATTGGTTGATACCTTCTCCCCCTGCTTCATCCAGTTGTAATTGCTTTACCTTTGGTTGCACATATTTCTCCGGTAGGCACCACACCTGCCCCACTGTCTGATCACATGGGCCTTTCTTGTTGGCTAAAGGCTCCACCAGGTCCAGTTCCGACTGATCTTTGGTCTCTTAGCTATTAACTAACCTTACAACAAAAGTGTAGCATTTAACACTCCAGTCTTGAGTCTGGAATCTAGAAGTTAAGAGAATAGTCCGTAAAACTCTGCTGTCCACATCCAGATTCCCTTGGATGCTTTGAGAATAAATTGTCTGGGTATGTGTCATTGAATATACTCAATTCACTTCTGTGGTGCTCTGCTCTGTTTTATTGTAAGAAGTAATAAACACTGTAAGAACCTCTGTTTATTGAGGGTTATGATAAATACATCCACGTAGACCAACTGATTTAGGCTTCATCAGAGTTCAGAAATGCATTATCTTCAGATTTACAGGAACAAATGATAGTTGACTCAAGTCACAAGGAGAGTCGGTGGCAGGATATTGCTGTGAAACTGCCAGAGCTCCTGTCAATCACAAACTTCCTGCATGCTACGAGCTCACTGTGAGCTGCCTCAGGAGCCAGAAGCTGAGTGCAAAGGTGTGGCTGCCAACCACACCCCATCCCTTGTTCCTGTCTTAACTCTCAAACTTCAGTTTTGTTACACTCCGGAAAATGGAGTATATACGGTCATTCTGAGACTGAACAACTTGTCTTCTTCCTGCTTTTTCAACTTTTGATTACTTTAGCTTTTTTGTTAACTCCTGAAAGAAAGGAATATTCATCTGTGGTACAGTATCAGGTAGCTGAGCTTAAATTTACTCTAGGTACCACCACTTCCTGGACAAGTTAGCAGTCCCAGGAAACTCATCTCTTCTTTTTCTTTATTTATTTTATGTGTATGGGTGTTTCTCCTGCATGTATGACTGTGTAGTACATCTGTGCATGGTGCCTTGAGAGGCTGGAAGTCCATGTTAGGCCTCCTGGGACTGTAGTTACAGTCTGTTGTGACTCATGTGGGTCCTGGGAATTGAACTCAGCTGTTCTTCCACCTCTCTAGCCCCAAGGAACTTGATTTCTTCATATCAGAATGGGTGACTGGGTTTGATAATCTAAGGCTGCTTCCTCACCTGATAGTAATTCTTAACCCTAACTGAGAGTCAATTACATTTCCATATTAGCATATAGATACTAGGTTTTAGTTTACAGAAATTGAAAATAAAAAGTCTCATTGAAAACAAAATTGAGCCTCACTAAGTTTAAGTAACTTGACTAAAGCCATAAAGCTCACATACTGGTAGTTAATCTTAGATTTCATTCCAAACCCTTCTAACCCTAAATTACCCATGAACTTGGCCTGTCTATGTCTCCAGATTTAACTCTCTCACTATATGTATGCTCGTAACTCGTGTGTTTGTAGAATCTCTGAGCAAATTATTAGCTGAGTACACACTGACTTTTAATTGTGTTTCATTTTCCGGGGCCTCTGACGTCATCTTCACTCCTCTCTCAGCACTAGGTAATTTCTTCTTGGTCCCTACAACTTAGCTCATACGTGTTGTCTCTAGAAGGTTTTTCTAAATAGTTGTGGTAAATGTTCCCTTCCTCCAAATATACCATATTTTCTTAAATGTACATTTTCCCCATTTTTCTCACTAAATCATAAGCTTTTGGCAAGAATGCACATTATCCTAATTATCACTGTGTTGCAGGATCCAAAATATGCACAGTAAGTCTCATTTCTAAATTGAATGGAATGGTGTCAATTACATGGTTTTCCCTTCATATATCTCAAGTTCTTTTCTAGGTGTGGTAACATTCTCATCCTCAATTCACAAGTGGGATCGTCAGGCTTCTTAAGCAAGGGTAGGCTCTCAGGATCCCATCCCTGCTCAAGATCACAGAGTTTTCTACAGATTTCGTCTTAACGCAGTCACGTCCCTGTCATGGCTAAGCTCTCTCCAATCCACCACAGAACTCAATTATCCTAAGGTCTCAGCGACTGTTCTCTGTTGTCCCTTACTTGAGTTTCTTCAGTAAACATTCTCTCCATTTAAAAATTTTTCTTCCGGTGGCTTCTCTTATACAGGATATAGTGTTTCTTCTACCGAGTGCAGGCAATACTTTTAATTCTGCTTTGGAGGACTTTCTTCCTTTACTTAGCAATTGGAGTCCCCAAAGATCAGTCTCTTAAACCATCTTTCTTCCTTTTTTTCCTCATCTCATGCTGTTTCTAGGAAATTGTACCCACAATGCATAGTTCACAGATATATCTATATATCTCTATATATCTATGTCTATAGACATCTCTGTATATCTATATCTATATCCTATCTATATATATTCTGACACTTTCCTTCTTAGCTCCAAAGGCAAATATTTTTTATTTGGTTTCGTATCTGTTTTATTTGGTTTGATTCATGTGTGTGTGTGTGTGTGTGTCTGTGTGTATATGTGTCTGTGCATGCATGTGCACACAAAAACTCTTGTGCAGAGGTTGGAGGACAGCTTGTAGAAGTCAGTTCTCTCTTTCCACCATATAGGGTCTGGGAATGGAGCTCTAGTAGTCAATGTTGCGACAGGGGCTGGCACCAGTTATCTCATGGACTCCCATGAACCCCAATTTTAATATATCTGAATCTGCTCTCATTTTCTTATCTGTCAGATATACTTATCTGGTATCTTGATCTCATCTGATTCCCCCAACTCCCATCACAAAACTGCTTTGTCCCTTCTAGCCACGTGCCAGTGTTCCGTTCACCATCAGTGGCACCTGTTTTGGTACACTACAGATAAGTTCTCCTTCAGGGACCTCTCTAGGAAAATTTCCCAAACCTTTTGAAAGATATTATTTTAATGAGTTAAATTTGGGCATTACTTATTTTTCTTTCTGCCATTTGCTTAGTGATGAGTAATACTCAGATATGCATCATGCATAGAAATTTAAAAAAAAAAGGTAAAAGGACAGCAATATACATTGGGGGAAAAAGAGACCAGACTAATTTATTTATTCATTTGTTTGTTTGTTCCTTTGTTTGTTTTTGAGGCAGGGTCTTTCTATGTAGCTCTGTCCTGGAGCTTGCTATGTAGACCAGGCTGGCCTTGAACTCACAGAGATCCTCCTGCCTCTGCCTCCCGAGTGCTGGGATTAATGGTATGCACCACCCTGTTTTTAATCCATGGAATGAGTACTTACTTGTTTGAGCACAAGCTTTGCTCTGAGATTTGGATGTGGTGACTGTGGCAACTGCTAAGAAGGAGGTAGGTCAGCCCAGCTTTCGCTGCTGTGTGTTCTTTCAATCTGTCTTGTCATAGACACCTCTGCTGAAAGAAATTCATTTCTATTCTGATGAACCAAGGAACTAATCCAATCCTTGTAGGGAAGGGTTATCACTTTGGTTATTGTCTACAGTCTCGATATCCTGGCTGTCTCTTATAGGCCTTGTGTTCTGCTGCAAGCTCTTTGATATGGTAAGGAATCTGGCCTGTATTTTTGTAAGGGCAATTGTTTCCTTGTGTTAAAGGCAATATAGGCCTAGAAAACTCAGCTAAAGAATGGAATGGAAGATAGCCAATCTTGGTGGTGGACTGACTACATTCCACACAGGTCATTGTTTAGCTTACCAACTCTGACTTTCTTTGTTAGGTAACCCTAAGCATGAATTTGCATAAATATCTCTTATCATTGTGACTCAGCATTTTTCAGAGAATGTGCATTGAAAGTCAGTGGCCAGGCTGATGATAATAGCTAGAAGAACATCAAGGTATATGTATTGAATTAAAAAGTGTCTATTAGAATTCACAGGCCTTGGTTATTATGTGTCTGCTAATTTTTTAATCCTTAGCACAATGATAATAAAATCAATATTGGGGAGATAGTAAATGATATGTAAAAAAGAATTGTAGGTTTATGAATTTACTCAAAATATTTATTAGAATAAGTAAATGTCTTTCACAGAGAAAATCAGTTTATTACTGAATGAAAGGAAATATGTAACTTTAGCACAGTGTTAGTACTTTATTATACTAATTACAGTGAGCAGAATTTGACTCTCTTAGGCTTACAAAAACATTGTGGGATTTTGTAAGTTGAGCAAAATATGCAGTATGAAGCTACTTCAAATTCCTAGCCTAAAATATAAGGCAAAGTTCGGACCCTGAATATCTTCTTTCTTGGCAGGCTCGGTGTTTCCTCTCAGTCACAATGCTGATCTTTTCCAGGGCTCCTGTTTAAGAGCTTCTTTATTAAAATTTTACTTAAATGACTTAAACTGTTAGAAGATTTTTATTTTTGTTTTTTCCGTGGAGGAAACGTTAAAAGGCTGTAGTATCATAGGACATTTTAAGTATTTCCCCAGAATTACCATTTAGAATTAATCCAGAAAAATTATGATAACCAAAATATTCAAAAACCGAGATAACCTACTTGATCGTACTTGCTAGATAACCTTTAAGAATGCTAGTACTTTAAGCCTCAACTTGAATTATTAAAATCTTTACGGAATGCAGATTCCCTGTGCTGAATGGGTGGAGCATTTCTCACCCCCGTCCTGTGACCTTGCTACCTGGTGCGGTCTGAGTTAGAATTCTGGGGCCACTAGACCACACTTCGTGCAAGGAAAAACTGATGCTGCTCTTTTTCTTTTTATGTTTCCCACTTTCTATTTTGACAACTCTGTTGCTTGGGAAAGCAGTGAACATTCTCAAAGTTGGCTCAGGCTCATTTGCCACAAATCTCTCCTCCTTCCCTCTAGGACAGGCTTGCCAGAGCAACTGTTAAAAGATATATTCAGTATTTGCTTTGTTTTCTCTTTTGGTTAAAAACATGGAAATTTAGAAGAGAGAAACTACTAAATGAGACTGTAAGAGCTGAATGTGCTGAGTTTGCTCAGAGGCAGCCAGAGAAGTCCTTGGGAGGAGAGGGGAGGGAAGGGGAGGGTGGCAAGGGATGAGAGACAGAAAGGACTAAACAACAGGGCTAAGGGTGGAGGAGACTGGGGAGGGGACAAGGGCTCATCCACAGGGTGAAGGTTAGCATTCCCATGTAGAAGTTGGGATCTTCAACTTCTCTGAGGTTAAGGAAGAGGAAGAGAGAACATGTCTGGGCAAAGAATATCTGCACAATAGAATTGTCACCACCAAGTATGTTTGAGTTGATCATTCCAAAATGCATTATCCATATATTACGCTGTATGCCATAAATATGCATGATTATTATCAAACTCATATTTTCTTGTTAACTTTCTTCTTAATATTTTTTATTAAAATTCTTTCATGCAATATATTCCGATCACCGTCTCCTCTTCTGGATTCATCCCACCTCCCCACTCACCCAACTCCGTGCCCTTTCTTTTCTTTCTTTAAAAAACAAACCAGCTAGCAAACAAACAAACCAAAATGAAAAAGAAAGAAAGAAAAAAAACACAAAAAGAAAAAAAGAAACACACCCACACACAGAAAATAAAAACCCAAAACCCAAAACCACAATATACAAGCAAAAGACAAATAGGACAAGAAGAAAAAAACAATGTCCAAACAAAGCAAGGAGACAAAAAGTCTACAAAAATACTCTTGGGTTCATTTTGTGTAGGTCATCTACTGCTGGGCATGGGGCCTGCTCTTATGTGTGGTTAATATACCCAGTGAGACTCTGTTGAAGAAAAGTTATTTTTCCTTTGCAAGTAGATGTCAGAGATAGCTGTTTGGTTAGGAATGGGAGTTCATGTCTCCTTCCCTGTCTCAGCATTGGGACCCTGTCTGGGACCATGTGTTTCTGCAGTCTCAGTGAGCTCATGGAGCATCAGTCCTGATGTCTGGGAGATGCTGACTAAACTCCTGTTTTTAAAAAAGCTTTACCTGATCCTCTCTTTCCCAGAAAGACATTTTCTCTGGAAGTGGTCATTGGTTTTAATGATCTTGTGGTGGAAGCAGACATTTTGACTTTAAAGGGGCAAAGATAGGAGTGGATCTATTCTCCAAAATACAGAATTACCAACACATAACATGAACAAAACAAAATATTTACAATAAAAATAACTACAAATTGCTGTAATTTACTTTTGCTATTTGATGAAAAGCACATGTGGAAACTGTCAGCTGCCCTCTCAGGGTTTTGGAAAGAATCTGTGCAAGAAAGGAGTTTAACGCCAAAGGCTTCATCAGCCTCATGAGAAATCTGGCTGCAGTCTAATGACATAAATTGTACTAGAGCAAAGGTCTCGCCATTTCACATTTCAGAGAGCTTCTCATGGAAGCTTTTGTGAAGAAAGTGGTAGCAGCCTTCACAGTGATGTCCCCCAAATGCTCAGAATGTTCTCACAACACCGCTGTGCTTTAAAATGCAACTTGAATAATGACGTACAAAAATTCTTCACATAGTTGTAAAGTTCTCCCCATATATTGTATAATAATTCTTTATACGCGCAGAAGGAGATGGAGGGAGTTTTAGATGTGTGCACACTGGTGAGTTTTAGTAAAGGTTTATTAGTTACAGGAGAGGGGGAGGGTAGAGTCGGGTAGAACAGGACTCTGTAGGCAGCAGGAGAGAGAAAGGAGCAGGAAGAAAGAGAGAGAGAGAGACAGGACAATGAGGTAAGAGACCAAGGGGGGGGGGAGGAAACAGTATGGTGGAAGAGAGGCAAAAGAGGGGCAGAGAGCAGAGAGGCAAAGAGAGAAAAAGACAAAAGAGGGAGAGCCGGAAGCCCTCCGGGGTTATATGGGACTGATGACAGTCCTGCTGATGACACAAGACAGGTACCTGGCCAGAGGGTAGGAGTGTCGGGAGCATGGGGGCTGGGCTCCAAGGAGCTCTAGGTACCTCTGGGCAATTTACAATATAGAGTATTTTCTACAATATGAAAATTTCATTTTATCTCCATCGATATTCAAAGTTATGTAAATCTTCAATGAACTTGTTTATTTTTACCTTGTAAGGCTCATTAGAGTTTTGTTTTATAATTACTATGAAATGTTACTTTTCGCAACCTTTTTAGCACTTCATATTCCATATTTGAGACAACATGATTATAATCACCATCTTGATGTGACCAAGCTACAGCTAATCTTATGTGGAAGAAAGGATCACAGTTTTACAGATCATTTCTATGTGTATTTTGTGTGTGTTTCAATTATCTTCTAATACACATCTATCACCTACTTGTCTGGTGGTGATCATAGCATTTTTTCGACTTGGTATCTCTTTAAATTTGTTTCTTAATACTACAGAGAATTTTGATCAGGATTACCCAGGATGCAGAAGAAAACTGGAGAAGTTGACAAAGGCATGTACAGTGTTAGGCATGAATGTAGTAGACAGGAAATGATAGAAAGAATGGGCTACAACATGGCAAGAAAGCATTCGAGAGACCAAAAGGGAACATTGGTAATTTATGAGATGAGACAGCTGTGGTCCTGGGCGGAAAAAAGCAGGCAGTTGGCACCAGATTGATCTAATGGAGGCAGAACTGTATCTTGTAATAAGGTCCAAGGGTTTGTCATTTGATTAGTGGCCAATGTGTGCTGAGAGGGTCAGATGACAGGTGACATAGAACTAGGGAGGTAGAATCAGAGGACTGGGTCTCAGCCCTGACTGATCATTCACCTGGAAAGTGTTAAAACACATCAAAGCCTGGGTCCCCAGGACAGTTAAACTTGAATCTGTAGGTGGGCTGAGGCACTGGCCCTGTCAAAGCTCACCAGGCGATTCTTGTAGGCACACAAATTTGAAAACTGTGGATTAGAGCAGTTGTTGACATCTAAGGAAGCTACTGAAGTCCTCACTGGTAATGTCTTCTGTCCCATTCATCCTTCATTCATAAATCAGAACACTGAGGGAAAGCTCTGGGTGAAAGCAGTTTTGAAAATCCCCTTCGTGTTTCTAACATGAAGCCACTCTAAGAGCTGCTGGAGTGGGAGATTATTTCCTGTGATCTGCTTTGCCTCATTCATTGAGGAAAACTCTGCAATGATAGGTCTTGTGTAGTAAAATCATGCTTCATGTCTGGAAGTTTAAGGCACAGAAAGAAATCAGAATAACCAAATTAGAATAACAGGCTCTTGAAACCTGGGAGACCTTAGAGAAGTCACCTCTCCCTTCTTTCGCAGATGGAAAGAGACTTGGAAAAGATAATTGAGTTATTCTTAATCACATAGTTAATATGGAATCCTCTGACAAATCATTTTCATGTTTTTTAATTATAAATGTTGACTCTTAAAACTCTTATTATGAAATGGAAAATACTAGGAGTATAACCTAATGTATAAAGTCCCCCAAACAAGATCAGTGTGAAGTTGTTAGAGAACTCTAACACCAGAAGTAAGAGACTCATAAGGCATAGAGAAGTTGACCAGAGAGCAATTCAATTGAACTCTGAAGTGCTGATGCTAAGTCTGGCACTTCAGCTACCAGTTTTGAGAATTCTCCAACAAAAGAGGCAGCTATAGGGTAAGAACTGTTTGTTTAAGAGGGCTAGAACTATGGGGGTCCTTAGGTTGGAACAACATGTGGGCCTCCTAAGGTCATACCCTCAACTCTAAAAGAAAATTTTGCAGCTGCTACTTAGTTCCTCTACTGTATGGCTATCATGTGTTTTCATACTCACTATGTTAGTCTAATACCTAGACTAACCCAGTGAAGAAGAATTCAAAACAAAAGCAGTTCTCTTTTGTTGGATAAAATTAATTACACATGACTGGTTCTGATTCTCAAGCACACTTCCTTATGTTTTCCTGTGCTTTCACTTCAGGATACAATCTGTTAAAAAAAAAAAAAATTAAAAAATGGTGGCCACAGAGCACCTCTACTCTGATGATAGATTGTTGTTAGCTGCAGTGTTGTTCCCAACTGCTTCCTGCTTCCTGGTCAAAATTCCTCACCCCTATTGCCCATACCCCTATACCACAAGTACCCATGGTTTTTGCCAGTGGCTGATGGGACCTAACAGCAACTTGAAGGACTGAAAGTAAATAGGTAAGGTTGCAGAGCAGGGACTCAGAAAAGTCTATATGTGCTTAAATGAGTGGCCAGATCCTCAGCATATGTGCCTCAGTGGGAGAACACAGAAGTCCTAATGGCTGGACAAGATACTTGAGTACAGAAGAGGAAGACACCTCCCTTATAGCACTGTAAGGGCAGTTTTTGGAAGCACTTCTATATCTAAGGTCCATAGACCATTTACAGGCTTCTGGGTATCTACAATTCCCTAGAAACTGTTTATAAAACTTCTGTGCTTTGTCTACATTTTTCTTGGAGAAAGGCAATCCATAATTTTTATTGAGTACTCAGAATGAAAAGAACCACATGATATTTAGAAGTTATGGCTAAGGAAAGGAAAAGATGACCTTGGTTAGTTTTTATCTCAATGTGAGGACATTTCTTTCACTTAAAGCTGTTGAAACACAGACTGAGCTACCATGAGCAGTTTGGGCCATTTGGGAAGAATATCATACAAGGAACTCAAGTAACAGATGGGTGGCTGAAATGTGTTTTTAAGTTTCTATTAAACAAGTGGCTATGTAGGAGAGAATATATGAATACAGTTAATGTGTGTGCTGGTGAGGTTAGGAACTCTGAACCATAATAAAGTCATAATGATGCCAAGAACTATGGATAGATAGCAGGGAGAATCTTCTCTAGGTAGCTCTTGTATATGGATTGTTCAGCCTTAGCCTAGGAAAGTACTTACTGTACAAGTATATTATTGTGGTTTTTAAGAGTGCCAGACTATTAACACGGGGAAGTTGTTAGAGAACTTTAGGTAGGAATATAGTGGTTAATATGCCAATCTTTAGTGGAACATACTTGGACTGAATTGGTTCTTCTTAGTGGCACACATTTGTGATCCTAGAATTTATAAGGCTGTTTGAGTCCAGTCAAGGTTATACACAAAGGCCTTGTCTAAACAAAAGAAACTGAAAGAAAAAATACCGAGTTGACTATAAGGCTGATAGAATTTCACTCCAGTTTTCTTATTCACTAGCCATGTGTGATGTTGAAGCTGTGGCTACTCTGTTTCACGTGTATAAAATGGCAATGACGATGGTACCTATAGTCAAATAAACATTAGAAGTCATATAAATAACTAAATACTAGGTGTGGTGATGTGCACCTTTAATTCTATGTGGACCCTGTGAGTTCAGGGCTAGCCTGATCTACAAGAATGCATAGCCCATGCAGAGTTTTCTGATTCCCAGGTCTAGGATCTTACTTATCCCTCCTTCAAGTTGCTGTCTCAACAACAACAACATAGTCAAATATTCATTGATATTAGTAGTTACCAGCTAAAGATATTTGTCTCCCATTAGAAACTGTCATGTATTTGCTGTTTCACTATGGAGAACTTTCCTTTCCTTGATTCATGCTTCCCTCTATAAAATAACAAACACACACTGAACAAAGATTTAAAATAGTCCTTAACAGCTAAGACTCGAGAGGAACCTGAAGGGTCTTGCTTAGGAAGAGGAGTTTAACAGTCATTTTATAAATTTAGGTTTTTATTAGCATGCTTATTCTTGCATCCGGAGTGATGGTCTAGTGTAGATTTGGAAATCCTCAGTTTAGTATATCATTCCGTTTTGGTAGTAGCAACCATGTTTTGAGTCTGTGGTGTTTAATCTCTAGCTCATGAGTCTAATTCAGAGTGTTTGAGAGATACCTTTTGTAGACTTCAAGATGGTCCCAATTTGTTCCCTGACTGGACTGGGATTTGCCAAGCCAGAGGAGTGCACTGCATTGCTGCTGTTGGAGCTGAGGCACCTGCCCAGGACTCACTCTTCCATGCTGGAATGTTTTTGACCAGAGACTGCTCTGCTAATTGGCTAGGGACGTCTGGCCCTCTTTGTAGTCTGTTTAAAGATTCCTTATTATCTTAAAGTGCAACACACACGTATATTTCATGTGTAAGAATGCATAAGTCCTTAATTAATAGCTGGTGAAACCTCATGAAAGTAATATTACTTTAACCTCACATCCTAAATTAGTAGCATGTGCAAATAACACCAATAAAGCCTGCCGATTTGGACAGCAGTATTTTTAAGTTAGTTATAATTGGTCGGACTGGTGTATACATTTGCTTAATAAGTCATCTTCTTTACAACATATATTAATAGCATACACAAACATTTGAGGCTTGAAAGAACTGCTTTCATGCTCCCCGAGGTACTCTGTAAACAGCTATTGAAGTGCTAATTATAAGTTACCCTTATCTTTTCATTATATCCTTGAGATATCACAAACTTTAAAGCAGACAACTCAAGGCTTCCACTCTGAGTTCTTGGCATTGTTCGGGAAGGAAATTTTTACCTGGCATTTATCTTCTGGCCCTGTTCCTGGCTTTACTTGTTTCCCTGGCCTGCCGCCTGCCATGTCCTGCTGAGATGCTACTTTTGTTATTCACGGAGAGTACTTGGGAACTAGTCCAGGCTGGTTTACAGATGGCACCTTTCCCGAAGGGATGTTAACTGCGGTGGGGTTTGGGACCTATGGCTTCTGTCTGTTGGCTTAGAAGTGAAATAATTCAGATGGGTGCAGCCTCTTAGTGCATTTTGGAAACACCTTCAGTACGCTCCTCTCAAATCACTGCAGCTAAGAGCCCTGTCTGAAGGAAGTCACAAGCCCAAAGCCCACCTCCTTTGGCCCTGTTTCCTCTGCTGTGTAGAACTTCCCTCTCAGAAGTGTTGATACTGTGAAATATTGCTGCTTAAACATTTCTTTCCCCAAACTTAAAGAATAAAATAGAGGCAGTTTCTCATCCTGTATTCAAAAACAGAACAGTGGCTTCAGTCAAACTTTTAAGTAAAACTTTGTTTGTCACTGTGGATGCACCTTGAATTTAAAACAAATCCAGTCTTCTTTGGAACAATGATAAAGACTGGAAGGGTTAAAGTAACCCTCACTCCTTTTGCAACCATAAGTCCAACTCTATTGACTCTCTATTGGGTCTCCAGTTGCTCTCTAGAAATGGCACCGTCCTGGAATGACACTTTGATGAGACATCCAGTCATGGAAACAAGACTGTGTGTGAAGCAGTGGGGCGTTTCTAAGCAGGTTCATAGGTGAGACATAGGAGCATACTATGCTGGTTGTTGTAGGATGGTTGAGTTAGATAGTTATATACTGTTTTTAATGGGATCATACTACTATAGACATGCTGTACGGGGGGAAGGGTGCTTCCTGATACCTTGCAATATGTAAAGGATTTTCTTCCTATACCTGTTAACACCTCTGTGCTAAAAATGGAGTAGCCCACCCCCATCTCCACATAAACAGGCCATTTGTTTACATTAATGCGGGTGAAGGATCCCTATCACCATCAATGGTCTGCAGCAGGTGAATAGAGAAGACTCTTACACATCCCTCATGTTGTACACAAGTCTGCTGGCCCACCTTGAGAAGTGTCAGGTTCCATTCATTTGTATAATTAAGGCCTGTGTGGAGGAAAGAGGGAGTTTAGAATGAGTAAAGCACCTAAGGGCTGAGGCAGAGCAACGGGGAAAGCCATGTGAGGAGGCCATGAGAGAGGATGGGAGATGGATCTATGCCTAAGCCACCTGGGTATTGCATCCCTGAGAGTTGTCATCCCTGAAGACCTAGGCAGACTCTCTCCTTGGGGTAAAGGGTCTCAATCGAAAGTGAGAGGCTTTTCCACACAAAGGTGTCCCTGACTCCAGTCTGTAGGAGTTTTGCAAGAACACCAAGCCAGACAATGACAAGACATATCTAGGGAACCCTGTAGGTTCCAAGTTTGCCCCTTTAGGCTCTGTGAGTCCCCAAGAGTGCTGATCAGTTGTCTCTGTGGGGCTTCTTGTTATGCTGTCCTCAATCCCTCTGGTCCCTGCAATCCCTCTTCCACCTCTTCTATGGGGTTCACTAAGCTTTGCAGGGTGTATTGGCCCTGAGCTTCTCTGCATCTGCTCCTATCAGCTGCTGGAGAAAAGCATCTTTGATATACAATGGGCTAGGCACCAATCTGTGAGCAGAATATCAGTAGAAATCATCTCGTGGTTACTATCCAGTCTCTAGTTCCTAGCTTGACCTGCAGTAGCAGACACAGGTTTCCTCTGTTGGCATGGGGTTCTGCCCTTCCATTGTCCTAGCAGCTTCTATAGGGAGAATAGGTTATAGGTGTAGATTTTGTGGTTAGGTTGGTGTCCCAGTACTACCACTAGAAGCCTTGCCAGGTAACAGGAGATGGTCTGTTTAGGTTCCCCATTCCCCATTGCTAGAGATCCTTGCCAGAGTCTCCTCCCTCATAGATTCCAGTGAGTTTCCACTGCCCCAGGTCTCCCAATACCCACTAAATATCCTCCAATTCCAGTTGACTCTCCATATATTCTTTCTCTCTGTCCTTCTCCTACCACACCTGGTCCCTTCACTTCCAACTTCCATCCTTCCCTAGATAATCTGCACCATCTGTTCTACTTCTACTTTACCAGGAAGATCCCTGTGTTCCCACTGGGGCCATTCTTGTTGCATAGTCTTTCAGGGTCTCTGGATTGCATCTCCTTTATCCCTTGCTTAACAGGTAATATCCACATATAAGTGAGTACATACCATGTTTATCTTTCTGGGACTGAGTTACCTCACTCAGGATGATTTTTTCCTAGTTCCATCCATTTGCCTGTAAACTTCACGATGTCATTCTTTTAAATAGTTGAATAATACTCCGTTGTGTAAATATACCACAATTTCTTTATCCATTCTTCAGTTGAGGGACATCTAGGTTGTTTCCAGTTTCTGGCTATCAGAAATAAAGCTGCTGTGAACATAGTTGAGCAAGTGTCCTTGTGGTAGGATGGAACATCCTTTGGGGATATGCCTAAGAGTGGTACAGCTGGGTCTTGTGATAGGTTGATTCACAATTTCCTGAAGAATCACCATATTTACTTCCATAGTGGCTTTACAAGTTTGCACTTCCACCAGCAATAAAGGAATGTGCCCCTTGCTCCACATTCTCCACAGCATGAGCTGTCCTTTATGTTATTGATCTTAGCCATTCTGACAGGTGTAAGATGGAATCTTAGAGTAGTTTTAATTTGCATTTCTCCGACAACTAAGAATGTTGAACATTTCTTTAAGTGTTTCTGAGTCATTTGAGATTTTTATAATTCTTTGTTTAGATCTATACTCCATTTTTTAATTGGATTATTTTGTTGTTGTTGTTGATATCTTGTTTCTTGAGTTCTTTATATATTTTGGATATTAGTCCTCTATCAGAAGTGGAGTTGGTAAAAATCTTTCCCATTCTATAGATTGTGTTTTGTCTTATTGGCAGTGTCCTTTACCTTACAGAAGCTTTTGAGTTTCATGAGGTCCTGTTTGTTAATCACTGGTTTTTAGTGCCTGTGCTATTGGTATTCTGTTCAGGAAATTGACTCTTGTGCCAATTTGTTCAAGGCTATTCTCTACTTTCTTTTCTATCAAGTTCAGTGTATCTGCTTTTATGTTAGGTCTTTGATCCACTTGAACTTGAGTTTTGTGCAAGGGGATAAATATTGATATATTTGCATTCTTGTACATATGGACATCCAACTAGACCAGCACCATTTATTAATTTAATTAATTAATTAATTCTTTTTCCATTGTATATTTCTGGCTTGTTTGTCGAAGATCAGGTATCCACAAGTGTATGGATTTATGTCTGGATCTTTGATTATGTTCCATTGATCAGCATGTCTGTTTTTATGTTGATACCATGAAGTTTTATTATGATGGCTCTGTAGTATATAGCTTGAAATCAGGGATGGTGATACCTCCGGAAGCTCTTTTATTTTTCAGGATATTTTAGCTAGCCTGGGTTTTTGTTTTTTTCCATATGAAGTTGAGTATTGTCCTTTCAAGGTCTGTAAAGAACTGTATTGTGATTTTGATAGGGATTTCATTGAACCTGTAGATTACTTTTGGTAAGATTTTTTTTTTACTTTGTTCATTCTAGCAATTCAGGGGCATGGGAGATCTTTCCATCTTCTGAGATCTTCTTCAATTTCTTTCTTCAAAGACTTAAAGTTTTTGTCAAACAAGTCTTTCACTAGCTTGATTAGAGTCACCCCAAGATATTTTATGTTATTTGTGGCTATTGTGAAGGGTGTATAATTAAATATTCTTTTTTTTTTTTTTTTGTTGAGTTCCAGGAATAAAGGCCGACGAAGATTGGTTTGAGCAGTCAGGGTGAAAGGGAGCTTTAGTGAATATGGGGTCAGGGTGGAGTAAGGTCCCCATGGGTGTAGAAGCTGGAACAGAAAATTGCCAATGAAGGAAAGCACTGGACCTTGCTCGAAGGTGAACTTCCTGCTGTGGGATGAGTGCAGAGGTTTGTGCCATGAGAAACATGGAAATCAGTGAATGCAAAGAAAGCAGAAGCAGCTCCCCTCGGCTATTTAAAATGCTGAGTGCTATTCCATTTCAATGCTACATTGTAACTGAAACATTGCCTTGCATTTTCTGTTGGGAAATTAGGAAGCAGTTTCCTTAAATTTGTATAGTCAGAAGCATTAACAGAATTCTACACACTGCTCATTATCTAAGTGATGTGAACTGACCTGAAACTGAAGATTTATGAATCCCAGTTGCTAGTGCTCTGGTATCAGAACTGAAGTATTTTAAACATTCATTTACTTAGTCATTTTACAAAATAAAACTTTTGCATTTCACTCTGTGCCAGATAATAGATACTTGTCCTAAGATGTGTAAAACACAACTAAAAAACCACATAGTCTCCATGATAGACTTGTGCCGCTGCCATCCCCCAAGACATACGCAGAACATTCTGTGCCTGGGGCTGACTCTTCAGCAAACTGTTCTCACAACTGGGCAGTGCTAAGGTGGTGCCTGTCTCAGGTCTCCTCGGGTCTGTAGTCCAAGGCAGTCAGGAACTCAAAGTCTGTTGTGTGTATTTTCTTCCTCCTCACTATTAACCTTCTAAATCTTATACTCCTGGATCTAATGTTGGCACTTCACCAGATATGTCCTTTCCTTACCCTCAGTACACTGAACTGGCCTTAAGGTAGCCATGTTCCAGGATCTGGTAATTAATCTGAGATTTGGGCTCTGTGGTTTAAATGTCCTGTTCTTATATCTCAGGACAATCTTGGAAGAATTGAAGATGTTGAATAAAAGGAATGTGTTTGCTTAAGCAATTGCTTGTATTAATAAAAATATTTGGGGAAAAGTGTATGATGGACTGAAGATGGCTTGGCAGTTAAGTGTTCTTGTTCTTGCAGAGGAGCCAGGCACCCATATGACAGCTCACTACTGTCTTCTGGCCTGTGAGAGCACCAGGCACGTGAGTGGTACACAGACATACATGTAGGCAAAACATCCATACATATAAAATGAAATTTAAAAAATAAAAATATTTGAGAAGCTATCTAGGTTTTAAGTGATTGAAAATAATACTCATTGTTTCCTTATTAAAAGTTTGAGTATGGAATGCATATCTATAAATTTGATTCACTGAATGTATTGATTAGATGTAACAAAGTTAAGATAATAGTTGTCAAAAAAAAAATCAGTGGTTTATTTCTTAACAGTTCTGGACCTTCTGTAGGAGACAGGAGTCTAAGAGAGACTCAGTGCTTGCTGGTACTTGTTCCCATGAACCAACATCCTTTTGTCGAGGAAGAGCCAATGCTTCCTGTCTTGGAGAACTGATTACAGTGAACATTTCTATTTTCACTAGATACACAAACACATTTCAGCTGTAGAAAAAACATTCATAGCATGGTTCAGCAAAAATGGGAAGGACTTGGTTTAGAAAAGCAACCCAAACCCTAACAGTAGCACCCTGTCTCTCAAACACCTACAGTTACCTTGAGAAGGAGAAGTGGGCTGGTTGTGAAAATCCTTGTCGTTTCAAGGTTGCAGGAAGAATCAAAACAGCAGCTATGGAAGACATTCCCTGGAATGAGATAATTAACTGGTTAGACACTGTCCTACTGTCAAATTTGAGGAATCTGTTTTGGACTATAAACTTCAAAAACCAATGCTTTGTTACATGAAGATTAGACAGTGGACTGCCTCCTCAGAATCTCTCAGTGGAGCCCACAGGCCTGGTTCTGAACAAGGCAATGCATTTTCTGTGTGATCTTTTCTTATTTGAAGAGAGTAATTTACCCTAACACCAGGGGACCTCATTTTACTTCTCACTGTTGGAATAGGCAAAGCCCAGCTGGAAGACTGATGTGGGGACACAGTCTAGCAATGGCAGGGTATACTTTCTGCACTCACACAGGGAAATAAACATACCCAAGATGTACCCAGCCTATGTATGAGCAGGACATTTGATTGAAGAGATTTATTAAAATCTCCAATTAGCCATCCATTTAGCACATTTGCACCGATGTGTTGACATGTCTCCTGACCTCACAGAGCCTGCAGTCCAGAGAGACAGACTGTCAAAGAAGGAGAAGTAACCAAGATAGCATTTTTGAAGATGTCAAACAGATGATATTTCAATTGTTTAAAAATGATATTGCCCTGTGACTCCCCCCACCATATATACACATAGATGGATCACACAGTCCATAGGGAGTGTTTAAAGACAGAGAAGACAAAAGATAAGAGCTATGTCAGGCAAAAGCTAAAATAGCACAATTGCCTGGATGATCATTTGAGGAACAGAAAGTTAATTTAACTACATGGAAGAGGAAAATGACAGAAGACAAGACAGACAAGGGGTCAGAGGCTAGATCAGGTTATACCCACCAAGCAAGCCCTTGTCAACATGAATGTGGGGAGTTTGAGGAACTAGCTAAACAAAGTATTTTTTAATTAATGGATACATTTTTCACTACCACAAATTTTGTTAATATTAAAATGGAAAATATGCATACCCAGGAGTCATTTCTTTTATATAGGCCAAAAACTAGCTGTTTGGAGGCTCTATGGACAGAGTGTTTTGTTTTGTAGGTCTACTGCAAAAGTTACGCTTGATGATTTAAATTCAGATCTAAGTAATTGGTTTATATTAAATTGGGAGAAGTGTAAGAAAGATTTTCAATGGGGAGTGAAATATTCCAAGTTTTAGTTTAAGTAAATGAAAATACAAACTCATGATGTCACCTTTCATGTACCTTTCACTAGGTTTATTTCTTCTAAGTATGTGGTTCATTATTTCTTTGAAAAGAATCAGAATACTTAAAGTGATAGTCTGCAAATACATTTAACATTTAATTATTAGTTAAAATTATGTTAAACACACCAAAACTTAGATAAAAATTAAAAACAACTCTTCCTTTGACACAAATTATAAAAAGATGTAAAATGGTTGGGAAGGATAATTATATCTAGGTTAAATGCAGTAAACAACAACAGAACTTACATCCTAGTTACAACAAAAAATATACCATGTCAAAATATATCTTTCTCATAAAAGAATCTAAGGAATTACATTTTCATATCTAAAGGAACCTCTTGTGAGGGATCAGGGTCTTTACCATAAGCCTTCCCAGAATTTATGATTGATCCTGATGCCTTCATCTCCAGAGTCTTGTGATTACAGGCATGCGTGCATCACCACACACAGCTAAATGATATTCATTTTCCCAAATTTTCCAAGAGAGAAATAGATTTCACATAACAATCATTGTATAAGACATTTAATGAGCCAGACCTGGTAGCAGACACCTTTAATCCCAGCACTGGGAAGCAGAGACTGGCAGATCTCTGAGTTTGAGGCCAGCCTGATCAACAAAGCAAGTTCCAGGACAGCGAGGGCCACCCAGAGAAACCCTGTCTTAGAAACAACAAAACAAAACAATACATTTAATGTTATGGTAGGCATCACTTTATTCACAGTTAAGAAAATGAAGAAGCACTGCCATGTGGTTACTTTTCATTAAATCCTTTCTAATATAGAAGGAAAAATGTTAAATAGCTGCTACAAGTGTACCTATGTTAGAGTGAGTTAGTAATGGGATTTGTAAACAAAGTCGCCTGCTTGCTGCCACAGAGAACTGTTGAGAAGAGGAAAAGAGTACCCCTCTGGGGTAAAATGTCTCAGATGAGCTTGTAAGAAGAACAGAAGAAAGAATATAACCCACTCAGCTCCTGAATATTCAGATTCACATTAGTTCCTCACATGACAACCATTTGTATAAGAAGCAAAGTCTGGATTCTATTGGGCTTCTTAAAGAGCCCATTGAAAACTCCTGCCCAGATGGAAATGCTGACTTGCATGTTCACAGAAACTGGGCTGCCAGAACAGTTGGGTTTGGGAAAAATTAATAATTATGGTTTCATATATAGTACATTAGCTATAGGCATATTACTTGAAGAGCATGGACTATCTAGATAAAACTGCTTATGTTCATTTTCCACACCATTGCAGGGCTATCCTGTTGACATAGCTGTGTTAACCTATGACTAAAATACTCTTCAATGAGCGTGTCTCATCTCCATTTTGCTTAGAATAATACCAGTGTAAAAAGTAGCAAATACTGTGGTTAGAAAATTTGCTTTGTATTCATTTTTGTTTGAAAGTACTTGTTGAGATCGTTATAGATTCTCGTGAAGTTTAAGACACAACATGGAATGGTTTTACTTATTATAAATTAATTTTTTTCCTTGACAGTTTCATAACAGTATACAATGCATTTACTCTCACCCCCTACAACTCTCCTACCTTGCCCCAGTCATCCTTGCCCTGTCTTCTACTTAGTTTCCCTTAGTGGTAGAATCTTGCAGAGCTGATAATATAGTATCACATTGACTTTAATAAAATCTTCTGATTTTGTCTAGACATTTCTAGTTTTAGTTATACCAGTTTGTGTGCATGTCTAGTTTTGTGCAATTTCCTTATGCATAAGTTTTGGTATCTACCAGTCAAATATTGAATAATCCCTCCTGTTGGTGTTGTGTCCAGTTTTTGAAATCCCCCTCCTCCCCACGTACCACCAGGAGACCACCAGTTCTGATGCAAAAGCGAGGAGTCTTTATTCTGCAGAGCAAACCAGTGTACTGGGGCCTGGCATCACCACACAAGATGGCTGACTCTGAACAGCTTCCTGCATGGGTTTTTAAAGGGAGCAGGGGATCTCTTAGATTGGTCAGAATCCAGGCACTGGATTGTCTTGTTAAATGTTACCTGGCAATAAGGATTTCTGGGAAAGTGAGTACTTGCCATTAAACTGAGGAGAGGTTAGTGCCTTTACCACTAGGGGCGCTGGGCTTTTCATTAGCATTTGATAACTCCATCTGTTTTTCTCCCAATCTACACATTTCGTCCCTCTCCTTAACCTCTAATAGCCATTATCTGTCTCTCATTCTTAACATTGTATCACTTCAATCCAAAAATTTATATTGATGGACTGTGATTAATTATTTGATTAATATATGTCTCTTGTATTTGACGTGAAGCTGCAGGTTTGAATATATTTATTTGTCCTCTTTGTGTCTAGAACCTGTTCAGAGAATGAAGAAACCAACTAGTCATAGTCTTTTGATAGCCTGAGCATTACAGAGAAGGGTAATTGCCACAAAGTTCAACTCCTAATCAAGAACCTATCTGAAATCGACAGATGTAGGAGAAGGAAAAGCAGTGTTCTTCCATGGCGTATCACTGGGCACATCATTCGGTGTCCAGGGCAGCCTCTGCTCAGGGTCAATACAAAGCAGACAGCGTGTTTGGAGTTTTTATTCTGTGCTGTTTGTTTGCTTATTTGTTTGTGTTTAGTGTTTTTTTTTTCTTCTTCTTTTTGTTTTGTTGTATTTTAAGAGAGAAAAGGTTGGTTGGAGTGGTGTTTACAACCAATTGATC
>JAMJFZ010001963.1:47500-82987 GCA_026225945.1 Cricetomys ansorgei | reverse complement strand
CTATTTTAATGGAATTTCCTATTTGCAGTCACCTAGACTGGGCTTCCGGTTAGAAGCTTATCAAAGAAACGCATTCCCCTTATCTCTCAAACGCACTTTGTGTTAGACTGTAGCCTGCTCAGGTGTTCCCACTTTTCACATGGTAATTCTGCCCTACGGTTTAAGGGGTGAAAGTCCAGGTCAGTACTGACACCTGAGTCACGCAGTGCTGGTCTTGCTTTTTAAATTTCCTTTTTGTACTTCTTAACGCTAAAGCATGGTGACTTGTTTTGCAGAATCCTTGCAGCCTTTCCTGGAAGCCTGTAGCAACTCTTTATTTTTTCGAACTTGTTCTGTGCTGCTCCGAACCCCTAAGCTTGATCTTCACATCCTAGAAAAACTCAGTATTATCCTACAGAAGCTTTCCAAAATCAAGTAAGAATTTCTTGTTTACAACATTTTTCATTGATAATTATATTGTGATCTCGTTAGGACTGCCTTTTCGACCTCAATCCAGTTCTACTTTGTTCTAGTTTGATTATTTCCAGTCTATAGATGTAGAAATTCAAGAATCATGAGTATTAAGATGATATCGAAGACCCCATATTTGGAGCTGGGCAGATGCTCTCCAAGTAAGAGTAGTTACTGCATAAGCATGAGGACCTGAGTTCAAATCCCTGGACTCACACGAAAACCTGAGTGTGGCTACAAGCACCTGCCAAGCCAGCACTGGGGATGAGGATCGCTGGGCGTGGTGGCCACCAGCGTACCTCCAGGCTAGCCTTTCTTCCTCCCTCCCCTCCCCTCCCTTTCTCTGCTCTCTTTCTTTGTGAGATAGGGTCTGCATAGACCTGCGTATCCTGGAGCTCAGATCTCCCGCCTCCATCTTGGAGTGCTGGGACTAAAGGTGTGCACCAAGCTTCAGTGTCTGCTGGAGAGAGTGACGCTCAGACGCTGGAGCTGCATCTGAAGGAAAATCTACATTAAGACCCTTGAGATGGCTGCTGGTTCTGTCTGACTGTGGGCTGGGAGGCTCCTTGTTCCCTCGTAGCTGTTCTCTGTTCGTGAACACGGTTCAGTCTTCGGAATATAACCTGGTCTCTCTTTTGCCTTTACTGTTTCTCCACTTTGAGCCTAGCTCACCAAACCTACTTTTCCAGCATCTTAACCGTCGTCAGCCATTTTCTCTGTTGTTTAAAAAAACAAGTGCCATTTCTCTCGAGTTTGTAAATAATTATTAAGCAATGCCTGCTCTTTTACAGGAGTAACAAGAAGCTTTTCGAAGTATTCACCATTCACCTTATGCTCCAGGAGATACAGAGGACCACACACCCAGACCACGCCTTTCTCTGTATAAACCTCAACTCAACTCTGTTCAATCTGGTTTGACAAAATGTAACTCCCTAGTCTCCAGTACCAGCCATTAGGAAAGTGTGCGTGTGTGCTGTCTGTGTGTGTATATGTGATCCTTACTTGTAAAAGTGTAAAAATCACCAAAGTGAGATTCTGCAGAGTAGAATTATCAGCAGCATCGTTTATCATGAAAGATACCAAGAAAGATTGTCTATGTAAATGAGATCCGTAGAAGGTATGGATGTCTTAGAATGTCTCCGTTTAAGTTAGTACTAATACACAAGGTGCCTTTCCAGAGTCTACGACATGGGGGTTGCTTTTTATAAAATACTTTAGGAAAAGTCTTCCTAGAATTATGTGATTATTTGTAATATAATTTGTGCTCATGTGGAAATAAACTATGTTGTCATTTTTTTCCCTTAATAGAGCAGAACCCCTTCTTTTGGTAGCAAAAACCTTTTTTTTTTTTTTTAAGAGTCTTTATGTAACAGTAACTGTCCTGTCCTGGACCTCATGTGTAGGTCAGGCTGACCTCAAACTCATAAGAGCTGAAGGCGTAGGCCACCACATGCAGCCAGGTACTTACCTTTAATGACCTTGTTGTTCTGCTTTTCTTTCACTTACTTGCATCTGTGGCTGTGGTGTTAGGTGAGGCGCTTCACTGCATTAACTGAATGCATATGTACATGTAGTGTTTGTTTCATGAAATCAGGTCCATGTGTGTTAAGGATCATAATGTCCTCTTGATACGAAGTGACCGTCTTTGTCTTCACGACTAGGTTTAGTTTGATGCCTGTTTTGTCAGACACTGGAACACAGGCGCCTGCCTGTTTCCCAAGTCCATTTATTTGGAGCATCTTTTGGTGCCCATCCTGCTTTGCTTTACATTGCTGAGATAAAACACTGACCTAAAGCAACTTGGGAGGAAAGGGCTTCCTTTGTCTCACACTTCCATGTCACGGACTGAGGTAGTCAGGGCTGCAACAGAAGCAGGAAACCTGGAGGCAGGAGCTGCATGCAGACCATGGAGGGGTGCTGTTTACTACCTTACCTCTTGCTTTCTCATACAACCTGGGACTACCTGTCCAGGAGCTGCCCCACCCATAGCGGGCTGGGTCCTCCGACATCATTCATTGTACCAAGAAAATGTCCCACAGACTTGCCATACTACGCAGTAGAGTCTGGATAAGCATCTCTTTTCCTAACTTTAGAAAATTGTCCCCCCCCCCCTTAATGTTTTCTATACCGTTAGTACTAGATTCCTCTTCTATGCCTTGTGCCTATGGGCTTGGACCTTCCAGAGTGTCCCTTACGTCTTGGAATTCCCCACTAATATCTTCTAATTTTATCTTCCAGTCCCTGGGCCTTATCTTCAAGCTCAGATAGTCTGTCTTCTTGATCCTTTCTGTTGGTGAGACTTTCCACGGAACTTTTTTATGTGAATTATTGTGTTTTCATTTCTAGCATTTCAGATTTTTTTCCTTTGGTTTTCCTATCGTTTTTTGAATCCTTCTTTCATGCTTTGCATCAGCTTCCGTGATTCACGAGCTGTTTGTTATCATCTGAGTCGGGAGATCCTCTTCTCAGACACCAGCAACAGCCAAACACCACGAACTTGCCACCCAGATTCAAGAACACATCCAAAAGGTCATGTAAGAACAAAGGTTATGTTTTAAGTTTTAATTACTGTGTCTGGCATATCTGTAAAACAAAAAGACAACTTCCCGGGATGCTGGGTGGGCTGTTCATGTGAGATAATGGCTTCCCTAAGCAGGCTTGGTCAATCCAGCTGCACCAGATGTGCTCCAAATGCAGAGGATGTGTTGGTCACTTGTAGGCGGGAGATAACCAAGCAGGAAGTACGTCAGGATAGATGCTTGCCCCTGATTGGACTGGTGGGAAGTATGTAGCCTGTGGGTTCTGACTTTATAAGCATCTGCTGCATGTGACTTGGTGCCATTTTGTGGGAATCCCGGAGTATGACTTAGGACCACTTTGCGGGAACCCCAGAATAGTCCTGGTCAGAGTCCATCTTACTGGCCAGTATTTAATTAATTTGATTAAAGCTTGCTTCACATTTGGCTCAAAATTGTGTTGATGGTCTTTATTCTTGACAGGTGGAATTTATAGTCATTCACCACGATCAGGTTGGCTTTATTCCAGAGATACAGGAAGGTTCAACGTACATAAATAGACACAGAAGTGTAAGACATCACGTAAATGGACTCAAGAACAGAAATCAGAAGATCATTCAATAGATGCAAAAGGGCTTTTGCCAAAACCCAGCAGTGCAGAGGGAACCACCCTTTTCTGCAGTTGGGTTCTCGGGACTCCACTCAGGAGGGGAGCACGGGAGGAAAGGACATTTGTGGCCAACGAACAAGATAGTTCGCTCTTTGTGGCAAATAAACACAGTAGTTCACCCTTTTATGGGACCCAGACGTGGCATGCTTACGTGCTTTAAAAAATGACACGCACAATCTCACTTTAGAAATAAAAACACAGAAGTGTTTTTAACAGGAAAATTTAACAGTGTACATATTAAGGAGAGAAAGGGGTAGGGGAGAAATTCAAGACATACTGTTAGAGAGGAGCCACACTGGGGGGGGGGGGATGCTTAGCTGAGAACTTTAAGGGCCAGTCATCTCAGCAGGGCCTTCCTGGCGTGCAGGTGTGATCCAGGATGGAGCCAGGCGTCATTCCTCCTGGCCTGGAGGCCTGCAAACCTGCAAAACCTGAGGTGATTACAAAGAACATTTGAAAGAACGTCTGAGACAATGAGCTGCCAATGGCTGGGGGCTCCTGTTGGCTGAATTCAGCTCTTCTGGTGCGGATTCATATTTTGGTGTGCTAATATTAAAGGCTATCTCTCTTCCTGGAGCATTAACACCTGTCCCGGGCAGTATGCCAGGGCTTAGGGGAAAAAGGGCCTGCAAGGTTTCCACACGAAGTGGCTGCATTCCTTTCCCAGCCAACAACCTCCAGCTCAGGTAGGCCATGCAGACATTCTCATTAAAAGATGAAAATTCAGCAAAGAAGGGGAGAATATAGCTGATGGACTAATACTTCCCCCACTAAAGAGTCCGGATCTCTGTCAGGAAGACTCTATTTACGTCAGAGACACTCATAGGCCTCAGCATATTTCACCCTTCTCTTAGCTGCAGGGCACGCACATCAACCGTGAGGGAGTCAATGGCCTTTTAGAACTGGGCGATGATTGCTGGAAGAGAGAATGCCAATAGAAATAATGATATAGTGATGGTTATATTAATTGCAAGGCTATGATATTTAGTGGATGATTAAAGATTTTGCACTGTCCCAGTGAATGGGGAAACTGTCTTATCCATGGAGACAGAGCCTAGTCTGGAGGAGCTAATATTAGTAAATGCGCATTTTGAAATAGGGAGACATATAATGAACTGTGTACACCTGCCAAACGAGCAGTAGTAATGGCAATTAAAGCGGCGTGTTATAAGAAAATGTGACAAGCTATTTTGACTGAGAGACGGCATTAGGAACTTGTATCAACGTGTACATAACAGGGTCATTGCACCAGGGCTAAGACAAATTTGTTGACAATAAAACATAAGGAAATTGTTCAGCCTGCAAGGGGCGTCTGGAGACCCAGCAGCAGTGACTGGGATGTAAGAGAACACACAGAACAGGATTTTACAGGTGACGGTGAGAAGGGGAAAGGGGTTACACTAGGGGCGGAATGGGGGACGTCAGCCGTGTTTTCTAGATCAGCTGTTACTTGAAACTGCAGGAGAAAGGATAGGTCTGCTGTCCGTTTCTGCAACACGAGGTGTCTTTCTTTTGTAACTTCTGGGACTCGTACAAATAGCTGAGTTCCTGGAACTTTGAGGCCAGTTTAGGGGCTGGGCTATAAGGAGAGCTGGGAATTTCCCTTTTCCCATACTCTTTATATGTATATAAAGCACAGGGCACCGTTTCTTTGGATGTAACTACTTCCTGCTGACAGGGAGACTTGTAACTTGGGGTTCATGGGTATGGAGTGACTCCAAGGAGCATCGACTTCCTCCTGTCTAGTGTGGTCGACTGGGTGATAGCAGTGAGCAGTGCAGGCAGAATCTCTGTAAAAAGTTCAAAGACGAGGTAAAAATGTAAGCGTGTGGAGCATAAAGGTGAACGGAGTGCGTCGGGAGGGGCCGGGCTGGGAGGAACCAAGAGCCCGTAAGGAGGGGGAGCTTGCTGTGGAGACATTTGGACCTGGTTTCTACATCTTTGGGCCCTACTCTGATCCAGTTTTGACTTGTTGGTGTAGAACAGCATTGTTCCCACAGAAGGGCACACATCCCTCCTCGCACAGCAGGCAGGTGGTCTGGCCCTCTGCAGTTTTGGAGCTCTTCGGTGGCCAAAGAATCGAGTAGATTCTTAAGGGTGTCAGGCTGATCAGAAATTTTCTTAAGATTTTCTCAGAGCTAGAGAGACAGGTTAATTGATGTAAAGATACCTATGCCTGCCCCCCCCATTGTCATCGTCCCCCCAACCCGTTCCAAGCCTAGAGTCTTAGTAAGGGATGACTTATAGCTATAGCTGTATTTGTTTTTATTGGAGTAGAGACCAGTATGGGGAGCGGGGTATCTGGAGGGACCAGAGAGGTGGTAGACAAGGGCAGGCCAGGGTACAACTTCCTGTCCAGTTACTGGGCAGGCGTATGTAGGCATCTGACCACAGATCCAGAACGGCCCTGTGCAGTAGGAGAGGTGTAGAATAAGGTCGAAGCAGGCTATTGGGTGCAGTTCACTTCTCAGCTGTGCCACACGGGAAATGAGTGCCCTAGGGATGAGGGGGGGAAAGGTTGTAACCTGGCGGGGGGATTGGCTAATCTCGGGGTTTTCCTGAATTAGGCGGAAGGTGCTGGTGTCAAGGAAAAACCGGTACGGGGCAGGGGCGTTTAGAAGCCAACAACTGGTAGTGGAACCAGACACGAATGGGGAGAGTTTTGGATTTGGGAAAAGACTTAACTAGCCGTGGGGAACCAGGTCTCTTTTCTTGCCTGCAGTGAGATTAGGAACCTTTGGTAGAGTCAAACAGATTGAAGGTCGGATGGCCAGTGAGACAGGCATTTTCTGAAGAGCCTTCTCAGGGAGTCCTAAGTGCTCCTTGGGATGTGGGGGTGGGGGGAAATATGGTGAGGGTGAGGTTACCGTGACGTGGCAGGAAGTCAGTGACAGGGACAGATGAAGGGAGGTGAGACCTGAGACAACAGGGAGACCCCATAAGCCAGGGTTACCTGGGCTCAGTAAGGTCCTCAAGGCAGGCACCCTGGGAGGAAGATCGGTTTTTTGTGCTGTAGAAAATCCTCCAGACCACTTCAGAGACCTCCCAGTGTGTTTCTGAATTCAAAACCAATCCACAGGACATACTTCAGGTTGTTTGGTATTGCTTGTAAGAGACTCAGTAAAGAAACCACTGAAATGGCCATTCCATGGACTGGTGTGTGTGTGTGTGTGTGTGTGTGTGTCTCTTACCTATTTATCATTTTTGTATATAATACCTTTATTAATAACTTGAATTTCATACAATGTATCTTGATAACACCCTCTTCCCATTCCTCCCCAGTTCACCTTCCCATTCCTGTACCCTCAAAAAAACAAAACCAAACAAAAAAATAAAAATAAAATTAAGTCCAGCTTGCATTACAGGAGCATGGATCATGGCATTGCCATGGTTTTTGGAGGCAGCAGGCTGCTCTGATCACAAGCATTCACCTGGCCTATATTAGCCTGAGATTTAGTATGACAAAGTTCAACTTGAACTTTGGGCTTCACTGCTCAAACCTGCAGGCACCAGGACATCCCACAGGCACCAGAGCCTCCTGCAGGCACCCAGACATGGAGGAGGCACCCTCACAGGGCAGGAGGTTTTTATTGTAGAAAAGAGGAAGAGAATATCCAGAGGCATCTGGAAGAGTCCAGAGTAGGGAGAAGAAGATAGCCTTGGACATGACCGGGTTATCTGCAAGAGAAGGGAGGATGTGGAGAAAGTGTGGTAAGGGGAAATCTTGCTGTTAAAGACAGTGGGGATCTGGAACAGCCTAGGGGCTAGCATAGCACACGAGGAACCGGCATGGGGAGAAGGACCAGGAGGCTGGCCTCGGGCTTTGAGATGTTAATGGGAACTTGTGAATAGGGAGTGTAAGATATGCAACCAGAGGTGTCTGTCAATGGAGAACCATGTGCCCCTTCTGCCGTAGACAAGGGGAAGGCCCCTGCTGGCAGAATGGAACCGGTTCACAAGTTCCTGAGGAACACCAGCTTTTATCTAACCACCAAAAATCCTTCTATAGTTGAACCAAGTCAGTGGGCCTGCCCTTTTTGGGGTGTGGGGTGGGGTGCCCTTTGGGGACAAGTATATATTCAGATTCAGAGATGTCAGTATGAGTGAAATGAAAATCCAGAGGTGAAGTACACCTTGTATACACACACACACACACACACATATGTATGTATATATGTGTTATGTTGGATTTTTTTGTTTTTGATTCGTTGTGGCTTTTTCAGACATCCTCAATGTTATTCTGTCCACCCCATCTGTGTATTCACCTCCCCCACCCTTCCCTACAGAGCCTCCTTTACCATTCCCCTACCAGATCACTTGTACCCTGTTAGTTCCCTTCTACCCCACCCCACCTTTTTCCGTGGGGTGTTTCCCTCCCTTTCCTTCCCCAGGGACACATACCCCCCCATCAGATCACTGGTCCCCTGCTACCTCTCTCTCTATTGCTCCCCAATTCCTCTACCCTGGCAATGGTTCCGTTTTGCTTTCCTCGTTTCTGTAGTTGCTGCAGGCTGTGTACGCACACGCACACCCGAGGATCTGGAGGGAGTCTCCAGCTGAGAGAGCTGGTGGCGTTTTCTTTCTGTTCTGGATTGCCTCACTCAGTGTGATCCTTTCTTGTTCCGACCATTTACCTTCAAAGTTCGTGATTTCTTTCTTTTTCCCTTCCTTCCTCCTTCCCTTCCTTCCTTCCTTCCTTTCTTTGACAGTTTCTCTGTTGTAACCCTGGCTGTTCTGTCCTGTCTGTAGACCAGGCTGGCCTTGAACTCAGAGATTCTCCTGCCTCTGCCTCCCAAGTGCTTTCTACTGCCTCTGCTCCCAAGTGCTTGGATTAAAGGCATGCGCCACCATGCCCAGATGATTTTATTTTACTTTACAGCTAAATAGTATTCCACAGTGTCTCTTTACCTCATTTTCATTATCCATTCATTGGCTGTAGGGCATCTAGATTGTTTCTCTTTCTTAGCTATTGTGAATAGAGCAGCAAGGAACATGGCTTCACACGTATCTGAGGAGTGTGGTGTTGAGTCCGCTGGGCATGTATCAAGGAGTGGTAGAGCTAGGTCATATAGTATGTTTATTTTTAGCTTTTTGAAAAACTTTCACACTGATTCTTATAGTGGCTACAGGGAACAGAGGGGCTATTGCCCATTAGGTAGGCCTGAATGGACCAGGGAGAGTTTCCTCCTCGAAGCATTCCCCAAGGTCAGAAATGAAGTTCCTGAGAGCATCTCAAGTGTCCCTGAGGGAACTATCAAAGAGAATGACAGACATCCCCCGCCCCCCCACACCCCCAGGGTGCCAAGAGGTCAACAGGGCTCCATCTACTTCTGTATTCAGCAGGAAGGCCTGTGCTGGGGGAAACATAAGCAAAGGTCCTCTCACCTGCCGTTGTTCAGGTTGAAGAATAAGAAAAAGGGTGAGGTCACCTCTCATGCCTATAAAGAGTCAAGACAAAACCCTCGCTCCGCTCAGGGTCCAGCTAGACCGTGGCTTCCGAGTGGGTGAGGTCTCTGGGTATTGTGTCTACTGCTGCCTAGCCTTAGTAAACCTTGAGGGCAGATTGTCTCTCAGGAAGACAAAGGGAAGAGAAGATACAACAGGTGGAATGCAGTTGACTCCCTCCAGGAGTTGTCCAAGTGAGACCCTAGCACCCTAAGGTGATGATAGGTGGGAGAGGAGCTGACACCTGGCTCCTCCATCCTGGGCCTATGTGCTTCCTCCAGGTATCATCAGACTCCATACAGCATCATCTGAAGACAGGTCTTCCTGGATTCATCCCTGCCCAATGAGCTACCCCACCAGTGTGGGCACAGGCATGTCTTGCTTTTGTGACGCTCCCCGTCCTGGAGAAAGACCACATAGGTAACTTGTTGAAAAGAAAACACACCTGTGTCCTGCCCACGGCCTCCCTGTCTCATGAGCCAGTTACAGCCGGCCCACAGAGGAGCGTATCTCTCGTGTTTAAGGATCATTACATCTATGGGTTTCAGGCAGGAGAGGGTCTTTGGTACCCAGGGACGGGAGCCATTGGTTAAGACAGGGATACTAGGACTTAGATAAGCAATTCTGCCAATCACAGCCTCGCCTTTTGGGAGCTGGTGGGGCGGAGGTGGGGGAGTTCTACTGTGGCTTGTGACGGTCTGTCAGCACAGAGGGAAAGGGCCAAACTCCCGCTAGATGAGCTCAGTTGCAAGTGCTCTCTAGAGCCAACTGCATGACCTTTCCACGAGGGACCACAGTTACTGATCAAATTAAAGACACATTCCACACACAGAGCCACTGAGGATCAGGACTCTGTGATAAGAACAGTGTAGCCTGAGGCTACACAACGCGGTAGTGGGTTGTCCCAATGCCCTCCTGACACCAAAGCTTTAGGCATAGGCATAGAAGCCAAAGGCAGCTTGGACTTGAATTCTGAAAGATGTAATCTGCTGTTTGTTTGATGTACTGGAACTTTGAAGGACTCGTTTCTCCATGTTCTACACTGAATTTTGAATTGCAAACGAACCGTGAGATGTTTAGTTTGTTCTTAGAGGTCAGGTTAGTTCACAGCAGCTGTCTCTGGTATTTGAAAACGGATTTAAAGAGCAAAGCAGTCTCTCCATGGCATGAGGAAGCCTTGTACCTCTCACGCAGTGGATACCAAGGTGTAGAGCCTACAGGGCATGGGCGCAGAGTCTTCTGTGGAAGGAATGCAACTTCTCCTCTGGAAAGTGGCAGACTCTGTGTGCTAAGAGTACAGCTAAGCTTCTCTTCCCTTCTATCCTACACCGAGACTAATTCTCCCGGTAGTGAGATTTCTGTTAACCAAAAACCATTGAGAAAACTTTGCAGTAAGCTTATCAGTTCCCATGACCTGAAAGAGAAGCTAAGAAAGCTGTGACTAGAGCGAGCATTTACTGAGCATTACGTGCCAGGGGAAGTGCTTCGTATTGATGACTTAACTCACGTAACAGTACCCAAAGAAACGCGTTGTTACTACCCCAAGCACAGAGAGGAAACTGAGACGCGGAGAAGTAGCCCGACATTGCCGTTAGAAGAGGAACATGGTCCCGAATGGAAAGCTGCTGTGCCAGTGGTGCCGACAGCAAGACGCATACAGGATCGCCAGCGGCCCGCGCCTGTCCTTGGAACCACGGGGCGTCCCTGGGATGTGTGGTGTGCGTTCACAGCGACTGTCGGGCAGCTAGGTTCCCCCTCTCGTCTCCTTTCCACCTTCTTATCTTTCACACATTCTCATCTGGGATTCAAAAATTAGACACCTGTTAAGGCAGACAGAATTTTCTGATATTCTGGACTGTTCAGACACCAGACAAGTGTTGTTCCCTTATCCTGAACAATTCTCCAACTCACTGGACACCGCGGGATGCCTACAGCTCAGCAGCCTCTGTCTGGGGGGGCGGCTGAGTAGCGCACCGTCCTGTTTCCCTCTCCTTGTTATTTGTTCCCCTCACGTACCGGGGTAGACTCCTGTCTTACTCTCGTCGCTGGGCTTGGCCACTTGATTTGCTTTGCCAGCAAGGATGACATGACAGAAATGACAGGGAGCAGGCTCTGAGCCGGACCGCTCTGATGGCCTTGGCTTCTGACATTGCCATGATGAACATCATGCCTGCTCAGGCTCCCCGGGTTTGTGGAGGAGGAAGAGGAGGAAGGGGAGGAGGGACGATAGAGCAGAACTGCCCTTGTCGAGAACTGCTGTCCAGCAGGCAGAGGCCTGAGCAGAACCCAGGCAAGGTGACCCCTCTGGCCCTTACTGACCCCAGAGCTAGACTGAGAAACGACTTTGTTCCAGGAGGCCGACTCTGGGGACCCTAACGCAGTCATGGCAACTAACACGTTGTTCGTTACTAATGGCAGCAACATGGGAAAGTGCCCTGTGTAGTTTTCACATGTTGCTCGTATGTGCCTTGCCCCTGTGAGTGAACACCTCCCTGCTCTAAGATTTTAGATACCTCATTTCTGGGTGGTCAGAACCCCATAGTCTCATTATATGCAGTACAGCGACCAAGAACACAGCAGTCAGACCTCCCCCCACACCACACCATCAATAAGAGTTCCCAGGGCACCAGTCTGTAGGTCTTCTTTTTATTAACATGTTTATCGAGCTTATAAAAATAAAATAAGTTATATAAACAATTATATAAAATATTCACAATTAAGACTTTACTGGCTAAGGGCCTCAGACCCAGCCTGGGTGTTCACTAAATACCTTTAGGAACTGGAAAATAATGACAGTCTCCAGACAAAGACAGCACCATGGAGTTCCAGCAGTGGTTAGTGGAAGCCATTATGGTCTTGTTGGTTCTGAATTCGACAGCATACACAAGACTCCTGGATTTGTTGCCACATCAAGTAAACGAGAAGGGACTCCCCCAACCCAACAATCTGGGGAGTCAATGAAATAACACTGAAGCTGGCCGCCCTCGAGCCTGGAAATCCAGTAGGGTTCACTGAGGCCAGTCACACTGCTGACCACAGCTGCCCATTCTTCACCAGAACAGGTGGAGGCGAGGAGCCTACTGTCCTTAGACCTGCTCACTCATGGCGAGTGACATTTACAGTCTAATCAGGGGGAAGCTCCACGTTGTTCCAGGAGACCAGGGGTAAAGGGCACTGCAGGACCTCAGAGTGGAATTAAAAGGATAATTACGCAGACTATTTTAACTTGCAGGGCACACAGCATACCTTCTAAAACCCAGCACACTCGGACATGGTGAGACGATCATATTAGACATTCAGGACTAATTATGGCCCTCTCACAGTGTGCTCTCTATTCAGAGGTGGGAAGTTGCTTCTTGGTTTTAGACATATAACTGATCCCCAAAGCTTTTATTCAGTCATATGACTTGTAATTGAAAAAAAAAAAAAAGGCAACTTTCTAACAATCAGTACAGTCAGAGCTTCAGGAGGGAGCCGGTGGCCAGCTGGGCATTAACCCCTGGTGTGAACGCTCCCCCTGGCGTGAACGCTCTCCCTGGCAGTTACAGGTGAGAGAGCTGCCAGGAACAATGCCCACCATTGTCTCTGTAATGCCGTCCTACAGCCGCCCTGAGTGGGATCCCCTTCCACTCCCGTTCTGTGTGGGCTTACCCCACGGAGGCTCCCGACGCCTCTCCTTCCCCGCCTCCATTTCCTTTTGCTTGATCCTTCACTTTCCTGAGGATGGACACGAAGACCAACCTCTCATTTGCAGAAGAGAAGCTAAGTCTGGGGAGGAGATGGCGGTCAGGTCACCTTGCCTGACTCCACCAGACCCAGGACTCAAGCTCCCCCGCCCCCCCCCCTCCGCTCTGCACCTCAGGCTCCCCATCCCTCCCTGGCTCAGGACACTGTGTCTGAATTCCCTCCAGCCTCACCCACGAAGCTTCGCTACTCCTGAAATCTAGAATCAGGAACGGTCAGACTCTTAGGAAGTCACCGTTTCCCTTTCTAAAATGAACACACACCGGTTTGAAGTGAAAAACCAGCCTGACACATTGCGACTCTGTGTCTGAGTGGTGCTGGAGGCCAAATCTGCCCCACGTGTGTGTCCGTGACATACCTCAAGCTCTTCCACTAGTGATACAGGCTTGGACCACTGTGGGTGACTTCAAACACAGATCAAGTTACCCCTGAAGCCACAGAGCACGCCAAATGTCCTCAGTCTTCTGTAACCATTTTCCTAAAACCTTCAAACTCTTTTCTTCCTAAGGATGCCCCCATTTTCAACTCCATGAGAAGCCTTCGCCCTTCTTTGAACTTGTGCTACATTTTGTTAGCACACCTCCGTTTAGCCCATTTGATGTTCTGGTGCAATGCTCTGGAGGGCACCCTCTGTCTCCCACCAAGCGTCTCCTTAAGGAGGATCTTCGCCTGCGTCATCCCCACAGGGATTGGTTCATTTGAGTGCTCCACAAGCTCCTCAGGGCAGCTGAGGAGTCAGTGACCCACCAGGGACAGCCTGAGTTTTGGCAGTCTGATGGCACCCCTCACAGCTGCAGCCGGACCCCTCGCTGGTCCCAGGGAGGACAGTCCCAGGCCTCTCCTCAGGATGCGGCCGGCGGAGAGGCCGGTGGCACAACCCCAGCCCACTCCAGAATGTCCGCACACAGGGACTCCACGGCGTCCAGCCGCTCGATCTGCACCAGCTTGGTGAGCAGCTCGGGGATGCTGTAGCCCGCGGTGCTGATGCGGTCGAAGAGCTGCATGCCGTCGCTCATGCCCCCGATCTCGTCCCTCTTCAGCCCGAAGCTCTCGGCGAGGTGGCGCCACGTTTTCACGACCGCTTTCTCAGAGTTGTATGTGGAGCTGAGCATCCGGCTCGTCTTCTCCAGGCAATCGAAGGGCAGCTCCGTGGGGCTGAGACCTGGGAGAGGAACGGCCACACGCGGGTTACATGGACGTCAACGCGAGCTCAGGACTGAACGCCCACCGAGTGTTTTAGAAAAAGAATTAACGTGGTTTCTACATAATGTCCTCCAGAAAATAGCGGGGGTGGGGTGCGGGTGGGAGATGGGGAAGTGGGGGGTGGGGGTGGGGAGGAAGCATTTCCCAATCTGATACCGAAACACCTCAACAGCACCCTCAGCAAATGTTAACAGATGGAATTCAACAACAGGACAGAGAATTATGTACTACAACGGGGACCTATTCTAGTGATGTAATTCCGGTTCGGTATTCACAAGTTTATGTGCTTTTAGAGAAAGTCCAGAGCTAACATTGTACTTGTCAGTGAAAACTGAGCGTGTCCCTAGGATCAGGACCATATTTGACTGTGTGCCACAGCAATGAAGCCCGGAAAGAGAAGGAAAATTACACACAGATTAGAAAGGACTGAATAAAACTGCCCTTGTGTGCAGATAACATTGTCTATGCAGGAATTTCCGAGGGAATATGTATGATTCGACATACATATGTAAGTGTGTATCTTATATATATACATATACGCGTGTGTATTTATACATATATACGTGTATTATATGTATATATAAAACACACACACCCATATATATGAGTGTGTGTGTTTTGCCTACATGTATTTTTGTGCTCCGTGTGCATCAGTCCAAAGAGGCCACAAGAGTGTGTTGGATCCTCTGGAACTGGAGTTACAGATGGTTGTGAGCTGCCATGTAGGTGCTGGGAATCAAATCCCGGTTCTCCGGAAGAGCAGCCAGTGCTCTTAACCACCGGGCCATCTCTCCATCTCTTCCCCCAGTTTGACTTTTAAAATAGTCTTGAAATGATAAAATTACAGCAACGGAGAACAGATTAGTGGTTGATAGGGCTGCAGGTGTGTGGCTGGGGAACAGAAGACCCTGTGGTGGTGGAAGGGGTCTCTGTCTACTGTGTCAACGTCAACATTTTAGTTGTGACGGTTGTGGGCTTTGTGAGCTGTTACCATCAGGAGAAGCTGGAAAAGAGCACCAAAGCGTGGCCCTATTACCTCTTAGCACCAAGTGGCAAGGATGCCACACTGAAAACCTTTAACAGACCTGGAGTACTCTGGTGTCTGGGTTCACCCTTTACTAACCACACTGGGGTCTTGAGGAAGGTGGGGCGGGCTGGGCAGGCAGGGGTAGCAAATGTTAAGGTCTTCATGTGATTCTAACAGTCTCGGGAGCCAAGCCACTGTGGCCTGAGGACTCAGCCTTGGCTGAGTCTTATTACTGTGGCATTAGGGGACACACATGCCTGTCAGGGAGCGCCTGAGGGCGCAGACTCGGAACTTCCACCTACAGGACCGGCCGGAGGGCTCTTCTTAGAGTTGAAATTCTAAATTAATTTGAAAGCCACAGTCCCCTGGGTTTGGTCTTTCAAAGCCAAGACATTCTTTGGAACAGAGAAGAGCTTTGGGGGTGCTGGAATGTAACTCCCAGACCATATTCTTCTGGGCAGCCAACAGCACCCACCATGCCAAACCTGATCAAGCAGGCTGACCAGGCATGTACTTATGGAGCCATGCCATTGTTTCTGAAGGCAGCCAAGAATTCTTGGCCCTGGAATTCCTGCTCAGTGGTTACTTCTGGCCAAACAGAGCATATAACCAGTCGGCCCCAGCTCAGAGCCTGCACCTCTCCCACGTGGATGTGAGTGGCAGCATGTGACTCTTCAGTCCCAGGGCTCAACCAGGCCAGAGGTGTGGAGGGACGCCAGCGAGGCAGGAGGCAGGAAAGTCCCCAACATGAGCAGTGTGGGGTTGATTTCCAGGGTAAATAGAAGCTAATTTTGGGCCTGGATTTTGTAGCAACTAGGAGGATTACAGACTGGAATGTTTTTGGTTCTTATCCCGCTGCTTCCTAACTTTCTCCTCCCCCACCCCATGACCTTACTGCTCATGTGGCTCCTCGGGGGGAAAAAAAAGGGGAGTGCCTTCCAAGGCCAGTTCAGTGTGTGCCTTGCGAAGCTCAAGGGAGTAGAGTACAGCTTCTAGGCACAGACATACCCTGCATGATGATGCTCCTGTCAGTGACAGAAAAACTGGCCCATAAGTACGCCTGCTGATGCTGTGACCGTCTTGTGTTCGTACACCTCATATTGACACAAGGCAGATCTCACAGCTACGTGTCCCTTAGAATGTGTCCCCATTGGCACTGACTCCTGGGAGCCACAGACATTTCCCCCAGGCAGGCACAGGCGCTCCGGGGTCCCATTATTCTGTGATACTCCATGTGACACTGCACCAGCACACACACTGGGCTTCTCTTGTCCTGTGAGGGACATCTGGGCTTTGGCCTAAATGGGGAACCAAATTCCCTTTCCCTCCACACCAGAAGTCAGTTCACTTGGCTGTTCTGATGGGAGCCTGACAACCCCCTTCAGAAGTAGATGGCTGTCCTCAGTTCTTCACACAGGACCCCCTTCCTGTGCCTGGTATTGGGGAGTATCATCTCAGGAAAGTGTGCCCTGAATGGCTCTTTCCTTTTTGCTGTTTGTTTGTTTAAGACAGTCTCACTATGTAGTCCTGGCAGGCCTGGAACTCACTCTGTAGACCGGGCTGGCTTCACACTTACAGAGATCCACCTGCCTCTGCCTCTCAAGTGCCGGTATTAAAGGTGTGTACCACCACAACCAGCTCTGAATGGCTCTCCAGTCCTTACCCTCTCAAGTGCCGGGATTAAAGGTGTGTACCACCACAACCAGCTCTGAATGGCTCTCCAGTCCTTACCTTCAACAACACCACACACGTTGGCGTACACATCCAATATCTTTTTCCTTCGGCTTTGGATCTATAAAGAATGAGGAAGAGAATGTTTATCTTCAGGAAGGGGGATGATGGTAGCAAAGCCCCAGAGGTTCCCTCTGCACTGGCTTGGCCCTGATGGCTAGGCATGCTTGCTGTGCCAAGGCTTTAGGTAGAAGCCGCCCAAACATATCAGGAGGAAGAATGTCTCTAGGGTCTCCGTGCAAACACCGTCCACACACACCAGTGGGTTAGGAAGGACGCCTGCGTTAGAGCTGTCATCAGCGTGTTTAGGTTGACACTGAGGAACCAGATGGCCACCAGGACAGTACGCAGGGTTAGCAGAGCTATGGAAGCCCCTCATCCCCAAGACTGAAAGGTCAGGGCAAAGATAGGCAATGAGTGGCCCTGAGTAAAAAGACTTGTGCCTGTGCCAGGCAGCATGATATCGAACAGATTCTTTTAAGGAGTTCACTGCGCCCAGAGTGCAGGACATGCAGGACCAGGGCAGATCCAGGGTCCCAGTGGGGCATTTCTTCACCACCACAATATTGCCATATGGTCTGACCGGGCTGCCTGAGGCACTACCACAGCCTGAGGGCACACCCGGAGCCACAGACTGTCCAAAGTAGCCTGATTCAGTGATAAACCCTCTGGACAATTAGCGCAAGAGAGTCTATTACTACATAAGAGAAATGTACATGTGTACGCACACGCGTTTACATATATAATAGCATTTGGGGGTTCTAGCACTTTTAGGGTCTCCAAGCCTGTGGTTGCTCGATGGTGGTGTGTAAAATGTCTATTGGCATAGGTCGTATTCACATTATCCCATATACTTTAAATCATCTCCATCTGATACCCGACACACAAAGTGTTGTGCAAATAACTATTGCATCGAATGGTTTAGGGATTAATGACAGAAGTGTGCATGTTTAGTACAGCATGTTTTTTTTTTTATCTGTGTTTAGTTGACTCCATGGATTCGGAACCCACAGATACGCACAGGTGTAAGTGTGTTTGTATGTTTGTGTGTGCACGTGTGTGTGTGTGTGTGTGTGTGTGTGTGTGTGTGTGTGTGTAACTGCTTGGATATATACCATATGTTTTTTAAGTCTTTTGTCTATAAGCATTGTAATTAAGGTAATTTTCCTTTTTTTTATTTTTTAACCTGTTGCTTTTCCCAGTGTCCTGGCTGGGACCTTTGGGAGAAACAGTGACTTAAGGAACTTATCCAACATGAGAGTTCTCGTCTGGTGGCTGTACATCAGTGCACCAGTGCACCATGGGCCTTACCCCGGCAGACTTGTTACTGGTTACTGACTTCTCCCTGGCCAGGTGAACTAGCGACAACAGGCACAGCTCTGGGGACCCCTGCTTGTCTGGGGCTGGCTCCTCATCGCTGTCCACACTGCGACTCAGCAGCTGCTCATTCTCGGAGGAAGCATCATTCTCACTGTGGAGACAAGCGGGGTACCTGTCAGTGGAGCCTGGGACTGCAACCCGGATGAGCCGCCTTGGACCGACCATGACATCCAGGTAAGGACAGAGCTGCACAATGTCTTATCGCTTAAGCCTTGGCAACATCTGCTGAGCTCTAGGTAAGGGGGAAAAGGCACCTCCTGTTCCCTGACCAGAGGCAATTCTGGTACAGAGTGCCCCGTAGATGCCTGCATGGGGCTCCCAAGAAGCAGTGGGGTCCAAGTGGGAACACCACGGAGGACCACGCCTGTACATCCCTCCACACTGCCTGACACCACGGACACTTGGTGAAGAACAAGCATGACTGTGTTCTAGATTCCTGTACGTGACCCCAGCAAGGCAAGCACCGCCATGGCCTTCAGGTTATGTTATTAAGATTAGATGTCTGGAGCTCGATCCATACAGGGTTTCTGAGTAACCAAGAATGCACAAAAGAAGTGTACCCTGATGTCTGGGGAGGCCCACTTGACTAGTGGTCTGGCCTTAGACGTGTGCCTTGTGTGAGCTACAGAAAGCCCCAGAGGGAGGGCAGGGTGGGTGATCATGTGCATCCGGCCTTGTGCGGTGCACCCTGCTCTCTGCTCAGGTCACACAGGACCTGTGGCTGGCCCTGGCACCTGTGGGCTAGAGCTTTATCCCTCAAGCCATTCAGCATAAACGCAAAACAATATTCTTTTTGCAAAGCATTCTGCTTTGGTTTAGCTAAATACCTTTAGAAAAAGGGACTGTATTTGCCACACATTATATGTATTGAATGTTACTGTCAGCAGTGAAGGCCATATGCAAACACAGCCCTGGAGACAGAATAAAGGGAAAAAAATACAAGCAATCATGAAACCATCTAACAGAGTCACTTAGTTATTATGCTCGAGGGCCTGCGAGGGAGGTGGCCAGCCCATCCCGCCACTAACTCCAGCAGGCAAATGAAAATGCTTGCTAGCCTTCACAGATCGCCACCTAGCTCTAACTCCCATTTCCAAGACTCAAAAGCTGTTTGCAGGGACAAAGGCTCACGACCTTGACTTTGGAGCAAAAGCTTAATATTTATATATGCAAAGAGTATATGTTTCTCTGAGTACGGTCCTGCAAATTTCCCCCCAGGAAAAGCCACAGGGCACATCCTTGCCTGTTTACCAACCCCTTTTTGCTACTTTTAGGAACAAAAAAATTCCCGGAAGAACGGAAGGGTCAAGTCCGGACAGAGTGAGATCGCATAACACTTAGAGCCCTGTCTCCGTCTTAGCACCACGTACACTACACGTAACAGGGCTCAGACCACAGCATCCCAGAGTTGGAGCAGTGACCAGTTAGGATTAAGGCACTGTGGGAACTAAGGCCTCTCCAAGGCCTCGAGTACCTTCACACCTACCCCCCACTTCTACTGTGTAGACAAGCCTGGGTTGGGAGTATTGAAAGCTCTTGGCTTTCCCAAATGGAAAGTGACCTCAGAACTCCAGGTTCTGGGGTCCTTATTCTCAGGTAGGAAAGCCTTGGCAGGGGTTCTTGTGTTATTGTGGGAAGATCTTCTCTTGGGTCAGGAAGGAGGGGTTGGCACCCTGCTCTTCTGGCAATTGGCTTGGCAACTCTTGGAAACTCTGCGCCCCCGTTGTATCGGGTAGACGGGCCTCTCCCCACACTCGTCTGTAAAGCCACCGTGCAGGGTCCAGCAGGAGGGGCTTTGCATGCTGCCTGGCTGGGAACCAGTGCTGAAGAGCTGCCAGGACCGAGTCCAGACGGCTACCCAGTGTGGGCGACAGGGCACAACTTCCCTCCGCAGTTGGTTTTAAAGTAGACGCAAGATCTATGCTGGGTAAATGTGCTAAAATACCATCGGGTAAATCTCTCCCCTCAGGCTCACACCAAGCCTGACCAGCGTGTGTGTATCCTGGGATTCATATTCTCTCCTCAGTTTGAAGAGAAGGGGAGAGTGGCCCCGTGGGGAACAGCAGGCGGGTGTCACACCTGCCCCGCACACACCAGCCCTCGTAGTCAATGAGGGAACACACATGTGACGCTGGCTTACACTGCCTCCTGTTGGGAAGACAGACATCTGTTGATGCTCTCCAGCCTCCTAGCAGCCTCCCCAGCCCAGTGGCCAGCTACCGGGTACCCTCACTGTGCCTCCTGCTCAAGGATCCGTAGGGACCCTGCTAGTAGCTCAGTCCCTGGGACTGGGACTGTTCCACCCAACAGCGGATGTAGGCAAGTCCCTGCTCCACATACCTCTTGGGCGTCTTTGTGGGTGTCGCTGTCAGCTTCTGAAATTCACCGTTCTCAGGGAAAGTCACCACGCTGTCTGTAGGAATGGAGGTCGGGGGTGGGTGAGAGTTAGCCTGGGGCTACGAACTAGGATCTCTCTCCCTTCATGCTTCCGTTTTAGTAGACATCCCTGGTGACCAGGTCCCTCCCTACCTGGGGACAGAACAAGTGGGTACGGCCGACCCCCAAGGGCCCTGGAACCAGAGGTGGTCAGAAGGCTGGGCTGCCAGGTTTGAGGGCAGGGAGGAATACACCCTCGTGCTGGATAGCGTGCACTGGGCAAACACGGCTGTGTGTACAGACCTGGGGCCTCCTTTTTCTCCTCGTGCGTGCTAGCGGGGGCTTCCGCGCTCTTTCCTGGGGGACTGGTACAGCAGGCTGCTCGGAGAAAGCGAAAAAGGTTAGCGCCAGCCCCCTGGCTCCCTCGGGGAAGGTGACAGAGGGTTGGAACAGGGATGCGGGCACAGGGAGGTCACCTGGGGCTGAGGGCTTCGTCTTCATGATGTAGAACATGATGATGAGGACGATGGCGACGGCCATGATGAAGATGGTAGACATGGCAATAATCAGGGCGGTGGCCAGGTGTCCTTGGCTCGAGAGCTCTGCTGCCAGCAGGGAAAGGAAGGGGAATGGCTCTGGGGGCCCTGCCTCTGAGCCACAGCACCCACCAGAAGACCCAATCACAGGGGTGCTTTCAGGGGTCATCTTGGCTCCCGGAGCCGGCCCTCAAAGCCTGCTTGGCTGCTAGGTCAGAGACACCCAGAGATCCCCCGGCACGGTCAAGTGGGCTCATGCGCACTAGACTGGAGGACCAGGATGCAAAACTAAGAGGTCATTTCTGGGGTGCTCTTGGCTTTAGTACTCTGAGATCCTGAGACAAAGTCTGGGATGAGGGTGAGAGGCCATAAACCAGCACCTTAGATAGCATAGTCCAAGTTCAGGCACTCCCAAGCAAAAGGCCACTCCTCTAGAGACTGGGGTCGTGGTTTACCTGGCACCTCACCCCTAGAGTAATAAGATTCCCCAGGCTAAAGAGGGTCGAGCTGACGTAACAACGTTTACTGTTCCTACCCCACCTGGCTGCTGCTTATTCCCAGAGCTGTATGCTTGGTTCCCTGAGGCAGATTCAGATATGTGGAAGCTTCCAGAAGCTTCCTCTAATTCTCCAAAATAATCAAATAGGACACCTGGTTCGCACGAAGTAGGAGCCCAATGACCTGTCACCCGAAGAGCCAGGGGCAAGCACCCGAAGCTCTGTGCAGAGCTGAGGGCCCGTGGGGGGTGTTCAGCCTCCTGCTGTCGGCGGGCACCTGCAACCCTCTGGGGGTGGGAGATGGGCGGTGTGCGCCTCACTGTTCTTGGTGAGGAGCTAGAGCAAGTGAGGTGGGCGTGTCTGCACGCCAGGACGTAGCAGGCTGATGCTGATGCTTTGGGAAGTCCCAAAGGTGCCCCAAACCTCGTGGAGGCCCAACCCCAAATATGCTTAAAAGTCAGATGGCATTAAAACCATAGAGAAGGGGCAAAGCAGCTCAAGGCCCAGCACTGAGAGAAACACCGAGAAGGGCGGGGGCTGTGGCCCTCAACCACTATTTCTGTCTCTAATGAGCCAGGGAGAATAAAACAACGAGCATGCAATGAATCTTTAATGAAATGAGTATTAAATGTGTAAATCACCATTGACAGCAGCTCCCTACTGCCTAAGCACCCATCAGCCACCCTGCCAAGGTGGCTGGGGTACCAGGGCACCCATGGGGTAGTAATTCTGCACCAAGGTCCTACAACTGGGGCTCTGAGTGTGATCATGTGGTTCTGTCACAAGACAGGGTGGGCTGCCAGCTGCCAGCTCTCCCTCCGCCCTCCCTCCTGCTCTCTGAGTTCCAGAAGACTCCCTCACCTTTGTGGGCATGGAAGGGGGACGAGGTGCTGCCTCCCGCGGTGCTGGAGGAGTGAGCGGAGGCCCCGGACGTGGCTCCCACACCTGCAAGGAGAACACACAACCTCAGAGATTTGGCAAAGCGTCACCTTCAGAATCTGGAAAACGAGAATGGAATGAACCAATCCGGAGCTCTAGCTGCACTGCTGGGCGTGGGCAGAGAGGACAGACGGGCGCTTGTCTTCTCGTGTGTTCAGTCCTCCCCAGAGAGTATTCTGACATCTTAGAAATTCTTTTTTTTTATTTTATTTTATGCCTACATGTGTGCCCGTCATCTGTATGTGCATCACATGTGCACAGGCGTCTGCAAAGGCCAGAAGGGGGCATTGGAACCCTGGAGCTGGAGTTACCAGTGGGTGTAATCCACCCAGTGTGGGTGCTGGGAACTGAACACCCATCCTCAGCAAGAGCAGCAAGCGCTCTTACCCACCGAGCCCTCTCTCCACCCACGGGGATTCTCGTTCTTTAATAAAACACAGTCGCCCTCCTCCACTCAGTTTCCTTTGGACTGAGACAAGTTCTGTGCACTCTGTATGAAGCGCACGCCTGGGAAAGCATTGTAGGGGAATAATACTTGATATATTGTTTTTTTCAACATGGAGATCAGAAATGATATTCCTAATATCTTTTCTAGTTATAAAAGTAGTATATCTTCATTACTAAAAATCTGGAAAAAGAAAACCCGAGGAAGAAGCAGAAGGAGCCAGCGAAGGCTCAGAGTGATGTTCTTAGCTCTGGTGCACTTCCCTCTAGCGGGCCTGATGCGGGCTGGGCAAGCTCGGCCCGCTGCACTGCGCTCTGAGCCTAAGGGCAGTTTTTAAAATAGTTTCAACCAACCGTTTAGGAATGGATGTGCCCTGCTCTCTCTCCTAGCCACGGCTCATTGCAAAGCGAAGCAAAGCAAAGCAAAGCAAACAAAATAAAGGGGTGATGGTGGTGGTGGTAAGGTAGCACACGCCTTTAATCCCAGCACTTGGGAGGCAGAGGCAAACAGATCTCCATGAGTTCAAGGCCAGCCTGGTCTACATAGTGAATTCCAGGCAAGTCAATACTACATAGAAAGACCCTGTCTCAAAAACCAGAAACAAACAAACAAACAAACAAACAAACCGGAGCGGGGAAAAGGAAAGGAAAAGAAAGGAAAGTGTCACTTAGCATGGAGAAAAATGGAAACTGATTTGCTATAATACAAACCACAAATACATGTTTTGTTTTTCTTTTTTGTTTTGTTTTTTTCCTGATAGGTTTTTCTTTAGGTAAAACTTGAGTTTTTCAATTGATAAAAATGATAGGACTGGCTATAGCTCAGCGGTAGAAGCAGAACGTGTGCTCATCAGGTGTGACCCCAGCCCCGCAGTAGGGGAGGGAGTTATGTTTTCTTTTCTTTTCTTTTGCTTTTGACTTCGCTGGCTCTCAGTTCTGGAGAGGTTCATAAGTAAGCCTGTGCTTCTGAAAAGCCGCTCTGAGCCCAGACAGGGCCACCAAACTCCCCGAAACCCTTCTCACGCACCCCAGCCAGCCAAGAAAGCTGGCCTATAACAGTGCACTGGGGTCAGCCCATGGCACCATGGGGCTTCTGTGAGGAGTAAGCAGGGGCAGCAGTCAAACAGAGGTTCTGGGAGAAACACAGGCCTGCTGTGTGGAAAGCCTCCTGGCATCCGGCTTGTGCCAGCCCAGGAGCAGGAATGCATTTGCACAGAAGCGGAATTGTGTTGCTGAGTTAGCTGGCAACCTCACTGAGCATGTACAGCGTGGAGAGAGGCCAGGAGCTCCTGTCCCAGGTCTTATACCTCGTTCACAAATAGAAAGATGGACAGATGAACAGTGTGGGGGCACGGGGGGGCTGAGGGGGGTTCCGTGCTCTAGTGAAGGGCCAAGGCATTCGAGGGCTGGCCTGTCCGTCCACATTGGACAGAATGGGACTGTGGTGGACAGGAGGACAGTCACCACCCAGTGACGGTAAGACGTCTCCTTATCTTTTTTGTTTGTTTGCTTGTTTTTCCAGACAGGGTTTCTCTGGCTGTCCTGGGACTCACTCTGTAGACCAGGCTGGCCTCGAACTCACAGAGATCCTCCTGCCTCTGCCTCCCTGAGTTCAGGGATCAAAGGCGTGCGCCACCACCGCCACCCAGCGAGGTCTCCTTATCTTTCTAGAGGAAGACTGGAAGCTTTTCTGTGGTCGATTGGCTCCAAACTTACATTGGGCTTTTAAAGTTTATCTGCTGTGCTGGCGCCTCTTATGAGGTAGTCCCCTGCGGCGGTCCTGTCTGCAGAGCCTATCATAGACACCTAGGCTGTGCCCATTCCCGCTCACAGACCCCACCATGCCCTTTGCAGGCTGGCAGCTGCTCTAACCAGCGAAGGCAGGCTCTGGGCTCCCGCTATCTGTGCCACGCCGGGAAGCAGCCGTCACATGCCGTCGGGTGGACCGACCTGACCCAGCGTTCAATAGAATCTGATTTCCTTTCTCTAAAGCAAATAGGACATTGAAAAGAAACTGATCTGTTGGTGTGGTAAGGGGTTCAAAATGAGCTTAAGATATGTGGGCACGCGTTGGGGGCGGGGGCAGGCGACAAAAAAAGCTGAGGGCTATGTCTGTGGACGCCAGCAATCTTGGTCTTTTCTCGTCCCTTCTTGCTGGGGCTTGCAGACCAAGGGCTGGGAATGGGGCACAAACACACCCAGGCCTATGGTCTGGAAAGAAACAATGAAGGTGGCGTGCTGAGTGCAGACTTATGAAATGTCCCTGTACCCGGGAGGGGTGGTTACATGACATCGCCAACATCGGGGCAGGCTGCTGCTTGTTAAGGACACTTCCCAGAGCCACTGATGCTACCTGCTTGGGCCGGCTGTGCCTTGCTCTGTTGTACTGGACATTGCCCAAACTGCATTCCCGCTGGCATTAGCAGGGCATCCAGATTGTGCAGGCCCCAGCCAATGATGCCCTGCTGAGTATGCCCAGAAGGGGGAACTGGGGGTCAGGAATGGCAGGAAGGTAGACCTCCCTAAGCCAAGCATCCCAGGGGAGGCAGACACTTCCCTCAGGGATCCAGAGGTTCACTCTGAGGCCAGTGTTGTGTGGAGAAGGAGTAAAATCTCAGGGATTCAGCCATGCCCACAGGCCATGCAGGTCCTGCAGGGCAGCCGCCTATGGCCTGCCGATGGGCTTCCCGGAGTCAGAGAGGGCAAAAGAGAACAGAGCTGTTGATTGGGCAAAGAGAGAGCTGAGGAGATGCCGAGCACATAAATGCATGTGGGCCTGGTTCAGATGTGACATAGTCCTGAGTGACTGCTCTGTTTCAGGCAGGTGAAACCAACATCCTTGATGGGAAAACAATTGAAAACAAATGAAATAGAACCTGCTCTGAGAACAGTAACGACCAAGAACAACCTGCATCCTTTCTGGTCTCTCTGGTCCCCAGTTCAGTGCCCTCTGCCTACCAGATAAGGGAGGAGAGACATAGCAAGCAACCCCGCCCTGCCCATCCCCCGCAGGGCCAGCCTCTCTGTCACCATCACAGACAACACCGGGCCAGGGCAGGCCCCAAAGGGCCACCTAGAAGCAGCGGTGAGTGCGGTTTGAGAGGGGGCAAGAGGGTACCTGCAGGCCTTCGGAGGCAGAGGCAGGTCCCTGCTACCCAGTTCAGGATGCTTCTGTTGTTTCTAAGAGTTGTTGGAAAAATCCCCAGAGGAAACAAACACCTGTTCTCTGTTATCCCCACACCCTTGAAAAACACATACCAGAATTACAGATGCCTGCTCTTTAATCTTACAAACACACTGTATCGTGCTGAACACAGTGTGTACGGTGTGTGTTTGGACAAAACTCAGGGAGAGGGAAAAGAAGAGAAGAGAGGGGAGAAGGAAAGGGAGGAGGGAGACGGAAGAGAAGAGAGGAGAGAGGGGAGGAGAGAGGAGAGGGAGAGAGAGAAAATCAGTCCAGAGACCTGGGCTACTGCTGTTCCTCACTACACACCTTCACGGGTACACAGTCTCCCTCTTTACAAGGTGACGTGGGCAGACACAAAAGACACCTTGGCATCTGCGTTACCCATCATGGAGGCACAGCCGAGGTGCGAGTTCCCCAGAGCAGCATGCTAGGTCCCCGCACACACATTCTCCTGTACCAGGTTGCACTCTGGTCTGCTGTGGATTGACTCTGCACTATCAAGATGTTCAGTAGGGTTCGGAATATCCCGTCTACCCTGCTCCCCTCACTGGGTCATTTGCTTCTCCATATCAACCTCTTTGGATAGTCAACTGTGGACCCACGTTTGCCTCACAGGACCCTGGCTTTAGCCGAGCAAATGAGATGTTTGATAAAAGCTGGTAAAAACTGATGTTGCAGAAAATGGGTAGAAATTTCCACTCGGCGAGGCCTCTCGGAAGGGACAGATGTGCCTAGTTCACTGTGAAGTCCCAGGCTGGCTGCAGGGGCTCTGCTTACCTTCCTCGGGGACTTAGGGAGCTGTAAGCACAAGGCTTAGTGGAGTTATACTTCTGTTCAAAAAGATGATAGCACAGAAGGGGCCTTTGAAGTTGCTAATCCACACAGTTTATAAATGTGCCAGTATGCATTAGAGCCTGCCTGGTATTCTCCACAGTGTAAACACTTGGGATTTTTAAGAGTGATCTGGTTCTTAGAGTTGTCAAGGAGGTGCCCCACAACCCTGGCATTGGCCGCACACGCCCTGCTGGTGGATCCTTGAGCGATGGGTGGGGTCATCACATCCTCACTAGTCTGGCTCTGCTCAAACCTACTCCACGGCGTCTGCTTCTTACCAGGTCCCTCGTGACATGTACCAAGTTCTGGAGTGAATAGTACTTTCCATAAGCAACTGGGTCCACGCTCCCGGAGGCTGTTTCCTGTTTATGTTCCGAGGCTCGCATGAGTGAGTCATGTGTGCCAAACAGAAACCACTACAGCGCTCGAAGCCGCAGTCCAGCCTTTAACCGGGTGTCCCTCCCTGAAAGCCCACTCTATTTTTGACTTAACTCAGGGGCCTTAGCAGCTGCTGGCAAGCGATTAAAAACGAAACAAAGGCAGAAGAACAGGTGTCAGGGCTGGTGCTGCCTCAGCACGGTGCATCTATTGCATTACGCCCTTGTTCCCTCTAAACACTCCGTCCCACACGAATGGAAGTCGGCCGCCCTGTGGGAAGGGCAGGGCCGCTGCTGTGTGGCTGAGCCTGCTGCCCACGGCGCTGGGATATGTCACCAGCATCTAAGTGGGCATTCCCCACACATTTCCCACACGGTCCCATCTGTCCTCAAGACATCTCGTGACCCAAGGTCTTAGAAGAAACTGAGGCACAGAGAACGAGACCACTTTCTTAGGGGTGGGAACTTACAATGGAAGCCAAGCGGGATGCACACCTTTCTCCTGCCTCCCTCTAGACAGAACTCTCACTGTGGGTGACATCAATTTGCCAGAGTGCATTAGACTTGAGACCTCGGCGGGGGGCAGGGGGGCAGTCCCCATGGTCTGTATTGCCAAGGTAGTAATAACGGATGCACAGAAGGAGCATGTTTTTAAGATTCTTCGGAGTCAGGCAAGAGGGACGTGGGGGAAACAAGCAGGAAGCCTTCTAATGTTGGTGTGAGTAAAATCTGCTTGTTCAAGAGACCTCACAGACTCCCGTGGAGGCGACCTAATCAGCACGGGCGTTTCCCTTGGACGTCGGGCCTGGTAGCGGGCTGTGGGACCTGGCACATTGGATGTAGAGGGGGCGGTCCTTCCCTGCTTGCCATGTAGCTTGATAAAGGATCTTGTCAACCAAGGGAGCGAATTAACAACATATATACTGTCTGAAAATAGGTTCAGGGGTTCATCCTCAACCTATTTAAGGGCTAAGTTTAACGGCCAAGTACACGGCAGGCAAGGGCTCAGAGGGGAAGGGCCCTTATAAAGTCATCTGGAGGAAGGGGAAGTCCAGCCCACGGTCCTCCAGCTGCGGTGCCTAGATAAACAGCAACCAGGCCTCACGCCTGGGAGAGGTAGGATCTTATCAGGGACCGTGTGACATAAGGCGCGTCAGCACCTGGAGAACTTTGCTGTTGTTAATGCTAGCTGGGGTCCGGCAGAGTAAGAAAAGGGGGAGCAGCCAAACGCCTTCAGTTTTCAAGGTGAGAAATTCAGCGTTCAAAGCGCGCTTCAACCCCCTCTTAGCTCTAGGCCAGTCCCCATCTCACCAATTATCGCTATAGCACAGGCCCCTCTAGCTGGCCGTGGCAGCGTCTGCGTTCTCAGGATCACATGGGAGGAAGGAGATTAACCATAGAGCTCCTTGCTGCAAGTGTATCTTGCTCTTTGGTTTGCTGAAAAAAACCAAACCGGAGGGCTTTTCGAGACCCTTCAGTCTTACGTGGGTTCCCCAGAGTATCATGACAGCAGGGGACAATGTAGGGGTGAGCCCTGAAGCTCTCCCGGTGGGCTGTAACTGGCAGGAGAGGAGGGGGCTTTGCTTCAAGGCTTTGGGCAGAGATTGCACATGGCTCGGTGCTGATCCATGCTGGGAGCCAGTGGTGGCTTAGGGATGACTGCAGTTGTATCTTTGTACAAATGCTTTGTGTTTGGAGTTTCCAGGGACACATACTGCCAGCCCCCGAACGTGCAGGCATTGTCTCAATCATATGGCAGAGAAAGCAGAAACCGAAGTGGCTCTAAGGATCCCTCTGCCTCTATGTTTTAATGGAGACAATGACCAGCCTGAAGGCAGAACTGACCCGGAACCCAGCAGCCTGGCCATCCAGGAGCAGGAACGTCTTATAGTACTCTATAAGCAAATGTGTGTCACTTCCTCGTTTCTCCTGAGGGTCCCCTGATGGGCTGTCACACAACACAGAAGCGCTCTTATGACGTGTTCGTGGGAGGGCACTGTGGCTGTGCAGGAGTCTATATGGTGGATACTGTTGAGTCCAGCCTGGCAGGGATGAACCAGAGCTGGATAAATATCCTAACAAAGGCAGTGACATTCTGGAGCTGGGGCCTTTAACCCACACCCAAATGTCAGACTTATTAAGAATGTGTCTGAGGGCCACCCAGACCTGTGTAATCAGAGGCAAGCCCGGAAACCTGTGCTATCTCAAGCATTTCATGGGCATATGATAAGAATCGAGCTTCTCTGCTCTTTGCTCAGAGAAGCAGCCAATTCTCTGAGTGCCAGTGCAGGTCAGTCACGTGGGATGAAGAGAGGGAGCGGTAGGTCCCCTGACCCCTGTCCTTCCTGCTGATTCAGTGGCTGGACTGGCCATCCTGCACCTGGCCAGCAGCCTGCTTCCAGCTCTACTGGGCATGTAGCTGAGTCGCCAGGGGCCCCCAGGGTCCTTGGCTCGGAGAATGATGACTTGGTTCAGCAAGGCCCAGGAAATCCACCCTTCAGGAAGAGGTGCAGCCTAGGCCACCAGCCAGGGATTGCAAGATCCTGACAAAGGTAAGCTTTGGCCAAGTCCCTGGCTTTCCTGGGGTGGAGCTGTAGGCAGCAATGCTGAGCATACAGGTCTCCTAATTTCTCGGGGCTATCCTTATATGTAAGTCTTTCCACTCGCAATGCAGCCTGGGTAACATAGTCTCCAGATTGAGGCTGGAGTAGAGAAGGGCAGAGTAGAACTGTTTTATGTTCTGAACGATGCTCCAACCTGTCTGTTGGAGTCACATCTGTCACAGACAAGCTTCCAGCCTGGACAGACAGATAGACACCTGGACAGACAGACATCTGGCTGAGACTCCAGTGGGAGCTGACTGCACCCAGAGCCGAGACTGGAGGTTTTCTTGCTGGATTATAAAAACCTACAATGAAGCCTTCTTGGGATCTAGCTGCCAGGGAACAATTAGTTTTGAATCTTTAGGCGTCAGGGATGTTGTCTGCTTTTCCCAGGTTGCATGCAGACGGTTAGCTCTTTTGGCTGGCCAGGCAGTAAGGTAAGGGTCCCTGAAGAGAGCTGTTCCTTCCAGGTTCCATGGGCAAAGAAACTTTTCTGATTGGTGGGGTGGTCCTGATACCTTCCACTCTGGTGAGAGCCTCACCCCAGAACTATCTGGCTTTTAATTCCAGCAGCTTCCCTGACAGAAGACACATAAGTAATGGCAGCTGACTTTACCACAGGTCAGGCTAGCAGCCAGGAGCCCCAGGGCCTCCTCTAATTTGTAAATTAATTAGCATATGACAGGTAGGAAGTTCAATGTTAAACACATGCAAATCTATTCCAATTGCCAAACAATTTGGAATTCGGAGAAAGGCCTGGCCCTCCATTCCCCACAACCTGTAGCATCTCTGCCTCCAGGCATCCTGCCCAGCTGTGCATAATCACCATCGTGGGCCTCACCAGAGGGGGTGATGCTTCCCTTATATCACCCAGCCTTTTAAGGAGGGAGTCCCTGTCCACTGTCACTCTCTTTGAAGATGATACTGAGTGGTTCTAGGAACCAGCTCCCTTTCCTGTAGAGCAGTGGTTCTCAACCTGTGAGTCTCCACCCCTTTGGAGGGTTGAACTAAGACCATCTGCATATCAGATATTTACAATTCATAACAATAGCAAAATTACGGCTATGAAGTAGCAACGAAAACAATTTTACGGTTGGGGGTCACAGCAGTAGGAAGGTTGAGAAGGTAAGAGCAAAAGGTATGTTTTAAACTTCAATTACTGTGCCTAAGAGACATAAGAACAGATAACTTCTTGGAGTGCTGGGTGGGGCTGTTCAAGCGAGATACAGAAAGACAGAATCCTGAACCCTGCCTGCCCGAGGGCAGATGCCCTCCTGGGATGTCGGGTGGGGACTGTCTAGATCCCATTTGGTTGATCCTACTGCACCAGATGTGCTCCAAATGCACCAGATGTGCTTAGTCACCGTAGGTGGGAGATGACCCAGTACTTAATGCACACAATTTGGGCACCATAAGGTCATCGAGGCGTTAAATGAGACAGCGGTTCTGTTGAAGGGCAGGGGCACTCACATTCTTTGGTGTTGGGAGGTGCCAGGAGGCAGGAGTAGCAGACCATGCCGTAGATGTTCCTGGGTCTGTTCTCCAGCATGTAGTAGCTGCAGGAAGAAGACGAGACAGAGCAGGTGAGGGACGGGTACCACCCAGGCTCAACCCAGGCTTGAGACAGCGTGGTGAGGACCCGACCTGCCAACAGCCCTCTGGGCTCACTGAGTTGCTTGGGGTGTTTAGAGTGTCATGAAGTGAATCGTTCTTTTTCCAGGACCGGGATGACTTAGGGCCTGACTTCACGTTTGTTCCTTTTCTGGGGTGTGTGTGTGTGTGTGTGTGTGTGTGTGTGTGTGTATCTGTGTGTGTGTGTTTGTGTGCATGCATGTGCATGTGTTTGTGTGTGCTCATGTGTGTATGCATGCGTGTATGTGTATGTGTGTTTGAATGTGCATTTGCATGTATTTGTGTGTGTGTGCATGCACGTATGTGTATATGTGTGTATTTGTGTGTGTGCATATGTGTTTGTGTGTGCCTGTGTGTGCTCGTGTGTGTATGTGTGCATGTGTGCTTGGGGGGGTGTTACTGCCTTCGGGGCTTTCAGCAGTAGTTCCCATGTGCCACCACATGTGGGCGCTGGTGAGCTCCCTGTGTCTCTCCCCTCTCAGTCACCCTTCTCAGAGCCGGCAGCTTGGTGGGGTTGTTGGCAAACGCCTGTACATCCCTGGGGCCCTTGGGACCCCTCAACTGTCGAGTGGGTGAGAGTGCCAGAGACAGGAGACAACTACACTGGCCAGAGCGAGACCAGGTTCCGATCCAACCATCGCCGTGGGGTTGTGTCGTCCGGAGCTGCGCTCAGAGGCAAGGGTGCCGCGCTCAGGGACACCGCTTCAAGTCCTTTACGCCCATACTCCTGCCACTACTCGAGCCCCACCCTTCAAAGGACCCAGCCCCCAGCAGCTACCCCGCCCTTCCCATAGGGCCACATTTTCTTTGACATTTTGGCTTATGTTTTGGCGTGAGCCATTTTCCATAAACAGACGCTGTGCGGTGATTGCGAGGCCATTTATCACACCGTGAGAAGAGAAATCCAATGGAGTAAGAGGGTTTCAGTGCTTCAGCACATCTCTTTGTCTGCCGGGGGATCCACTGAGGTTTGTTCCCTAACCTCCTCCTGTGAAGGCCCTCCCGGTGGCTGTGGGCGGTGAGAGGGGGTTGGGCTGGGAGACTCTGGACCCCAGCCTGCCCGAGCTTGGACCGGTACCAGTAACACCGGGGTTGTAATTGCTTGCCCTTCCTCAAAGCCTTTTATCCGCAGATCCCTGTGGATCTTGTAAACATTAATTAACCAATGTCAAAAACACCCCTCAGAGAAGCCACAAACAGTTTAACTGTTAAGCCTTCTGGAAAAAAGCTCCCAAACACAACCTCTAGTTCCTTAAGAAACCGTTTCTGCCAGTGAAGAAGCTACACAGGGGCTAAGGTGGATCTACCCAGCAGGGGGCAGGTAGCCTCAAGCTGCTCAGCTCAGCAGCAGCTTGTAACAGCCCCTTCCCAAGTCCAGGCTCCTAAGTCCCACCTGGTTAAGCTCAGGTGTGGAGACCGATGAGGGGAAACCTTGCTCTTGCCAAGTACTAAGGGGGACGACTGTTGGTAAACACTGGCTGGACAAGTTAATGAATGCATGATATTCTGCCCCACAGATCTAAAGCCAGCTTGCTATAACAAAATTTTTTTAAAGATGGGTTGGCTCTAGGAAACTGTTCAGAAGTCGCATGGCCTACTTGGCACACGTGTCAAATGCTTCCAGAGGAGAAGCCACCTTATCCTAGCATGTATTGCTGCTAGAATCTTTATGTATATATGTGTTCCTGTGGGTGTGCACATGTCTGCTTGCAGTGCACATGCTTGTGTGTGCAAACGCGTGGAGACCAGAGGTCACTGCCTGGTACCTTAGCTGATTTGCTCTCTACCTTATCGTTAAAGACAGGGTCTCTCCCTGAGCCCGAGCTCACTGACTCAACTCAGCTGATGGGCTAATGAGCTCCAAGGACCCTCCCACCACTTCCGGCTTTTATGTGGATGCTGGGGATCTGAATTCAGATCTGCGCACTCACACACCAGGCACTAAGACTGAGCCACCCCTCCAGCCCGGAGAACATTTTTCAATGCTAGGCTTTTCTTTCGGGACTAAGTTAACCTAAAAGTTTGCACTTGTAGTTCTGCACACAGCTAGACAAGAGTGGAGAACACTGGCCTGTCTCTGCCATCCGACAGTTTCTTCAATCAGGGGGAAATGTGTGTGTGTGTGTGTGTGTGATGAAATCTAACCCTTCCCTCTTGCCTTGCCCTCACCTCCTGTTTTCTCCCACACACATCTTTCCCAACAGGAAAGCCCCATGTGCTGCTATTGTTCAGCGAGTGTCCGGGCCACATGCGCTTACAGAACCGAGAAGGGGAGCCAGTACCTGCCAAACCACAGGAAGGCGAGTGGGCCAGCCTGCAGCCTTAGAAAGACAAACAGCAGGAAAACCTGCATCCTGGCTCTTAACCACAGGGGTTCATGGAGCTAATCTGTCCCACCTGCCAAAATGCCCATAATCCTTTGTGACAGCATGAGAGCCTCATTTTTGTCCTGCAAGTTGAGGGAATGTGACAAGAAGTGGGTCCTGCCATCTATGGAGCTCGAGATCCTCAAAGAGCGCTGGAGACGAGGGGTGGAGTGCGGACGTCCTGTTTCGTGGCTTTGGAGTCAGGAGTGGTTGATTGAACAGACCTGTCTCACTGCACGCCACACAGAACCAACCACCAGTTTCCACACTTGTGGATGAGTATGCACTGGCGCCCCTCCCTCAAGCCTCGATCTGTCCCAGGTGCTGAAGAGAGAGAGAGTGCTCAGGACTCCTGGGAACATGCTTCGGGACCCACGCAGCTCTGCCAGTGGCATCTGCTTGAAGCTTCCAGAGGCAAGGGAGCTCACTATCATTACCAAACACCTTCAGAAAGCGCTGGCTGGCATCTGCCTTTGAGCAGAGCAGTCACTGCCTGACCCAGGCTTGTCTGTTTCAGCTAGAAAGTCTCTGTGGCTCTAAGGGGAGATGAAACCACCGCATACAGACCCCGGAACAGAATGACACTGCCTCCACGGACCTCTGACGTGATGCAATCCCAGGACTCGCCTATAGCCACTTGAGAGCTAGGTGCGTGGGTCGTGGGCTCCTCCGTGCAGTGGCCCATGCTCCCGCGCCGTGAAGCTGCCTCTCGGATCCCATCTGGACCAATGGTCCCAGCACAACCGGTGCTCAACACTCATGTTGTGGGAGAGTTTGGTCTGGGTGTCTCACGGCATTGGCGTTTACACATCTGGCCTCACCTGTCTCCACCTCCCCACTGAGAATCTTTCCTCCCATGCCCCACATCTGAACAAACAGCACCACTGTCCACACTGGCCCAGGGCGGGCAGACACCCGTGAGTCTTCTTCTGTACCTTGTTCCCTCCTTGGGCCTCTGTCTAGTTGCTGGGCAGCCCTTGGACTCTTGCCACCCTCTGCCTCTGCCCCAGTGCCCCGCGCTCCCCACCCTGTCTTGCTCCCTTGTGTCAGGCTATTTCCCTTGCCACTGTTAAAAGGATCCTGCTGCCACCGAGCCCTGTCCATCCTTCCGACTGGGCATTCTGAGCAGGGTCGGGGTGGGGGGCCCTGCGTCAGCTGCAAGCTGAAGACCCAAGTCTTCAGTGCTGGTTTCTAGAACACTTCTATCTGGCTCTACCTGCCTCTGGCACCTCCACATCCCCTGGCATGAACTCCCCATGGGGGCCACACGGGACCCAGAGGACCAGGCCCTGTCAGATGCTTGCTGCTTTCAGGGAAAATCGATAACGAAAAAATAATGCAGTTGTTGAATGGCTCCTAAACATGGTTTATAGAGAGGAGCTGTTCTCAACTTGTGGGTCGTGACCCCTTGGGGTTGGATGACCCCATATCATATCATATCAGATACCGCATATCAGATCCTTACATTATGATTCATTACAGTAGCAAAAGTACAGTTACAAAGTAGCAACGTAAATAATTTTATGGTTG
>JAMJFZ010001963.1:0-45000 GCA_026225945.1 Cricetomys ansorgei | reverse complement strand
GGTCTGCAGGGAGGGCACTGGTGGCACAGTCCAGTAGTCTGGTTGTGGTATTCATTCTCGCCACAACTGGAGTCCTCTGCCTTGGCGGAGCACATCAGAGACACCTGCCATACACAGGGTGCTTAGCTTCTGCACCTTCTCAAGATGCAGATGTTGTGTGGGGAGAGTGCCCAGAAAAGCTCACGTTGACCACCCCTGCCTCCCATCCTTACGACCACTTCCTCCTGACCCCACTGTCCAGACCCACCCTCTTCCCACACCCATCCTGCCTCGGATTCTCTGAAGGTTGTGAAAGAAGCACCCCTCACTTGAGTCTCCAGACACCTGGGTTCTACAGATGTCACACCCACCAGGAGGAATCCTGGAGAGCAGGAACTTTCTGGTCTTTCTCAGCTGTGAGCCCATCACACAGCTAACCCATCACTGACATGCACTGAGGGGCATTCCTATCTACAGGTTCTGTGAGGGGAGTGCCAGGTAAACGTTCCAGTTAGGACAGCGGGCAGCCTGGGTTTAGGAGGCTAATGGCCGTCTAAGGTGGTTCGCTGGTGAAGACTGTGGCCTGAGGGAAGCCCCCGCCCTGCAGGAGCTGAAGTAAGCACGCAGTGGGAGCGGGCACTCGGAACCACTTACCACCAGCACCGGGAGCCAGGACATCCACTTGCAGTCCCCCACGTGGGCCATGCTCTCCTGGAAGCGCACCTGAAAGACACGCGGCATCGATATCAGGTGACCCGGCTGCCTTCTCCTCCATTGCATCCCAGTGGACGGAAGGAACTGCCAGCAGACAGCAGGGGCAATGGCACACCCCAAAGAACAGATTCTAAGCTGAGCTCCGGGCTGATGACCACGGGGCTGGCTCAGGCACCCTCGCCAACATCACCCTGTGTTGTGATGAGGGGAGGCTGAGCACATGGCCTGCGTGTGTGTGTGTGTGTGTGTGTGTGTGTGTGTGTGTGTGTGTGCGCGCGCGCGCGCGCGCATGCGCTGCTGTTAACCTGGGAACCGGGGTCAGCGTTTCCCATGTTCTTCAGTGTGAAGTGTAGTCTTGTGCAAGCGTTAACTGTGAGGTGCCCTGGGCTAATCCTGCCTGTTGGGACGAGAATCTTGGGGATGCTGTTGGAGTCCGGTCCACGCCCTTGCTCTCACAACCCACAGGAAGGGTCTGTCCTCTTTTGGGGAGGCCATTAGAAGGGAAGAGTGAGATAATGCGGTTCAGCCACCTCAGCTGAAACAACCGAAGGCCAGACGTTAGGTGACTTGTCCGAGGACAGTCTCAGTCAGGGGTTCAGGCGCTGGCACCAACTCTACATCGGTGCACTGCTCACCTTTTTACTTTGAATTGGAGACCTGAGCTGCCAGGTCAAGCTATTTAACCCTGGAGCATGAGCATTGATTACCCTACATGCTAACAAGCGATGATAGGCTCGTGGGAGCTGCTGGATGCCCCAGGGGCCACACTATGGCTACCATGTCAGCGCTTGGGGTCGGGGGCATTAATTACAAACAGCACACTCTGTTTGAAAAGTGAAGCATTCTAGGAACCTTCCAGAACCCACAGCTGACTTAAGCCTCAAATCAAATTGAGGCTTCAGAAGCCCCTAGATCTTTTATCCCACATTCTCTTGTCTTGTGGCCGGTGATGGTAACTGGTGATTTCCCACGACACATAAAAGAATGTTGAGCAAAAGGCTCAAAGCAGACATGGCTGGAAGTCACCCCCCACCTCACCCCCCCACTCCACCCCACCCCCCCACCAAACCTCGCCTCTTCTTCCCTGCTTGTAGGAATTTGGTCCTACAATATTCTAAAGACATTGAGAGAAGTAGCCAAAGGATCTTGTATTGAAATGAAGGAATATAGGGGCTGGAGGGCCCAGTGGTTAAGAGCACTGGCTGTTCTTCCAGAGGACCTGGGTTCAATTCCCAGCACCCACATGGCAGCTCACAACTGTCCGTAACCCCAGTTCCAGGGGATCTGACACCCACACAAGGACATACATACATGCAGGTAAAACACCAGTGCACATGAACTAAAAATAAATAAATCATTAGAAAAAGAAGGAAAATAAGTTTGGGAGCCCAAGTCAGGTAGGGTCAGGGGTCCCTGAGCATTTGGGTGTTTGTGCAGCTCTGCTTTCCGGATCCCAGAAGACTTACGGCCCTACTCAAGTCTGGGCTCTAGACTAAGAGTGCACATTTAGGAGAGAAACACCTAAGTTGTGAACGGGCAGAGAGGCAGGTTTTCTGAGCTTGGAACTTACAGCTTCCAGGAACCTGTTTCCTTTCTGAGCAGTCCTGTCCAGTCTCCTGCCTCGTCCCCACGGAGCAGTAAGTGTTCACACAGTATGTTTTTTCTGCCTGTTTGTTGTTTATGTCTTCAGCATGTGTGAGGCCCCGGGTCTGGCCGCCAGGGCTCAACTACCCACTGCGGAGTGACGAAGACTTTATACGTGAGACCTGCCCGATGCCTGTGAAGCATCTGCATGCACAATGCACAGGAGGGGTCTGAGAGACAGTGTCCTCACAGCACACGTTGTGTGTCAGGAAGTGAAAGAAGTAAAAAGCAAAAATAAAGTAAAATAAAACGTGAAGGTGGAGAGTCGGCCAGGGACTAAGATTTGAGCGGATGGCTTTACTGTTGCTCTGTGAACTTCGTGACCTGTAAAAGACCACGGAGCTGCCTCACTGTGGGGACAAGCGTGTTTCCAAGAACTGTCTGAGGATGGGCATTCTGCAAGAGTCCTGAGGGACCCAGCCCCAGGGTCTCTGGCAAGGCCTGGAGTGACAGGGTCTGGGTCTCCTGTGGGCTCCTCCACACGGCTCGGGTACCTCAAGGTTGCGCTCACAAGGTCAGTGCTGTCTATTGGGTGGCCTGGCAGAAATGGCCAGGCTTCCAGACTCTCGCACTTAAGGCCTGTGAAGCAAGATGAAAGTGCCCAGCGTGCCCTCAGCTGTGAACTTGTTTTCCTTCTGGCAAGGAGCAAGCTGGAGCAGGCAGCGGGGCGGGGTGGGGGCGGGGTGGGGGGAGGCGGGGAGACCCAGCTGGGGACGCCCTAGGTTGTGAGGCTGGCTACAGCCCTAATGGGTGGAGGTGGGCAGCAGAGGTCAGAAAGGGGGCTGCTTCCTCCCACACACACCCCTGCCTCGGGCCCAAAGCTCTGACCTTGCCTTCAGGACAGTGGGTTGAGCAGTTGAGCTTCCACCGTGACTGTGGATGGGGCCAGAGGCTCTCCGGCGACTGGAGGCCTTCCAAGAGGCATATTAATGGTTTCTAATTTAATTGACTTCTAATTATAGCAGATTCTTGGGAGCTTCCCCGAAACAAGGGAGAGGGCTGGGCCCGTACATTTGGTGCCAGGTCTAGAGTGTTTATTGAGAGGCTCATTAACGATGCGCCTAATAAAACCGGGGTCAAAAGGAAAACAAATAGACAAACGTGAACGAAAGGCTAGCAGCGTCTTCAGTGCTAGGCCCATCCTCCTGCAAGGTGTAAGGTCTGGGTGCGGAGGGACGGCCCTGTGGTCAGCGCTGTTCTGAGCATCTAGGACACAAATGGCAGTCTGCCTAGCCCGGAGACGGGGCTCAGCAGGGAGCAGCTGTGACCTCCCAGCTCTTTGGGGAGCCCCAGCCCCCCACACTGATAGAGGTGCAAGGACTACGAGCTGATAAAGCTGTCTTTAACCAGGAGGCCCACGGCTGGGGTGGGACGACAGTGACACCTTCTCCCACCTACCTGCAAGCAAGGCTGCTGCTTAGCTTGTGTCATTGGTCAGATGGCCAGCGACCTAGGCCAGGGTCCTGCAAACCGCACCCACTGGGTAAATCACCAGCCCACACTGGAGTTCAGCCGCACTCACCTGCTACCTGGTGTCTGCAACATTTTTCATGGTCCAGCAGAGACCTGGGCCCAGGCAGACCACAGGAGCCATGGCTGCTGCTGGGTCCGGGCAGGGAGAGACTACTCCTCCCCTCCCTCTCCACTCTGCTTCCTGCCATCCCCACGTCCACACACTCTCTTCCTGGAGCAACACGACCTACTGTAGTAAGGCCAGCTCGTGACCCAGTGCGACGCACCTCACACCCCGCTTTTGTGACCTCCACTTGAAGCAGGCTCAGTTCTTAGGGTCACTCTCTAAGTCAGGAAATGGAGGTTCCAGGAGGCTTAGTAATCCTCATGAGATGTGACAATCCCTGGCTTCCAGTCCCTACGCATTTTAATATTTTTAGCACTGGGCTGGGACAGCGGGGTCCATTTCATGATTGTCTCTGTAGCGTCCTGGAGGCTGGGGCTGCACAGTCCCTGGCACAGGAGCCCGTGAAGTGTGGGCTAGAGGTCAGGCATTCCGGGCCGTGAACTCAGCCCCCTGTTCTCATTCCTCAGTTTCATGTGGTAATTTCTTCCCCCTGTGGCTCCTTCCTCTACGGCAGTCTCTGACACTGGATGGTGTGACCTCAGAGAACCAGGACCAGTGAGGCTCTCTTGGGCACAAATGTGCTTGGGCCAAAGTCCTCATGGTCCTTCAGGAATTCTCTCGTCTGCCTTCTCTTCCCTCTAGATCAGCGTTTCTCAACCTGTGGGTCGCGACCCCTTTGGGGGTGGAATGACCCTTTCACAGGGGTCACCTCTTTGAGGGGCTGCACAAGCCTTCTCTATAAAACTGGAGTGACTCGGCTCCTTGTCTAGCTGAGTGACTGCCACGGCTAGGAAGGGCTTGGAAACCCTGCGGAGGTGATGGGATTAGGAAAGCGGAGTGTCTGTGTGGCAGCCTTGCAGGCCCGGAGCATGGACTTGATCTCCTCGGTGTGCGCTGCCAGGAGTCAGCACCATGAACAGAAGCCTTCTCTACAGTCCAGAGGGACCCACACTGGTCGCCAGTGTTCTCGGCTTTGCTGCTCCACATGGAGCCCCAGGCGATGCAGTCCCGGGCCCTGTGCAGACCTGCGGTCAGCTCACACCGAGGGGAGCTGCATCTCTACCATATCTGGTGCATCTGAGCACACCGAGGTCTGAGAAGTACAGTCTGCGTGGTCTCCTGGGAGCACAGTGTGCGTGAGAGGAGGAACTGAATGTTCAACTAAGCTCTACTCTTCCCAGGAACCCAGAAGGAAAGCCCTAGCCAGGTTTCTCCCCGCTCTAGTCTGCCGGCCACCATCTCTACATTCTGCAGTTGCCTTCGTTCTGTTGGTCCATGCACGCATGCATCCATGCTTCTATTAAACTGTGCATGCAGCTGTCTAGCAGACTCCAGGGGCAGAAAAGATAGGGGCCCTGCCTGAGGACAAATGCACCAAACGCCAAATTATACAGGAGTTTAGGTGCGCCGCCCCCAATCCCCTCCTCGGACCTCGAGTCCTTGCTATTCGCTATCACGGGGACAGCCCGGTCTCTGGCGCTCCGTGTTCTAGCCTGCTTGAATGAGGAGGGGTTCCTATGGGTTTATTTCCTATGGAGAGGGTACTGCCGTAGGCACCGCCTATGTCACATGTGTGGAAAAGACTGGGGCGATGTAGCCCTGCATGATGAGCAAACTCTTCTTCATAGCCACCTTTCCACGCGTGTGGGCTGAGGTTGCCTCTGTCCTCCATCTTTTTCTGCTCTACCCACTTGAGTACCTGGATGAGGCAATGAATGGCAGTCCTTGTCTACATCAGGCTGCAGGGACTGGGAGCAGAGGTCAGGCGGTTCCTGCATCTCCCCCAGCTCTGTGATACCCTTTGGCAGCCATGTCTTGTGGGAAGGAGGTGAGGCCTGCAGCAGGCTCCCCTAGCGCCTCTGTGCTGTGGAAGTTTATTTTTAGTATATATAAAGTAGTTGGTTTGTGCACTGTTGGGTGAGGGGCTGCCTAGGTCTTGGTGTTTTGTATTGTCTGCAGGTGTTGGATTTATGTGGGGGATGTTTGATTGCTCATGATCTGCACGTGCTATCAGTAGACCACCTAAGGAGTTCTGTATCAATAAAACACCTGAGCTCAGATGCTCAGGGTTCCACTGGCTAGAATGGCAATGGCTAGGATGGTGGTTCCCTGTGCTGAGGTCTGGAAGGGTTTGCACCTATGAATACTCCTCCTTGTCATCCTTTATGAGCTGCCACAGTAGGGGTACAACCACACCTCCGCAGCGTGAGGCTGGACACTGGCAGTCAGCAATGTGTGGGAGGCAGCTGCAGGGCCAGGTCCCCCATATCCCCCCCACTCTCTTCTCCTGCAGGAGGATCCTGAGAGGAGGCCGCTGGTGGCCTCTTCCCCATGCTTTAGGATTCCCTGATCTCCCCAACGGTTCCCCAGTTCTCTCCAACAAAGATAGACCCTCATTCCCACCAGAAGCTGGGGCTCACGCAGCAGCTAGAAGCACTTCTGCCTGGTGATTGATGACGCAGAGGGGAGAGCTAGTTGTTGCTCAGTGGTGCAGGGGTCAACTCATCTCCCTTTCTTGTTGTTGGAAAATCTGCTTCATTTTCTCCCCTAGCCCCTCAGGGTCTTCAGATCATGCTTGGCAGGACATTGTACCTCTGGCCTCCATCTTCAGTGACTGTTTTGAACCAGGGGCCTCCATTTCTTCTGTTTGCTACTAGGCCCCATGGCAAGTGAGGCCGCCATGTTCTGCTGGAAAAGGACTCCCATGGCCACACGGCTAGGACAGCACAGAGCAGAGACTTGGCGGTTTCATCAAGCAGAGTCCCAGGGAGACAGATAACAAAGTGGAGACAGAAATGCTTGCGCACTGGGCACGGAGCAGTTGGAGGCACTGAGAAGTTCAGACTGCCTCACATAAGGGTAGAGGACCAGGCACCACAGGCACAGAAGGTCTTCATTCGGAAAGCTCTCGGCGATGAGCACAGAGCTGGGAGGGACGTCTGACTTCTGCTCCCTCTCACGGGTTATGGGCCGTCTGTGTCCTCTCAGGGGACGCTTGCACTTGGAAACAGAATACAGGGCCAGGTACACATGTGTCTTAGTAGTGGGTGTGCTCTAAGTACGTTGTCTTTATGCAGGGGTCACAGATTGCTGCTCCTGCCCAAACCTACATAGTACAGGCTGTGAAGAGAATAACCGGAGACACAAAAACAGAAGCAGAACTGCGTCACAAAGAGACTCGGTGAACGTGGGGCGTCCAAGCCTAACGGCAGTGAACACCCATATTCTGCTTCACGGTCAGCTGAACGTCTTTAACTTAAAGATGTATTTTATTTATGCACGTCTGTGCCTGTGTGTGTGTGTGGCTAGATGCAAACGAGTGTGGATATTCAGAGAGGCCATGAAAAGCATCAGATTCCCCAGGAGCCAGGGTTACAGGGGGTTTGTGAGCCACCAGACGTAGGTGCTGGGAAATGAGCGTGGGTCCTCTGCAGGAGCAATGCACACTCTTCATAGCCTAGCCATGTCCCCAGCCCTCATCTTGGTTTTTTGTTTAAATAAGTAGGAGAGCACTCTGAAGTAACAATTAAAAGCTAGTACAGTAAACACGTCGGTAACTCGATAGTTCATTATCATCCGCAAACGTGATGGATGGGCCGAAGGTAATTTCACTACGTGTTTCAATTTTAAGCAGTTGGCACCACAGTGGGTTTGTGTACACCAGCATCGCCACAAATGCACCAGGAATGCGTTGCGCTGCAAGGTTCTCCCAGCTGCAATGCCACCAGGACACAGGAATTCCTCGGCTCCGTTGTAATCTCACAGAATAACTTCTGTATACGCAGTTTGTGGTACTTGAGTGTCACGACACAGCCTGGTCCAGCCCTCCCTCCCTCCCTCCCTCCCTCCCTCCCTCCCATCTCTCTTTCTGTGTGTGGGCGCACAGAGCCCTCCCCTCGTGGTCTGCCTACCTGCCAGCCCACTGAGTACCTACTCTAGACTCTAAAATGACGATTAAAAGTCATACCGCAGACACGTAAGTAACACAGTAGCTCATTATCACGTAAGACCTGGCCTTGACAGTGGAGGCCCTGGGCAAGAGCTGCTTGGAGCCTGATGGAGTCAAGGGACCCTCAGGGGGCAAACTGGGCTTGCGTTCCAAGTATCGCTAACCGTGGTGGGAATACCATTCTGACTGACAGATGTGGAGTCGGGGCCCCCACAGAACATGAACGGCAGACTGATGGGGTGTGGAGGGAGGCAAGGTGTGCACGCCCTGCGGCGTGGCCTCCTGGATCCATTCTTCCTGCCATCCTTGTCCTCCTCTGCCTCCTCTGAAGTCACCATGCCGCTTGGGCTCACAGTTGTAGGGATTCGGAAGGCTGTGGGACTCTCGAGCGCCCTGGGTCAGTCCTGGGGGAGTGCCTGAGCTTGGGTGGGGACCCAAGAGCAGCCATCAGGTTCGCTACTGTCCCTTGGCCCCGAAGTCTAATGCCACCATCACTGTCACCGAGCACAGAGCACAGACGGCTGTCTCCATGGTTTTGAGACGCACCAGCCAAAGCAAGGCTAGGATGCGGGTCAGCACAGCCCGTAGGGGGGGAGTGCGGGGTGGGAGCGCGGGGTGGGACTCTTCTCAGCCTGCAGGCCCCGGAGACCAGAGCTTCACTGTTCTTTTAATGACTGTATTCTTACATTCACAGTGCTGACCAACTTAGTTTTAAATGGCCATCTTTTCTTTTGAGGAGTCACTCCTAATTAAACCACACAAGTCCTGTGTCCAGGCCGCAATTCTGATCATTTATACCTGCACACACCTGGACAGAGCTTCTGTCCTCCTCCTTCTCTCGGGCATCCTCCTGCCTCCTGCCCATGCCCCAGCTGTCACCGATCAGTTTTTTGTCATAACTAAAACAGGCAGGGATTTGCAATCCTGACTCTACTCCCCAATTGCACGGATGACAGGCAGTCCTCACCACGCTCTACCATCAGTGTCACAGGCTGGTCCCGTGAGTGCAAGCATGGCAGTTCCCAGGCTGTACCCATGTGTGCAAGCATGCAGTCCCAGGCTGTCCCCCTGTGTGCAAGCATGCATGTGTCCCCAGGCTGTCCCGTGTGTGCAAGCATGCAGTCCCAGGCTGTCCCCCATGTCCCAGTGGCAAGCATGCAGTCCCCAGGCTTGTCTGTCCCCCCTGTGGTGCAAGCATGCAGTCCCAGGCTGTCCCGTGAGTGCAAGCATGCAGTCCCAGGCTGTCCCCTATGTGCAAGCATACAGTCCCCAGCTGTCCCGTGAGTGCAAGCATGCAGTCCCAGGCTGTCCCCTGTGTGCAAGCATGCAGTCCCAGGCTGTCCCCTGTGTGCAAGCATGCAGTCCCAGGCTGTCCCCCTGTGTGTGCAAGCATGCAGTCCCAGCCTGTCCTCTGTGGTGCAAGCATGCAGTTCTCCTCTTTTGTTTGAACAGTCACTCAGCTATATCGCACGGCAAGATTTAGTGTCTTGTTCTTTTCTACTGCCAAGCCATGCTCCATCGTATTAGTAAATGAAACATTTTTTCATTTGCCCCATCTAATTTCTTTCCGTTATGATTGGCAGAGTCGGGCAGATCTCTGTGAGTTCAAGGCCAGCCTGGTCTACAGAGCGAGTTCCAGAACAGCCAGGACTACAGAGGGAAACCCCGTCTCAAAGAAACAAACCAAACTAAACCAAAATAATAATTTAAAAAAGATTACATTTTAAAAAAGTGGTTTTTGGGCTGTTTCCTGGACCTGGTGTTCTCTTGATGTAGGAGGCAGGTTCCCAGAGGGGAACTCCTAGCGTTCGCCTGTGCCTTTTTGGGCTTTCCCAAGAGACAGACACACACAGGTTACAGCCTCCCTTCCAGTCCACAGGGAAGTTGGGAGGCGCTACATTTCCAAACTGCTTTCACAGAGTTTCTAAAGGACCTGTGGCTGTTTTCTCTCAATGGCCAGGGAGACAAAAATACAAGTTCACAAGAGCCAGGAACAAAACGCATAGCCTCTTCCCAGCCAGCCATGAGTGTGGTAGGCGGGGAGGGTGGGTGGTTTAGAGCATCCTAGTGTTTGCCCAGAGCTGACACCTGCTCACAGCCTGCAGGAAGCGCTGGAAGCAACTGCTGCTGGCCACTGTATGTCGTCCCCTCAACAGAGCCTGCCAGATCTTTTACCACAGACTGGGAGGAGCAGCAGCCGGGCTGTGGCCTCTAACCCCAGGAGCCTCCTCTGGCCTAGGAGGGAAATTGGACGTCCAAGGAGACCCAGTCCACTCAGTGAGTCACTTACGGGTTTACAGCAACAGAGATGCATCCACGAGCGGGGGGGGACGGCAGCCCGAGAGAGCTTCGTGGATGCCCTCAGGCGTCTGTGTGATGTGGAGCACAGGCCCTGCTGTTGGCAGACGCTCCGTGGCATACAGACCTCCCTTTGCACCCCAGCACATGCAACATGGGTTCTGCAGAGTCTACAGAGGGGCGTAGAGATTGACCATTCTCTGCAAGTACACTGTCAGGAGTGCCTTGGGGGACGCCAAGGCACCTCGCAGGTCCTACAGACAAGCGGGGTTGTCAAGGCCCAGGCCCAGAGCTGCTCAGCATTTCTTCCTTTCTAGAGCTTTGGGGGCAGAAGTCCCAGAGCCAGAGAGCAGTTAAGGCTGGGCTCTGGAGGGCACAGACTCAAGTCAGCAAAGGGGCGGGCTCAGAGAGCTGTGGGTGTGGCTTCATTACATTCCTGTCATCACAACCTGGTGAAACCATGGACATACAAGGATCAATGTGCCCACTGTCTCCTCTCCTGGGAAATGTCAGTGGCGGCCTTGCTGCTCGTGTTCTGAGTGAGGCTGGAGAGGCCGGGACCCACCTCTCACCTGCCATCCATGCTGTGACCCATGAAGATTTCTAGAACTTTCTGCTTCCAGTACAGTATTGCTGTCTCCTCTACCCTGCCAATCAGCCTAGCTTACATCACCGCAGCCACACTTCCCACAAAGTGTTCACGCTCCAGGTACCTGGTGGGGAGGAGTAATGCGCTAAGATCACCCCATAGGAGCCCCCCCCTAAAAAAAAAACCTGAGCTCCGGGGCTCTAAATTTAAGCAGATAGGATTTAGTTTGTTTGTATTTCATAAGTAGGTACACTCCCAATTCTGGGGTTAGGCCACCCCCTTTGCCCCCACTAACAGACACAACCTAGCACAGGTGCTGCTCTGCACAAATGACCCGGATGGCGCAGACTATAAATAGCCATTATGAGTCCCCCTTCAATGAGCACTTTGTTTTTTCTATCTCAAATTCGAGTCCTGACATGAAGCAAGGAACTTGAAGATTTGGATCCTTCCTGTCAAAACCAGAGTCTTGTTCCACCGGTTTGAAAGAGCGTTCTCTTTGCAAGTACAGTAACAGGAAGGGCTCGGGGAGGCCACGATTCCATGCAAGCTCAGCCAGGACCCCAGAGATGGATCTGCTTTGTATCCCCAGGGCCTTGCTGGATGGAACAGAAAACGGAATCAGTAGGGTTGGGAGGAAAGCCTGCTCCTGGCTCCATTCATTTTTCATACAGCTAAGTCACTCACTAGCAGAGGCAGATTATAACACAATTACCCTCTACATGCTTTCCCACCTTTCCTCAAGGTGGGGGAGCTGAAGTTGTTGTTGAAGTCCTAAATATACCTTTTAAAAAGGGAATGCAAGGGGGTTGACGTTAGAACTCAGTAGAGAGTACTCAGTACCGGGCCGCTGGTTCTAGGCCCGGCACTGATTTTAAAAAGGAAAGAAAGTCTTTGCTGACACAGGCTGTGACCAGCCTGGAAGATCCAGAACTGGCACGGTTCTGACAGTTGCACAGATTCGCTTTCAATGTCACCCTGACTTCTGCACAGAAATTTCAGAGCAAAGACTGGCCTTCAGTGCAGTCATGGGTCAGCAGGAAGCGCGTCCAAAGTTCCTCTGCACAAACGGATAGCTATGCTGACGACAATGAGTTGAACACAAAGAGCGCCAGCAGTCAGACATTCCCAATACAAAGAAATGCTGAATGTCTGGGGGTGACGGACGTGCCAACCATCCTGATTAATCGGACACACACTGAAGCACCGATCTGTACCCCACAAAGCTGTATAAGTAAAAAGTAAAGAAAAATATGCTGACATATTTTTATTGACCTGGTGTTCTGAATAGCAAGGGCACAGTGCTTGCCGGGGTCTGTCCGACTTGCCTGCTGGTGTCCGCGCACCCCGTGGAGAAACAGCTCCAGTCAGCACCTTAGGACTGCTAACTGGGCTGAGTCAAGATGGTCAAGAGGCAGTCCTGAGCCAGTGGCCTTGCAGGAGACATTTCCGCTCCCTGCTGTGCCTCAGTGACCTCCCTTCTCAAGTGGGGTGAAAAGAGGTAGGACTTTCTCAGATGGTCAAAAGAGGAAGGAGAGACACATGTGATCAGAAGAATGGTATTCTCTTTCTGAAGTCAAAACAGTCTGACTGCGATGGTGATTGTGGGAGCTGCCCGGTCGTGACTAGCCCCCTGGGACTCATTCATCTGTCAGTGTGACAGATGACAGGACCCCTTCCCAGCTCTCGGAGGACCTGGGAGACAGGATGTCCTTGTCTACTTAGCCCTGCTGTGTTAAGTGTCAGAGTTGGGGTTGGGGGCAGAAAGGCCGTCAGGGGGAGCCAGGAGCAGCTCAGATCCAGAGAACGGAGAGAGAGGCTGCAACTCCTGTCGCACTGTGCTACAGAGCCAGTTCAGATGCTCCTGGCGTCACCACGTCAGCACAAGGGCAGAGACAGCCACTGTCTGCAGAGCCCGCCCAGGCTTACCGTGAGATCTTCATTGCTGCCTGGGCGGATGGCAGCCTGGAAGGGGGGTGGGGGGGGTGGGACCACAGCACCTCTGCTTAATTGAGCAGCGGCGTGATGAAAGTGGCACAGTTCCCTGATTATCCCGTCACGCCAGTCTGGTGATCAGAAAAAAAAAATCAGGGGGCTGGAGAGATGGCTCCGTGGTTAAGAGCGCACTGGCTGCTTTTCCAGAGGACCCGGGTTCAATTCCCAGCACCTGCATAGGGGCTCACAACTGTCTTTAATTCCAGTTCCAGGGGATCCGACACCCTTACCCAGACATGCGTGCAGGCAAAACCCACATGAGATGAAAAATAAGTGAATTTTTAAAATCTGCTTTACATTAGCATAACTGGGAGCCTCTGACCCCATGGAGTTGTGTCAGGGTGCATGTGGCATTGCCTGTTTGCATGGCACAGGGTGGGGAATCTTATCTGGGGACAAAGGACCATACCTAACACAATGTGTGTGGCTGAGCCCTCCTCCAGAGGCCTCGCGAGAAGCTAGTTAGCAGCTGCTCTGCCAGAGAGAGAAGCAGGCTGCGCATAAAGGACTGGCGTCCCACATGAGTTTCAATGCTGCCATGGTTGGAATGTCGTGGTTTATTTATCCCTACACTGAGAGTCCTTCAATGATGCCAAGGTATGTGGAACTGAACTATGTCGGTTCTACAATAAAATTAAAGTTTAAAAGCCGGAGGCCTGCTAACTTATTAAAATCTGGGAAGGGTTGTTCGGAGAACCCGTTAAAGCAGGGTGAAAAGTTGGTGGAACGAATGAAATTTGCTTTATTTGAGGATCAGCCACTTAGAGATTCCAGGAGAGATTATTGAAAAATATTACAGCTAAAGAAGAGAGAGAGAGATAGAGAGAGAGAGAGAGAGATAGAGAGAGAGATTGATTTAAATGACCATGGGTCCCAAATGGATTAACAAAGGAAGGGAACCCTGCCCGGTGCCGTGTCACTTGAGGGCAAATGCTGTGTACTTCCATTTAGTGAGGTGTCCAGCCGTCTAAACTCACAGGGACAGGAAGTGGAGCGTGGCTGCCTGGGGCAGGTTCTACGCTGTGAGCAATCGCTCTGTGCCGTGCTCGCTTCAGACCTTGCCTGAAGTCGGAGACAGATCAAGGGAACCAGAGATTCCCAACCCAGGTCCGCCACACCGCACTTCTCCTCATTGCTTCTAGAGGCCGTAATCCTCAAGCACGGGGAATCAGCCATTTGGGAGGGCTGCCAAGTGCTCGGTGTCTTTGAGGACACACGGCCCACCCCTGGCAGTCCTCCATCCCAGTTAAGATGTGCATCCTGGCAGCACCACCACTCGGCACTCCCAGCCTCCCTGGCTTCACAGAGAGAGGCTCCTGCGAATCACCCCAACTCCCGCGAGCACCTGCAGTCGGGCTGTTCTTTGGGAAGGTGACACACCTGGGACAACAGACACGCGAGCACGTCTCTATCAGCCCGGGGCCTGCCCGGAGCAGGGGCTCTGGGAAGCCCTGTGGATCTGTCCTGAGCCATCTGCACGTCCCACGGAGTCAGCTTCTGCCCAACCTGAGATACGGTTCTTAACTGCACAAGCGAGATGGTATTGGCGGTTACCGTTCTCCAAAGAGAACAGCTTTAAGGCTGAGTTTTTGACATTTCTTTCACGGATGCTGAGTTCCTTTAAGAAGCAGCAGAAGCCTTTACTGGAAAAACTCCAAGGACTTTGCTCTCATACACAACCACCCCTGTACTGTCAACTGCAGGTTAATAATAGTTATTTCTGAGTGGGAGAATTAGAATCCCCCCCATTTTCTTCTTCATACTTTATTACCCTATTGATTTTTAAACTTTTAGCATAGACCATTTTTAATAACAGCAATAAAATAATTATTTTAAAGAAGAAAGGAATAGCACTCTTTCTCTCTCTCCCTCTCTCTTTCTTTCTCTCTCGATAGATTATGGCAGCTTTGCCTTTCAGCCAGCGACAGAATGTGGCCTGGCTATCGTGTGCTCATTGTATGGCTGTGTTGGGCAGGGCCTGGGCGACTGGTTCAAGATGACCTTGCCTGAACCTCTGACTCCTGTGGGCCATGATTTCTTGCTGTGGTCACTTCAAGAAACTAGCCTCCAAACCAGGGCGTGATTTGTGAAACACCTTTTATTTTCCTTAGAAATTGCCCGTGGATTCCTTCTCCTGCCCATTAGATGGATCACTTGAGGTTGGAAGCCAGGTTTGGGGCGGCAGGAGCCAGTGCCTCCCACCGGAGAGCCCCTTCAGTGCCATAGACCGTGTGGAACACAGGCAGTCTCATTTCTCCCAGACCCCGCATATGCACAGCCTACGATTTTTCAGTGCCCAGATCTTCATGGTGTTCAGTGGCAGATGCCATCCATGGGCAGCTGACCACAGGATACCATGTCCCTTCCAGCTCAAAGCTTTATGAGCTTTATGAGCTCCCCTGCAGTAGTAAGTCTCTGTGGCGGCCAAGCAAGAGAGACAAGGAGGCATACTCATAGGTGTAAACCCTTCTAGACCTCAGCAGAGGCAACCACTATCCTGGCCAGCGCCATACTGGACAGCAGAACCCCCAGCATCTGAGCTCAGGTGTTTTTATTGATCCAGAACTCCTCAGGGGTTCTACTGATAGCACGTGCAGATCATGAGCAATCAAACGTCCCCCACACAAATCCAACGCCTGCAGACAATACAAAATGCTAAGGACTAGGCAGCCCTTTTCCAATTAAAACAATTATTTTACACATAAATAAAAATAAACTTCCACAACACTCCCTATGTTGGCCAATGTCCTCATTTTGTGAGGGGTAGGAATAAGCAGAGTCTGGTCAGAAGGCCCTCCCTCTCTGCAGTGTGGAGACAGGCTGACACACCTGGGGCTCTGATACTCGAGAAGAACATCTGGAAATGGCTGACCTCGGGGAATGGCTGTAACACACAGGGACACCTCTAAAGCTTTCACAGCGGAGACAGCCACAGCCCTCCAAAAGGAGGACATGGACAACAGTCCCCAGCTTACAGTGTTAACGACAGTACAACAGCAAGGAAGCACCATGCAACTTCCTCGGAGTCTTGCCGTAATGAGCACCAACCACCTGATGGTGAGTTCTTGCCCACACCAGGCCGGCCTTGTGGTAGGTGACTTTACCCAGCTGCAGACCAATGGCAGTGTCCTGAGTATCCGTGAGGCAGGTTAGGCCAAGCTCTGACCCTGAGTAGACTAGGTGTCTCAAGAATGGTTTCTGATTTAGGCGGTTTCAACAGGCTTATGGAGATGTAGCCTTATGGTCGGTCAGGGAACATCTGTTTTTCTCGCAAGGACCAAACCTATGGATCAGTGTGTGAGGAGGTACGGTTAGGTTAATGCAGGAGACGCAAGGATTTTGATCCTTCCTCTTCCAGCGCCATGTGACTGAGAGGTGGGGCAGGGCGTGGTTTTTTCTTTCCTGCCACAGAGGCACCAAGTCTTCCCAGTGGATGGAACGCTGACCCTTTGACCCTCTCTGGCTATGCTGGCTAGTTTTATGTCTATTTGACACAAGCTAGAGCCATTTGAAAAGAAGTCTCTTATTCAAGAAAATGCCTCCAGCAGATTGGTCTTCAGGCAAGTCATTATCTTAATTAGTGACTGATGCGGGAGGGCCCCGCCCATTGTGGGTGGGGCCATCCCTGGGCTGGTGGTCCTGGGTTCTATAAGCAGGCTGAGCAAGCCGTGCAGAGCAAGCCAGGAAGCAGCACCTCCCACGGCCTCTGCATCAGCTCCTGCCTCCAGGTCCCTGCCCTGTTTGAGTTTCTCTCTGACTGCCTTCCATGATGGGCTACAGTGTGGAAGTGTAAGCCAGATGAACCCTCTCCTCCCCAACTTGCTTTTGGTCATGGTGTTTCATCACTAACTAGAACAACAACTTTGGAACTGACAGGAGACAGCACTGGGGCGGAGGGTGGACACAACGACAAACACGTGTACAGAAAAAGCTGGGGTTGGTGGGCCATGCACTCTGAGGGCGATGCACCGGGAAGTCCAGGCACTACAGCAGGATGAGGGGGCGGTTTTATTATACACAGCCGAAGGAGCAGGTGGTTAGCTCATCTCAGTAGGGGTCTCTAAGAGCTCAGTCTCAGGCTACAGTCACCCAGGAGGAGGAAGCTGTGGCTGATACATTCTGCACGCTGTCGACACCCACACTTGACCAGGGAAGGACTCGTCATTCCTGTGGGTCTGAGGCGTTAGGGTCCTTGACGGCCATGTTCATGCTAACGGTGCACACTCACTCAGGACTTCCTCTGCTCCCCACACTGTGTTCTGCTGGCACTGCCCTCAGCCCTGCGTGGGTCCTCCACTCCACTTCACAGATGGAGGTCCCCGGGACACAGACCTGGCACTGGAGGCGGATGGACGTGCGGGCAGAGCTAGGGTCAGCACTTTGGGAAGAGCGGAAGTAAGGCTGCAGTGAGGGCCCAGCAAAGGGTGCCCTTGCTGGGTTTCCGGGAGGCCCACACCTTTACACCCCTGCGTGAGCCAGGGATCCAGTGTGGCTGATACAGGGAGGGAGTGTGTCCCTGGAGGAGCTGATGGCCTCACTCCATCTAAGCACCTGGCGGGCACTGCTGTGTTCGTGTTGTCTAGGCAACGCACCTATTAGAGCCTATCTATTTCTGTGCCTGTTCACCAGGCTGATAAACACCCATCCAAGTGTTTTCTTAGCACCCCAGGGATTCTACGGAGGTTGATGACAGCTGTTCATCGGATCTAGGTGGAAGCCTACTCTGATGACCAACCTCCAGCAGAGGTACAAGAAAGGCCCTGAACTTAGATTGTCACGAAGAGCTGGACTCACAGTTATTTCTGGTCCCTCAGCAACTATGTCTAAGGTCATTATAAGGCCACGAGGTCATTCATGATTATTGTATTAACAGGTAGTGGGCCTGAAGAAGATTGACAGGAACTCAAAGTAGAGCACATATTGATGAAAGTGGGGGAGGCTAGTCACATTAAAATTTAAATACGTATTTGAACGTCACCGTCCCGAAGCCTTCATATGGTCTTGTTTAGGAATGTACGTGGGTACGGGCACTTGGGTGGTGGCGATGTGGACTAAAAGGCAGTACTGTGCCAGGATGGGTGAGACACTTCACCCAGGCCTCCAAGCTCCTAATCTGTATGTACACTGAGGATATCATGCTAATTATATCCAGAGGCGCTTGCATCTTACCAGCCCACGAGTGCCTCTTAGGTCTGTGTCATACGGTGAGCTCTTTGCAGAACTTTATTGAGACAAATATCCAAATATCCAAAGGTCTACCCTGTTACAGCATAGTGATGTGCTTATTAGTTCAGCAGGCATCCCTGTGCTCTGAGACTGAATGGAAGCTGGGCCGTGGACACAAAGAGTGTGAGAGTAGGACTGAGAACATTTCCACACAGAAGCAGGGGTGCTAGCTGCTTTCCTGTGGTGGTGGAGGTGGTGGAGGTGATGGGGGTGGGGGTGGAGGTGGTGGTGGAGGTGGTGGAGGTGGAGGTGGAGGTGGTGGTGGTGGTGGTGGAGGTGGTGGTGGTGGTGGAGGTGGAGGTGGAGGTGTTGGAGGTGGAGGTGGAGGTGGTGGTGGTGGTGGTGGAGGTGGTGGTGGTGGTGGAGGTGGAGGTGGAGGTGTTGGAGGTGGAGGTGGAGGTGGTGGAGGTGGTGGAGGTGGTAGTGGAGGTGGTGGAGGTGGTGGTGGAGGTGGTGGAGGTGGTGGAGGTGGTGGAGGTGGAGGTGGTGGTGGTGGTGGTGGTGGTGGTGTGTGTGTGCTCACTCATTCAACTGGAAGAGGAACAGAAGGAGAGGTCACGTTGCCAGCTGGACCCACTGAGGAGTACGTCCTGCATAAAGGCATTTGATGTTATTTAAGGACTTGGGGGAAAGGGAGCATCTGAGATGTAGTGCGATGCTAAGGATAACAGGGGGTTACGATCATTTGTTCATGGGTGTGATGGGTAGTTTTTGCCAGTTTGTCACAAACTAGAGCTGAAGGGGGACCTTTAGCTGAGGAATTGCCTTTGTCACACTGGCCTGTAGGCAGCCCTGTGGGGACATTTTCTTGATGAATGATCATGTGACAGGGCCCAGCCCGCTGTGGGAGGTGTCGCCTCTGCGCAGGTGGTCCTGTACTGTGTAAGGAAGGGCGGAGCAAGAATTTCTCCATCTGCTCACTGACTGTGCTCAACTTTTCCTTTGAGTCCTTGAGCATATTAAAATTAGTTGTCCTCAAGTCTTTGTGACTTCCAACTGGAAGTAACTGGAACTGTTACTTGGAACTGTTTCTATCAACTAGTTTCTAAGTTATTTTTATTATGGGCCACAGTTTTCTTCTTTATGTAGCTGGGATGTTGTCTCGTATGTAATATAGGAATGATACGCTGTAGGAAATCTAAAGACAAGAGCTATACTTTGGCAGTTGGTAAGTTACTGGAAGGTTCTGTTGACCCTGTTGGGTTTGACTTCCTTTATAAGGGCTTACTGTTTTTAGCCCTAACGAACTGTCTGATTTTTCTTTCTAGGGCATGAGTTTTCTGAGGCCTCAGTTGACATTCCTCCTCCAACAAGCCTACACCTCAGAATCCTTTCCAAGCAGCTCTACCAACTGGAGACCAAGTATTCAATTATAGGAGCCTGTAGGGGCCGTCCTCATTCAGACCATCGCTGCTGGGGTTGTCAATCAATGGTAGAGTATTTGTTTCTCATACACTTGGCTTCCCAAGGCCACACGGAAGCAAGTGACACAAGCTCTCGTTTGGTCACGCAGTAGCTATGTATTCTTGAAGACTGAAGTGTCTCATCAGTAAACGTCTCTATCTAGAGCCTATCCCAGAGTGTCTGGCACGTACAGTGCCAAGAAACGCTCCATAGTATACTTATTTTTCAATTTTGGAAGGACTGGAAATAAAAGAAGTATCTAAAAAGGGAATAAAATCACACTCATCTATTATGCATTTTACTTCAGTGTTTTATTTGTTCAAACATATATTTTAAGAAAAGACTAGGAGGCTGGAGAGATGGCTCAGTGGTTAAGAGCACTGGCTGCTCTTCCAAAGGAGCTGGGTTCAATTCCCAGCACCCACATGGCAGCTCACAACTGTCTGTAAGTCCAGTTCCAGGGGATCTGGACATACATGCAGGGAAAACACCAGTGTACATAAAAATAAATAAATCTTTTAAAAAAGAAAGAAAAGATTAGGATAGCTTTATACACGTGCATGTTCTTTTATTTGTTCTTTTATTTCCTAGGGGCTTAATTACTGTAAATGGCATTCTTTTTAATGGTTCAAAGGACTTCATTATGTTGTCAGTCTATTCCCTAAAATTCGACCTTCAGATTGGTTCCAGTTTTCATTATTATAAATACCGTTGCAGTGAACATCTTTGTGTCTATATGATGGGATCCTCCCTACAAACGGTGAAAGGAAGAATTAAGGAGCTAGAGGGCACAAGATGAAGACCTGAGATGTGAGAATGATACCCTCAGGCATCGTTTAAAACCTGGAAATGAGTGTGAGTCCTCTGGACAGGCAGGTTCTGATACTAATCAGTCTGTTCTGGGTAGCCAGGAGCCACACATGCGCACACACTTAGTGATCCCTTGAGAGGCCTTCATTGTGCCCGGCTACCTCCACCTTCTGGCCGATCTTCCTGTACCCTTAGAGCGTGCTAAAAATCTTTGACTTATTATTACTTTTGATTTTTCTTCCCCACCCTGGACTTTTGTACGTGGGATCGCAAATCTGTGAGGCTCAGCAGAGGTGACGGCTTGTTACCTAACTGCACATGAACCCATAGTTCCTTAGGCTTAGTTTCCTCTAAGTCTGCGGACTGTCTCCGTGGGATTCCTTGGTGGGTGGGCTCTGGGTGGCTGTTTTCCATCAGCTCTGTGACAGGGCAAAACCCATGCACTGCTGTTTGGGTCAGTCCCTTTGAACTCTCCTGTGAAAGCCACAGGTCTTAGTCATAGGGTCAGGAAGTACCCTGTAAGGCAGGTACTATCTACCCGAGTTCATCTGATTCACTGTTTTGATTTCTAACAACTGTCTTCAGAGGGCTCTAAACAAAGCATCCTTGCTTGCTAGGTGCCCCCAGGAGGTTCTGGGCAGACAGCAGCCAGGCTCCTCTGTCCTGTCCGTTCTTTTGCATGCCCTCTCACTGAAGCTTCGCTCTGGGCCTCTGATCTACATCCACACACCTGGACAAACTCAGGTGAAGCTGCAGAATCTTCAGGTACTTCCAACTGCAGTTGAGGCGTAATTACTGGGGCGTTACAAACCATTTGATGTCCAAACTCTATCTGTCACCAGGCCTACCAGGGAAGGCTGGCGGAGGAAAAGATCCCTGAAGATCCTTGCTTTTTAATGCATCTGAGTTATTCCAAAGTATTTGTTTTCCCTTCTACTCCTCTAATTGGTGCAGCTGTTGCCTAGCCTCATCTGCATTAGGCTAAATATTATGTCTTTGTAACGTTTTTGATCTTCATTAATTATAGCTCAGGAAAGCTGACAAAGGCAACCTGCCTCTTTAATATAAACAAGATTAATTGCACGGTTCCTGCAGAAAATGAACCACTAGCAGTTTAACAAAAAATGTTTGTCTTTAAGGAGCCTTTAGATAAAAAAAAAAAAAAAAAAATTAAAACTGTTACAGGAAGTGCAGAAGCTGCCAAATTACCATGCCCGCAAGCCTCGCCCTCATTATCAGACTAAATGAACGCACACACCCCTGTACTTTCATCCTGCTCCAGGCCCAAGGACAAGAAAGGCGGGATTGGGGGGGGGGGAAACGCCTTTATTCAAAGAAGTGTCTCTGAAGTCTGGAATGCACCCTGGTGTTTGAAGACGAGATTTATACCTGACACCTTTCCTTAAGCTCATTGTTGGGACTCGCCTGTTTTCACATCAACCGAGCAGACTGCTGCTGGAGGTGCTTCAGCCCCTAACGACTATAATCTAAGATAAATACGCGCGGATTGCCATCACTTTCATTAGCAACCCGAGTGACTCCCTCCTTCAGTGGGAAAGCCTACAGCAGGCAAATGAAATGGGCTGAGGTGGGAGGCTCGTTCAGAGGGCTTGCTGAGGGCAGAGGGCAGAAGGCAGAAGGAGATTTGGGGGTGAAGGGCAAAGGGCAGCTGGAGGCTAAGACGACAGCTCCTTGTAAAACCACAAAACCAAGAGCCAGTGCCGCTGACAGTCAGAAGGCTGGGCTCCGCCCCGAGGTCTCTACGGGAATGCAAGATACAAGACACCAGGTAGCCCAGGAGACCGGACAGTCCAAGAGTGAGGTTCGGGTCGTTTGGGCCACTGAAGCCCTAGGCGACTGCAAAGGATGGGAGGGGAGTGTGGGCTGTCCACATTTAGGCTGCAGGGGAAAAGACACAGGGTCGGAATGGGATGACAACGCAGGCTCGGAGGCCGCACCTTTGGTGAGTCCTCTTGGGGCGTCCTCCGTAGCTGGTGGCAGAGGCAACTGGAGTCGTCAGCCATGAAGAGCAGCTGCTGCGCTCTTCCCAAGGTCACGCTTGGGAGACGGGAAGCATTTGTGCCAACTCAAGCTCTCTGTGGCTTCCCATGAATTCCTGACTTCAAGAACATGCTGGAAGAGTGCCTAATGGTGTGTGTGCGTGGAGGAGGGGCTCGTGATATCGCGAAGCTGGCAAGGCCGAGCGTGGGCCCGGGGCTGCTGGGACACTCTTGTCTCAGTTCCGGAGACTCGTGTAGTTTGGTGGGTAAAGAGTTGAACCAGCAGTGAAGATTTGTTTTCCCAGACAAGCGAGACTCACGGGGGGAGAATCTGAGCTTGCCAGTGTGTGTGAAGCAGGGGACACCCAGAGCCAGAGCCTGGAGGTGAGGCACAGCAGAGCACTGCAGGGCCCTCAGCTAGCACCACGAGTCTCCAGAGGTGTGTGGGACCGGAAGGAGCCAGCCTCTGCCAAGGAATCTAAACCATAAGTTTCCTAGACAGAGAGCGGCAGTCCTATGGGTTCTTCATTGTCTGGCAATCTGGGATCCTCCTGGACCCTCTGTGAACACAAAACAGCCTCTTTCCATGTCTTGTTTACCTGTGGAATTCAAAACCTACACTGAAATTATACTTAGGTTTTCAGATTTCAAAAGCACCCGGTTTGAAAGGCAGTCACAGGGCTCTGGAGCTTGGAGCCTCTGGCCAGGACAGCCTGGGTGGGAGGGAGGGAGAGGTGTGGCGGTTTGGATAAGAATGGCTCCCATAGGCTCATATATTTGGATGCTTAGTCACCAGGAGTGGAACCTTTTGATAGGATTAGAAGGATTAGGAGGTGTGGCTTTGTGGAGGAAGTGTGCCTCTGGGGTGACACTGGCTTTTGAAACCTCAAAACCCATGAGTGACACATCAGAATTCATCCTCTCTCTCTTCTCTCTCTCTCCCTCTCTCTCCCTCTCTCTCTCTCTCTCTCTCTCTCTCTGCCTGCAGGTCACGATGTAGCTCTTATCTACTTCTTCCCCAGTACTGTACATACTGCCATGCTCTGCTCCCTGCCATGACTGGGTGTAACCCCAGGAACTGGCTCCAGATACCCCATATTTAGCCAGCCTCTCCCTCGGGGAATGCGTGCTAGGGCCGAGCCCGGACAGGGCCTTCGGTGGTTTGGCGGCGGCACTGACCAACAAGAGGAAGCTGCGTCTGCCTAGTCAACAAGTCTGTTGCCATAGCAGCCAGAGCCAGACATCACACATGCTCACATGTAGCTGAAGTGGAAGGGTCCATAAACGAATGCTTACTGCATGAGAATCTGTCTCCGTTTTTCCTCATAGTACACACCACTGGGCTATTAAAGAGAATGCTAGTCTTGACCCTCTCATTGCGGTCATGATGGTCCTCCCATCAGGGCCCACGAGTGGCCTGAATGTTCTCCTGTGGGGGCCTAGATGCTAGGTGCCTGTTGACACACCATCACGCTAATGTCCCCACCCTGGGATAACAGCCAGAATTGAGCACAACTGAGCATCTGATTGAGGACAGGGCTTGGCATGTACATGGTAACGACTTCCATTCCTAGCACTGCAAACAAAAGGAAATTATGGATCGAGGTAATTGTCTACGTTCATGTTCATTCACCTACTAGTGAGTAAATATGGCCCCACTCCAAAGCCACCGTGGGCCGCCATGGCGTTCTCATGTTTGCCTGTGTATCACACATGCTTCTTAAGGCCACAGACAGTACCAGGCTGTGCTTGGCAGAGTGATGCTGGGGTAAAAACACAAATCCAGAATCTCCCCTCTTCAATGGTCTTGTTAAGAATCTGCAACAAGAGATCTAGGGACAGACAATACATGTGTTGTAAGCTGATGGGAGCGCTTCCCAGAGAGGCTGGGAGAGGCCTGCCCACTTAGGGTGCTGGTCTTGATAGAGATTTCAGAGTGACAAACAAAGTCCTGGGGGTCTGTGTGCCGGTGAGGGTGGTTCACTATCTCTTGTCCAACGCCAGATGCTCGAGAGGCCGCAAGACCCTGATTCTCATAATTTAGATCCTCTCATCAGGCAAACAAATCAAAAACGACACGATTCGAGTATTGCAAAGTATGTTATAAATTCCTCTTACATTATCCAATCTTATTAGAAGTTCTGTGGCAAATGTAAGACTTCTTCTGTGAGCAAAAACATAACAAATAAGCCTTAAGTTTAGTAAAACTGAAGTTCACAGGAGCCACGAGAAAAATAAATTCCATTTGCTTTTAAAGATCCTCTGTTGGTTTTCTAAAATGTAGTAACAGTCAAATTATAAAAATTGTAAGAAAGTTTTTTTAAATTAACTTTTTTTTTGTTTTTTTGAGACAGAGTTTCTTTGTTGTAACTCTGGCTGTCCTGGAACTCACTCTGTAGACCAGGCGGGCCTCGAACTCAGAGATTTGCCTGCTTCTGCCTCCGGGGATCAAAGGTCTGCGCCACCACTGCCAGGCCTAAACTAATCTGTGATCATTGTGGCTTTGCTTGTGGTCATAGTATTTCACGTCAGGGTCCCCTGTCCCTATTGCTTGGTTTGTCCCACTTGGCTCACACTGTAAAGTCACAGTGTGACAGCGCCACTCCGCACAATTCCAGGAGAACATCAACGTCCCCAAGATACCGCGCAGTTGCTCTAGGACATTTCAAGGACTTCATTTCATGAGATGTATGATGTAGAAGAATGAGCATCTTATTCAGCACATAATGACCTGGGCATCCCACGGGATGTTATGACCAATCGAGGTGATTCTTAGGTACTGGGTTTTATGGGAAAACCTGACCCTGTGATCTTAAGCCCGAAAGGGGGGGTGGTCCCTTTCGTCTCAGATTCTGAATAGGTGACCAGTAGTCAGAACTGGGGGCTGTGTGATAAAGCCCAAGAATGCAGAAGGAGGTCTGTAGTGGACAGGGAGGTAAATCCGGCCTAGTTCAGATGGGCCGAGCCCCAGCCCAGGCCAAGCTCAGTCCCCATCTTAGCTCAGTCTGACATCATCCTCGACCCTGGTCCATGTCCATCTTGGTGCGGCCCCAGCCAGACCTCAGCCCGGCCCAGCCCAGCACCATATCTGGTACCCCATCCGTATCTGCAGCTCCAGCACATCCCTAAACCAATTCCAGTGGAGGCCAATCACTTCCCAGAGGGTTTTCCTCAACCAGTAGTTGAGACCTATTAGGGACGTGGCTGAAAACTGCACTCAGGCTAGCATGTTTGAGACACTGGGTCAGCTCTTCATGTATGAAGTTTAACTGAGCGTGTCGAAGCAGGCACAGTGGCCGGTGGCTACCTCAAAGAACAGCTCAGAAGGCGCTATTTTGGATGCCCACCCCAAGAGCTCTAATCGAAACATCTAGTTGTCTTGATAAGCCTGCTCTCCCAGCAGAAGTGGAGCCTCAGAGAGGCCTGGATTTTCCTGAGTTCCTACTGCTGAATTGTGCTGGACCCAGAGGCCAAGCAGGCAATTCGTTACTAGACCAGTCCTTGTGTGATTCACGAAGCAAGCCTACTCATGGTAAGCGGGGATAGAGGGCAGCCGGGACAGAGCTCTGTCCTTTAAGTTGGAGAAGAGATACAAATAGGAGAAATCAAAAGTATTCAGACTAAGAGAAAGGGGCCACTTTCGGAAGAGAAAAAAACCCCTGGCGACAAGAGAAGTTAAATTTTGGACAAAGAAGGACTGTTGTTTAATAACCAAGTCTGCGAGCAATCAGAAACGGCAACTGACAAACTAGCTCTGGAAAGAGCAAATTCAAAGGGAAGTCCACAGGAGGGCTCCACAGACCCAGACCCCAAACTTAGGCTGGCTGCTCCTGCAATGAAGGCCACTGCCCTTCCTGATCAGAACCCAGTCTGAGCAGGTGCAGCGGCGGCTGCCTCTAATTACAACCAGCAGGGGTGCCGAGGAGGGAGCCTGTGACTAAGGATTTCCTGGGCTAAAGGAAATTCAGTTCAAGGAATTCAGTTAAAGGAAGTGAGTTCAAGGCAGGCTTTGATCACTTAGTGAGACTGTCTCAAAATAAAAACTAAAGAGAAGGCTGAGAATGTGACTAAATGAGAGAGCTCTTGTCTGGCATTGCAAGGCTCAAACCGCACCCCCCACTCCCACGGAGACAAAGGAGCACGCAAAACTCCTATTCGGAGCTCCGAATAGGAGCAAAACCTTTTGGGAAAACTCAGCAAGCCATACATCATGACAAAAATAAAACCGTACATCAACAATGCATTTAGAATAAGGATCAATTAATTCCCCTTAATTTAGTTAGATCCTGTAAAGTTTAGTATAACATTGAAAAATCAAATTTTTAACTATATAAAGCCTTTTTTAAAAAAAACTTGTTGTAAGTACAGTGGTTATTTTGCTTGCATGGATATCTGTGTGAGTGTGTCAGATATCCGCCCAGTCCTGAACTGGAGTCACAGACAGTTGTGAGCTGCCACATGGGCTCTGGGAATTGAACCTGGGTCCTTGGGAAGAGCAGCCAGTGCTCTTAACCGCTGAGCCATCTCTCCAGCCCCAACCACCTAAAGCTTTATCTTTAATGCTACCATCCAGGACCTCCTAAGAGCATGTTTTACTCAATATTACCCCATTTAAAACATCTCACCAAATGAGGAGATGTGTGCGTGGGTGTGTGAAGGGCCACTGTCCCGCACTCGCCTTGATCCACATCCACTGAGAGAAAGAGATTGCCGGCGGGGAGTGCTCAGGAGAGTTTCACTCCACTGCGGACTTTTCCTCCTGCATCTCACCGGCTTCGGGGGACTCTTTACCTTTGGGCACCTGTGTGCTTTCTCCGACTCCCTCTGGGAACTGCTCTGGGGGGGCACTCATGGCCTCCATGGCTGTTCGGTTGGCATTTGATGTGGCATTTGGCAGGGGAAAAGAGGTTTTTATCACATCACAGAGGAAACCCAGGATGGAGACCCTTTCATGTCCAAAACGCCCATCCCTGCTTCAAACTCATTTGCCCCCAGAGTTTTCTTTCTAGAACCATCCCTGCAGGCAGAGATGCATTTCCTGCAAACTGGAAAAACCAGGCACTCCCAACCTCATATCAGTGCTAATTAAATTCAGTTATAAAATTCAGGTCCAATTTCCTTATCTTTGAGTGACATCTTCTATAATATGCACCATGAAAACATCTGACATCATCACGTTCTTGGATCTCCTGCAGCTTCTGGCCCCGAAGAACTTCTGATAAGACAGCTATTAGCACGTTCAGGTGTTTTGATCCGGTTAACTTTGAAGCCAGGCTCTCATCTCCAGTTCCCTCCCATCCTTGTCCTGCCTCGGATTAAATTTCACACGGTATTTTTATTAACTAGCCAAATTCTGTTTTTTTTTCTGGTTACTTTTAGCACCAAGGATCCTCCTCGACTTGTGATGTTTTGAGAAATGCATTCCTTAGCAACTGCTTCAAATTTGGATCCTCTTTCAAGATGCTGGGCATGGTGATGAGCCTGGCTTCTAGTTAGCCCCAAGGTCACAGGTCAGGAGTGCACTGACCGGCTCAGCTAGCAAGTGTGGGGAGTGGATGCAGCCAATGTATTTAAGGTTCATTTTTGCTTTGGGTTATGTGTGTGTGTGCATGTATGAGACGTGCGTGTGGGCGCCACAGAGGAGCGTGTGGGATCCTCTAGAGCTGCAGTTAGTGATAGGTGGCTGTGAGCTGCCCAATCTGGGTGCCAAGAGCATGTGTTCTTAACTGCCGAGCCATGTCTCCACTCTCTGGACAACGCGCTTCTGACTGGGTATTTTCGGCTTACAATGAATGGGTTTATCAGGACATCACCCCGCTGTGATGTGAAAGGCAACTGTACCTTCTAAACAGATGATCTGCTATGGACTCAGGGAGGTTGGGTGAGAGTTTCAGTATTTACTAATGTCATTCCAGGTCTTTGGGAGGTCTTGCTCGCATTGGGCGAGCAAGGAGCACAGAGCAAGGAGCGTGGGGTTAATTACCTAAAAGCCTCAGGTGGACTGAGAAGCTCTGGACAGGAGAGTTGACTGCTAACATCCGTGGAAGTCTCTGGTAGGGAGAGCCACATACCAAACCCACTGGTGTCTGCCGCTTCAGGACTCCAGGGGAAGTGACTTTCAGATGGAACCTTCCATGCCCAAAGTTCACCCTTTTCCATCCTGAAAAACCCCAAGACTGCCCAGTCTCCATTCCCAGGAGAGACTGGGCTCTTCAGTTGTTCTGTTTAAAGAATACTCCCGCTCCAGGGGTGTCTGTTTTTTCTTTTCCTTTCACCTTGCCTCCAGCAATCTTGATCTAACAGGAAGCGCGTCCCAGAGTCCACTTGAGCCTTTTCAGGACGGTCCCTTCTGGAATACAGAAAATCCCATGAATAGGAAGTCTCCCAGGGCCACGGTGCAGTTGGATGGGGTTAGAGCCTGGAAGGAAAAAAAAATCTTTGTCCTGAACACCAGGAATAACTGGGGTCTCAAGGCCCACGCAAATGATAGGGACACCTCCTGGTTCCTGAACACTGGCTCCGTTGGCTTCATGGTAAAGGTTGCTGGAATCATGGTTGCAAATCTTTAGCTCTGTGAGGGGTCCGTGGCGGCTGGGGTGGGGACCCTTCCCTGAGTGAGGGCCCTGAACACATGGGGACCTCAGCTAAACAGACAAACAGAGGAACAGTCCCACAAACAATAAATCAAAGTGGGAGGCGGAGGGAGGGGGGCACAGAAGATGATTTGCCTCAGAGGACCAGCCAATCTTGTGCTTCTGAGATCAAGTCTCTATGATAACCACCGTGGGTTTGTATTTCACAGAGACCAACAGAAGAGAGAGAGAGAGAGAATATCAAAGGCTAGAATTCTCTTTTACTTCAATGCTTCGAGTTTCCCCTGAGGCTGTGGTAAGCGCACTCAGGAAAAGATGGTTTGAGGGCCTGCAGGCTGAGCGAAGGTTCTGAGGAGGGGAGGTCGCTGTCTTGTGGGTCTTTCAAGTTAGTGCTCCCCATCCATTCTGGCTTTTCATCCTCTTTTATTATCAGGATGTTCACAAGGCACCGTGAGCATCAGGTGACTTCCTGATTTCTCTGCCCAGATGCGGTGGTTGTAAAACTTGAAAGGAACAGGGTTATCAGTGCACTAGAGAGTGTGTCTTTGTAGAAAAATTTAGGATGAATTTGATCCTTTAATTGCTTCAATTTTACTTCACAGCCCGGCTGTTCTCTCCCCCAGGAGCTTCCAACAACGCAATCTACCGGGGGAAACTAGACAGTGTGCTTCTGTTTGTTTGAGGGTTTCATAGGTGGATATTTTTTAAAAAGGAAAGTAAGAACCCAGCAAGATAAATGTCTCTTCGTGTAACAATGTTATTGAGAACAGTGACTTCACGGAGACAAAAGGTGGAAAACCTAGGGATTAGCAAGTCTAAGGTACCTGCCAACTCCAGCTTTGTGGAGACAGGGAGTCCTGCCCAGCCTGGAGGAGCAGAGCTCCCCCCCCCCCCCCCCCCCCCGCCCCCAAGTCTACAGAGGAGCAGCATACTTGAGGGTGAAAGCACTAAGTGCTGACTCTCAGGACACTGTCCCCAGCCCCTCAGCGCAGTCCCGTGGCAGTGCCTGCCTGGCAGGGCTGGACTCTGTCTTTTGACTGTCACCCTTGTGTTCAGCAGCAACAACAGGAGGGAGGCATTGATTGGCCTTACTCTCACTGCGGATGAAACTTTGTGGTGAACAAGTGGCTGCCCCAGCACCGGCTGGGTGCCTCTCCGGAGTGCAGAGTCCGGGCAGGCCTCACACCCACGCCATCCAAATCTGCCTTGACTAGATTTCCAGGCTCCTCGGATGCACACTAGAACTTGAGATGCAATGGTTTGGAGCACACATCTCCAAGCCTTCTACTGTTCTGCTTTTATCTTCTTTCTCCCCTCCCCTTTTCTCTTTCTCCCTTCCTTTTTTGCAGTACGCACCCCTACCAACACGCGCGCATGCGTGCGCACACACACACACACACACACACACACACACACACGCACATACACACACACACTCATTGGGGCTGCAGAGGTAGCTCATTGGTAAGAGCATTTACTGCTCTTGCAGACAATCAGAATTTAGTCCCAGCACTGACATCAGGTGGGTCACAAGCGCCTGTAGGAGGGGAGAAAACCTCTGGCCTCTGTGGGCACCCGCGCTCATGTGCACGTACCCCATCCAGACATACACGCATGCGCGTAACTAAAAACTCTCTGGGATAAGCATCCTGTCTGTACGACAGTCCACTCAGCTCCTCCTTCAGCCTACGATGAGCACTGTAAGTATATGCAAATAAGCAGAGAGACACATGAGGATGTGAGGAAGCAATAACACGCATTCCTCATTCTGAGTCCTTTCTCTTGTTTGCAGCTTTGCAAACCAGGGTTGGATCTGGTGCTGGTGTAGGGCGTCTGTCCTCCAAAGCCCTCCCATGAGGAGCTTTCTGGGCTGCCCCAGAGCCCAGGAAGACCCTGTGGCTTGTTGGGAGTTGAATCAGGAGGGTCTACCAGACACCATCAGGGGGGTGGCAGATAGGGGGATGGGGGTACAGAGCTTGGGGCTCGAGCATCTCCTTCTATGGCTACCATATTCTGTGTGAACTGGGATTCATCCTTTCGCTTGGGGTCATCCTGAGCTAAAGCTTGATACTGAAGAAATAAAAGCTACCAGCGGTGGAGGGGTGCTCCAGAGGAAACGGTAGGGGTGTTATACATGTCTCACTGTATAAAAGTATGAAATTATCAAAGAGTAAGTTAAAAAGTAACCACGAAACCAAACGTCCCAAACCCAAACCCAAACAAACAGAAAAACCCATCCAGCCCCTGCTTGAAAGGGAAGGAGGTTTTCTTGGGACCTAGGCCTGCTGAGGGGACCTAACCTCTGGTGTGTGCCTGACTGGACTTTGCCGTATCTATTTATTTGGCCAAAGCCGAGTCTCTATGAGATTATATTAGCTTGCAGATTTGGGCCCCGGGAAAGGACAGCAGGGCCTATTGCGACTTCGCTGCTCTGTAGACCTTCGGCAGCTTTCTCCTTGAAACGCTTCTAAATGCTCAGTGCTCCCGGAGCACCACGGCCACGGTACACACTGCCTCATCAAGTGTCAATAAAATGAGAAGTCCTAACACACGCACAGTTCATGTATGACTATCGTGGCGTTAGCTCCTTAAAGACTGGACTCGACACCATAAGAAGGTGACTGTAATGCCCGTGGGCATGGCCAGGCCCTTCGGCTCCTGAGTGACAGAGAATACACAAGGCCCATATTAGCTCTCAGTTGTCTCTTCTTTTGCTTCAGTCTTTCTCGCTGCCCTCGACCAGCCACGTATTCATTTTCAGCTCCTGTAGCTTGATTCTGTCTTTCTCAGCCCTCATTTGGAAATTGCTCATTTCTCCCTTGGTTGTGTTTTTTGCTATGGAATTTCATGACCATGGCTGAAGACAGACAGTTATGACTCCCATGATGCAGCAGGGCAGTTACGATCCCACACTTTGGGTACTTGTTATATGTTAGTGAAGCCAGACACCAGAGATGCACACGCAGGTGGCACACGGGGAGCCAGGAGGAGGTCAGTGTGCACCAGGATGTTGGTGTGCACAAGCGACAGTTGTGACAGAGTCCGGAAGGGTTAGGGAATGGTGCGATTCCATTTCACTTGAGCTCTTTAGTTTTCAAACCAATTTTGGCTAAGCATTGAAAATTTACCCTAAAACATGGAAAGAGACAGAGAGAGAGATTTCTTAAATGTCTACTAAATGTGTGACACTATTTCAGTACTGAAGACAATAACAAGACAGGAAAGACTTGTAAGCCCCTGTCCCTGGGACTCCAGAATCCGGTTGGAAAGTTAGGAACAGGCGAGGAACGGAGTATCAATGTCAAAGAGCCTGGCAAACAGAGTGAAGGCTCCATGTCTGTGACGGGATGACTCAGGCAAGGAAGAAGTGTTAGGTGAGCCTGGGTCACCTGACCTAGCTTGGTCAGGGTCAGGATCAGCAGCTGCAGGGCTGGGAGGTGTTTCAGACTACTGAGAAAGTACTTGCAACGCAGGCACGAGGGCCTGGGTCCCAACGTCAGCACGCACAGAAAGAACCGAACACAGTGGACATTTGTGATCTCAGCGCTGGCAGGGTGGAGACGGGTGGCTCCCTGCAGCTCACTGGTCAGCCGGCTTGGGCTCACTGGCAAGCCCCAGTGAGAGCAGTAAGAGATCATGCCTCCAGAAACTTACAAACGAAAATGATACTCAGGGTTGACCTCTGGCTTCTGTGTACACACTCACGCACACACACGCACGCACACATGCAACTCCACACCCCCAATAAAAGGAAGAAAGGAAGGGAGGCAGGATGGGATAGCGGTCTGAGCAGAGGCTGTAATGAAATGTGTGCCTTGGCTGCTTGGTGATGAAAGTGTAATTTACGGGACTTGTGGTCGGCATAGAGAATGAGGAAGGCGGGAGGGGCAGCGCTGGCATTCACGCCTCTGCCAGGAGAGAGTGAATCAGAGCTTCCTTCCAATGGATCAAGACCCCGGTAGAGCACAATGACATTGAAGAAACTCAGGACCCCAGAGAGCTAGAGATATTTGGATTTACTGAAGGGGAAGGACTGTCTCATGACTCTTGCTCTTTGGGCAGAGTGTAAAGTTGAAGTGAGAGAACCCAGGAACCAAGAGGAGAGTGCTTCTGAGGCTGAAATGCAGGACAACAGGGGCCTGAAGTATCCCCGGGACCCTGAGCTGGGGGTTGGTGCTCTGGGAGCTGGGAGCCCCAGCGCAGACTGTGGCCTATGGTTGGCTGGCCAGGAGGTAGATAGGAGCCTTCCTGTATAGGACAGATAGACGTCCACATGACACAGGACCTACAGCAGAATTAACTGTGAGGGGGAAAGAAAGGCTGGGTGGGCATCGAGACCCAGGATCCTGTGACTATTTACGATTCCACCCCGCCTGGGTAACACAGGGGAAACGCAAGGTAAAAAAAATTATCCAAGTATGAAGAAGAAAAGCAAGGCTATGATTTAATTGCAGCTTTCATAAAAAAATTTTCTGTAAGCCTAGAATTTCACATCTCCAAGACAAGTCCAGAAAGAGCTTTAATTTGTTGCGGGATCAACGAAGCAAGTTTGCTAAACGACACGTATCTCATCCCGGCAACAGAGCACAGAACTGAGCAAAAGACAAGGTTAGATTTGATAATCCTTTCTTCTTCCCCGTGGGGAAGCAACCACTGTTCAGCAAACTCTCACTGACCTGAGAAAGAGTTGGAGAGACAGGATTGAGCTGGGCTTTCTGCTGTTTCTACTACAGGGAGGGGCAGGGGCAGCCAATCAGGGCCAGGCTGGGCTACAGGATCTTACCCCTCACTTCTGTCCCTAGGGTGTGGGAGTTACTGCAGTTCTGCACCTATCGGAGGACATCTAGAAACTCGCTCTTCACACCGTCCTCTCTGGAGGGCTGCATCAGCTAGGGGCTGGGAGAAGCGGACTTTCAGATTCTCCCCGCCCCTGCCCTGCCAGCATCCTCACCGTACTGAGTCCAGGTTTATCCACGAGCACATCCAAGTTGGAAGGCCAGGCTTCCCCTGCGGCGACCTCAGGGAGGGCGGCATGTCAAGGCAGGAGCTGTACCTTCCTGGCTATGCATCTTTAGCCCCAGTTCAGTCTGCAGAGATAGATGCTGGCTGCACCCTCAGGGGGGCCCTGCGCCAGAACCATCACCCGGACCACTCCCAGTTCCCGACCCTGAAAGGCCCGTGAGAAAGTCACAATGTTGCCTTAGCTGCTACATGTTAGGGTCATTTATCCCCACCGCGGATGACTAAGGCGCGCACCTTCTATATTCTGTTATTTCAGCTACACCCCACGGGGGAGAGACATCCACACAGCCCCCCGTTTCCAGGCTACGGAACTTCCGCAAGCATCCTGACCCCAGTGCTGGAGAAGCTAACGACTGAACCAAACACTGACAAGGAATAAAATACAGACGGGCGTTAGCTCAGCGTGGGTCCGGCCCACGGTCCCCGCGCCTTTCTCGGCCCCGCAGGCCCCCAATCAGTCCTTCTGGCTGGCTCTTGTGCCAACATTCCAGTCACTGCCCTCTCTAACCCCGCCAACTGTGAGAGCCCAGGGGCAGAGGAGGCTCAGAGCTGTGTGCAGCCTTAGGCTGGGGCAGGATACCTTGCTGCTGCCAAGCGCTGGCAAAACCAGTGACCGGCCAAGGTTACTGGGGTTTCCCCGTCTGCTTGCCTTGGCTGTGAATCCACTGCTATGAGAATTTATCTGGCTAATTTGAACATTAAAACAAACCACCTTTACCTGGTATGTTAGTGACCAAACAACAGCCCAGAAAATAGATGGGACTGAGGGGTGGAGAGACAAGGAGGTCTCCCACTGAGGATCTCCTCTCTGCTTCTCCCCTGCCCTCCTCTCCCCTCCCCTCCCCTTCCCTCCCCTCCCCTCCCTAGGTCTTGTACATGCTAAGAAACTAGAGTCTTATACATACTAAGCAAATATTCTGTCACTGAGCCATGTCACTAGTTCTTTCTAGTTCTTGTTTTGATGCCGGTCTTGCTAAGTTGCTGAGGCTGTAGTCCAGGCTGGCCTTGAACTTGCTGTCCTGTCTTAGCGGCTAAGCAGCTAGGGTTGTAGGCCTGTGCTGCCACCTCTGCTGGATATTTTACTGTGTGTGCTTTTCCCTTTCTCCCTACCACACCCTCGTGGACAGCTTCTATTCGATTTCTTGATGTTTCTTTTAGACTCTCTGAGCCGTGCGGGCGGAGAACAAGGCAATCCGGGCTCCGCATTCTAAGAGTTTCCTATAAGGCCAACTCACCAAATTAGGATGCTGTCTCTTACACTGTGTGGAAATGGGTTCTAGAAGCTAGTGATTCCTTCCAGAGGCTGTCAGGGGCCCAGGGAGAGGTGCTGTGACGGGGAGGCCCAGCGATTTGGGCTCCACCAGCATCAGCAGTGTCACTTGAATGTCCCAGGCTCTCCCAGGCCTGAACCTCAGTTGCACTGGAGAAGCCTTTGCTTCAAGACCATTCCCCTACAACTCCCCAGGCCTCCTTCACTGGTGCTGGGGGCACTGAATGAAGACTGTTCTTTTCAGGAGCGGTGTGATGGAGAGTCCACGCCCAGCTCCGTGTGCAGCCACAGGGTCCATGTCCTGATAAGACGACTGGATTGTCAGGACTCTCAGAGGCTGCTTCAACATCAGTCTCTTCACACTGGCCTTTGATTTTACGCAAATAACTTTTCTGCGGGACTCACGGTCAGTTTTACACGGCCTCTTCGGTTCACGCTCTCAGCCACTAAGAGCATGATCAGCACATCTGAGCAAAAGGCTCAACACCACCTCTAGGCCTGCATTCATGCCCACCCATTTTTCCAAACAGGAAATCAAGGTGTCACACACACATCCATTGTGGCTTCCGTGGTAGGCACCGTGGTACCCTTTACTAACTTCTCTTCAATTCTTCCACTAGAAATGATTCCTGTCTTACAAACGGAGGTGCCATCCTCCCAGAGAAGACTTGCCTAGGCTGTGGGGATGTTAGAGTCCACTCTCTGAGTGCCTCCAGGCTCTGGCCTTTCTGAGGCTTGCAGGGGGCTCTTGGGGAGAGTCAGGACCCAGATTCTGTGACCCATCTTCCTTGACACCATCTGGGCAACAGTTCTATTGGCTTCCTGAAGCGTCATCTTTACACCAGGTGCCCATCGAACTACCCCGAGCAAGCGCAAGACCCCAGGGCCCACGGGTAGCAAATGATGACACACGGAGCTGCTTCCAGCCTTGAATATCAGAGGCAGGGATGGTGGAGGAACAGGAGAAGAGTTGATCTGAATTCTGGGGTGGGGCGACCATTGGAGAAAAAGGTACAGAGTAAATTCCTGCTGGCCACCATTCTCCTGCCCACTGACTCCCGCAGACATCTTCTATCTGCTGAACACAACTGGAAGCCAGAAGGGACCTGTCTGGTACAGTCTCCTATGCCTAGAACTTGGGACATTGGGTGGGGGACATAAGAAAAAGTATGAGCACATGGGCTAAGACCTGAGACTTCTACATGCGGCGTGTGCTCCCAGACCTCAGGTAAACGGATGGCTGCGGAAGGAAGGAAGCTGCCACGGTCCCAGGATAAGCTGAGGCACGGGACTGCGGTCTGGGAACTCAGACGCTTGAAAGAGGCCCCTGGAGGAAAAGCCCTGAGAAGAGTCTCTTTGGTGGTCAAAGGGCCGCAGAGCGATCGACCCACCAAGAGCAGGTTGGCAGGCAGCATCTCAGGAGTGGGCCTGGCAACACAGGGCAGGCTGACTTAAGCTGACAGGATTTTTCAGGGTGTCATTCTGAAGCTGAGAGCAAAATCTCCGCTGTCTTCCTTTGGAGGGAGTTCTGCAGGGGGTGAAGGGGGCACTGAGAAAGAATCAGCCCTCCCTAGAGAATTCCTATGAAACCAAGCCTTTTACTTAAGGACGTTTTAGATTTATAGATACGTACATATCTCAGCCAGAGAGTTCTCACATGCTCTAATGTTTAAGTTACATATATACATACAGTGTTTTATATATATATTATATATATACAGTATTTTATATATATACATACAGTATTATATATATTATATATATACATACAGTGTTTTATATATAATGTATAATATGTATTATATAAATGTATATTTTATATATGTATATGTATTATATATACATATAATATATATTATATATACATACAATATATACAATACATATAATATATATAATACATATCATATATAATATATGTAATACTGTAGCATATGGTCCATCTCACTTACGGGCCAACGCCAATGCCGTGCTGCTAACCGAAGACCGCCCTTTATCCGCATCTCCTTACTGTTCGCTGGTACCCCCTTTCTGCGCCCCAGAACCCCACCCGTGACACCAGAACACACAAATTCACAGTGACCGACAATTTCTCAGACTTTCCCCAAATGAAATTTGTTGAAGGTTTTCCTCTGGATTAGATGGGATTACGAATTCTTTTGGCGCGGTTCTCATGGCACCCTGTCCGAGGTGGTGATCAGACTTGTTTTTCACCGCTGGTGTCACTGTGACCCCGCCTACCCCCCAGCTAAGGCACAGACTGTCAGGCTCCACGTCCTACACACTGCACTCTTCAGGGGTATCCTAAAGTGCACCCCCACTTTGGGGTAGGGATGATGTTTTACCTCCTGAAGGCAGTCTACCCCCTTGGAATTCTTCTGTAGCAGGGATGTCTGTCTGTCTATCTATCTTTCCATCCATCCATCCATCCATTCATCCAGTCATTCGTTGATATCAGGAAAACATACAGACAGTTATAGTAAATTCTGGGTTATAATCCAACTATATATATATGTGTGGTGTGTGTGTGTGTGTGTGTGTGTGTGTGTGTGTGTGTGTGTATTTTGTTGTTCAAATTGTTTTTTAACTAATACTTTTCTAAGACAGGATCTCAGTTCAGACTGGCCTTGAACTTGCAGCAATTCTCCTGCTTCGGTACAGAGATTATAGGTGTGCGCCACCCTGCCAGGCTATTGTTGATTTACATGCTTATTTGGGAAGACCTCCTTATTTTGGGGTTTGGCTTGTGTTTTCCCTGCCCCTTCCCAGGGTTGCCCTCCTGTGCCAGGAGTCCTGTCACAGGCTTGGAGAACGGTCCTAGGTGCTGAATGATGACACACCAATGCTTGCAGAAAGGGGAAACTCCATGCAGTCTGTGCACGTCCATGTCCTGTCCCCTCCTCCCCTGTTTGGGACACACAGGGCTCGTGTGTGAAGGCGCCGATGCGGCGATGGGTGCGTCCCCAAGAGTGAACTAACGGTGTTACCAGCCACACTCGTCCAGGAATCTCTGCTTCAATGTTTCCAGGGTAGATCAAACTAAAGAGAACTGGGGTGACCTGGACACCCTGCCAGGCTGTCCAGAAACCCCTAGCTGCGCGGAGGAGCTACTAATGTTGACAGTGCTCAGGGTCTCTGCAAACAGATCAGGACAAAGGAATTGACTCTTCCAGTGGCTGCTTTAATGACATCGGTGGATCCTATCCTTTGTGATGGTGGCCTGTGCTGCATAGGGAGGAGGGGACCCAGGAGGTCAGAGGCAGGGGCCTTGTGTGGACTTGGTGTCTAACTGCAGACAAAGGGAGGGCTTCGCCATGTGACTTCCTCAGAAGGACCCAGGACCCTGTCAGCAACAGCCCTATGAACGCTCCATGATAGCTTTCGGAAGCATAAAGGCAAACGCGGAGGCTGGCAGCATGACAGGACGCATTGTTTTCAACACTGGCTTTTATAAACCAGTTGAAGGTGTCAATGTATCAGAACAATTTGGAATCCGAGCTACCGTGAAGTCCGGTCTGAGGAAATTAGGTTTGATGCCATAGGACACTAGATTTTGCCCAAGGCTGGGACAGTCTCACTATGGAGACAGCCTGCCCATAAAGGCAGGGGAAAGGGAAATCTCCAGTTTGAAAGCAGAAAGGCTTCAATGTTTCCGTTAGCACAGCTCCAAGTGGTGAAATTAAACTTCACAGGGGGATAATCCACACACAGCAGAGAGAAGAGAAACCGTAAGCTACATGCTGAATACAATTTGAAAACTTTGCAAAAGGAACCTACCTCCTGGGAGAGTTTTCTGCAAGGCACTGGGCACACTTCGCTTCCATGGGTGCGCAGCCTTCCACTCAGTGAGCGGAGAAGTGCTGAGTCAAAAATGCTCAGTGTTCGGAAAACAGATGCACTAAAGCTCACAGATGCCGAGCCATCTGAGGTCGCCATGCGTCTCCACTGCCGCCCTCCAGCTTACCCCCAAGTGCTTGACCTGCATCTAGGGAACAGCTCTTTCTTGCTATTGGCAAAAAGGAGAATCTGCATCTCCCGTAACAGAGAGATGCAAAGGGCCAAATGTGGTACCTAGATGGGGAGCACAGAGCTGGATTGACCTCTTCTGTTTAATGGAGCTCTAACCCTCTGATGTCCTTGCTGGCTGGCCACGCGCGTGCGCACACACACACACACACACACTGCATGCTATAGGGGCTGAGGAAAAGCTGGAGAAAGCACAGGTGGCGGGGTGGGGACTGTCATAAAGCAGCAGGGATGAGACTACTGAGTTGCGAGGTCCAGGTGATCTGGCTGTGACCTGAGCTCCCCTGGATTTTCACCGAAGGCCAGTAAGATACACAATGCCCCCGGCTTGCTACGGGCATCAGTGATAACACACATGCCCCGTCAGTCACACGCTCTGTCAGCTTCCACGGACGACAGGGACAGCAGGCCCGTCAGGTGCTCTCAGCGACTTCAGGGGTCCCACTGTTCTTGCACCTCAGTGTGTTGCGACCTCTTCCCATTTGTTTCATGAGCTCAGACAGTTCTGCAGGGAGGGGATTCCAGGGAGGACCAGAGCCCCCGTGTGCCGTGAGAGCTCCGCAGGGACGGGGCGAAGGCCCTCCCACGCCGGCCTCAGTGGAGCAAGCTGTGGAGTATTAATGAATATTCACCAAGTTCTAGGCCATATACGCGTGTGTATGTATATGTATGTGTCTACATCTATGTCTACATCACATTGATTATGTGTGTGTATGAGTGTGTTTGTGTGTGAGTGTAAGTGTGTGTAAAAGTGTGTGTGTGTGAGTGATTGTGTGATGGCGTGTGTGTGTGTGTGTGTTAAACGCTGAGGGCTAAAATGAGTTCTGGTGTGAGGGACGCTACTTTACACAGAACAGGGCTGGGGAGAGTTGCTGTGTCGCCTTTGTCATCTGGACACACACTAGAGTCGCCTGGGAAGTAACTCAGTTGAGGAACTGCCTGCATCAGATTGGCCCATGGCCATGTCTGTAGGCACATCTGGTTGACAATCGATGTTGGAGGGCCCAGCTTACTGTGGGCAGTGCCACCCCCGGCACGGTGGTCTTGGGCTGTATAAGACTGAGTGAGCCACAGGGAGAAGCCAGTATGCAGCTGTTCCTCAGTAAGCATTACTGCTCCTCCGTGGTTCCTGCCTCTGCTCTTGCTTGAGTTCCTTTCCCAACTTCCCTTAGTGAGGGACTGTGGTTGGGATGTGTAACAAACAAACCCTTTCCGTCCCAAGTTGGTTCTGCTTGGTACTTTATCAGAGCAACAGATGGGGGTGGGGGGTGCTTTCCGATAGGATAGTGTATTAACAGAGACCAGAAGCAGTGACAGTCAAGGCATACCTGAAGTGGTAGGAGATGTGCCGGGCAGGTCCTGGTGTCACTGGTGGGGAGGTGGCGTACCCAGCAGTACGCTCTGTCCCCACTCAGTGAAGCTGTCCCACAATTCGGGATCCTGGTGGCATTCTGAGTCCTGGCCATATTGATAATTGTTTCCGGGAAGACAGACACCTTGGATAGGTTTGACTGTGTAGCTGCTGAGTCCTCTTGACTCTTAAACTCACCCAGAGTGTGTGTGTGTCTTGAGAGGATATGAAGCACGCTGGGTCTTGTTAAGGGGTGTGCCTACTTTTGGAGTGTAGATCTGTTCTAGCCCCCACTGGCCTGCAGCTTGGCATAACTGGAAAGTGGTAGAATATTTAAGAGTCGGGCCCAGTGGGCGGTCTGCAGGTCTCTGTGGTGTGCCTTTGAAGGAGTTGTGGGGCCCCTTTCCCTTCTGGCAGGCAAGCAGGTCTAACACACAACTCCAGCGTGATGCGCTGCCTCCCCAATAGACAACAAATCCCATCCTTCTGTCTGACTGTGGGCTAGAACCTTTAAAGCTGTGAGCCAAATACACCTTTTCTCTTCGTAAGTTATTTCAGAAGTTTGATGTTGTAACAGAACCCAAATAACACTACTATTTGCTCTGGCATCCTCTCTTGGGGAACTGCCTCTGAGATCTCTACCTCCTGAGACCATCCCAGCCATGGCAGGGCATCCCCAGCCTGGCTATGGACTTCAGATGGACACTGAGGTTGAGACAGGCCGGCATCGACATAATCCGGTCTGATTCTGACAGCAGTGTTTGAGACCACGGCCCTCTAGGTCTGCTCCCTGCCTTGGGGAGCCTGAAATCAAGACTCCTGCTTTCTGTTTTGCGATCGGCGTCCTCCAGCCCTGAACCAGTGTTGTGCGGGCTTGAGCAGCCCGTGGGTGTGCGTTCGATGTATCCTGGGAACTCAGTGGTACCGAGGACTGTAGACACTTGTGTGAGGACAGATGTTCCCTCCAGCCACGTAGTTCTGGTCCGAAGCTGGACTCTAGTCTAAGCCGTGCATCCCACCTCCCAGCACCGGCCTTCAGTGGAACCATCATCAAGCTGAGGTCTGTGTCCCTGAGCGGAGATCCCACCCCTCACAGGGACAGAGTTCTTGGGGGTGCGGCCCCGGTGTTAGGAACTTCCCCTTGCCATGTTGGGTGTGAGGGAAGGCAAGGAGAGTGAAGACTTACTACCAGTCAAGGAGAGCTGGGTGCACATGGGCACTCGCACATCCACCACACACGGGATGACACAGCCCGAGCTGTGCACGTTCCCTCCGATGAGCGTGCATCTGGTTAGTGTTCAAATCCTACCACTGAGCAAAATTGGAGCTCATCATTTGGCAGGTACAGCACCCTCAGTCCCCCAGAAAAGCTTGGAGCTACTGGTCTTCTCTGGGCCACCAGGCCAAACAGAAAAGATGGCCGCCTAAACTCACCGATAAACCCACAAATCTAGAGGCCCGTCCTGAGACCATTCTGATGAGAACCTAGGGAGGCCGTGGGACCCTAAGCTCTTTGCCGGTGCAAGGACATTTGTACAACGGAGCCTGTGTCTCCAGGGGCCCATTCTTTGGTTTAATAGTTGGTGGAGAACGTGAGGTGGTCTTCAGAGCCTTTGTCGCTGTCTGGATTCTGCTTATTCTGTAAACACAACAAGGAGCTCAACGTTCTACTGTTCCCGGTTTTGCAATCTTCACAAATTAAATATTTGCCTTCAAAAGCAACAACTGTGATAGCATCAGAGTAATATTCTAAAGCACCGTTTCCTCGCACGCCAAGTGCAGAAGTTAACGCAGCGCGCTGTGGGTGGTCTGTTTAGATAATGGTTTTCATGTGGAAACCTCAAATTGGAAGCTAACTGGCGGGCATTTGGGAGAACGAAGGTGAGGTTCTCAGAACCGACTTCAACCAAGAGTATCAACCGAGTGAACCCTCCCTGCCCGTTTGTTTGGTCTATAAAGTGGAGAGTAATTGCTTAGTGACTCCAGAAGGTGACCAGGATGCTCTGGGTTGACTAGGCACGTGCTTTGTGCGCCCTTGCTTTCAGGAAGGCGCTCTCTCCAAAGTTCTGTAAGAATGAGCTAAAACTCGCACCAATTTTCACTGCTTGGAAAACAGTACTTAGGAAACCACCGGCAGCTGGAAAGCTAGAGGCACGGCGAAGCCAAAGGCCAGCCAGCTGTCCATGTCCTGCCCCAGCATGCTTCTGGAGACGCAGGGCTGTCCGCTCAGGGAAGGCATGTGAGCGATGACACGGTATGTGCCTGACTCTTCTGGAGAGAGGGAGTGACAAGCCTAGTGTGTCCCTAAGTCCCTTCACAATGGGCAGGAGGCTCTAGAAATAGCACTTTGATTCTTTTAAAAAACAACATCTTTTTTAAAAAAATCTTTACAAAATATCTCTTATTTCAAAACGTAGAGGCATGTTTTCTTTTTGATACCTCCTTGGAGTCCAGTCTATAGAAGAGGCACAGATCACGTGTTGAATTATGGCAGGTTCTAAGTACACTTTCTGAATGAAGGTAAATATATGGCCCCTCTTCCCCAGTCCTCTGCAGAGCCTGTTATGCCCCCTGGCTCCTGTTCTAGATCTCTCCCAAATCAGCCACGATTGTCACACAGACTCTACTTTTGCTGTTGTTGTTTTGACAGGGTCTCACTATATAACCCTGGCTGGCCTGGAACCCACTATGTAGACCAGGCTAGCCTGAACTCACAGAGATCCGCCTGCCTCTGCCTCTTCAGTGTTGGGATCAAAGACATGCGCCAGCACACCCGCCTCACAGACTACTTTCATTTCTTCAAATCCACTTCATACTTGATATTTCCTAATTTTGACTTATTTTTCTGGTTATCAGTTCAGTTTCCAAATGGTTTACAGTCTTTGGAATTCTCATTTAGAGAGTGGTCAGGTCTGCAGAGCCCCAGAACGTGTCTTTATTTTCTGTCTGCGTCATACGACCTCGAAACAGAGCGATGAACTTGACATTCACCATGCTTGTCCCTACCTCAAATGCCTTTAGCCTTTACCAATAACTGAACACGTGAGATCAGGGCGTTGAGAAGCAACGGGTTTATAACACAGCAGAGATTTCCAACGTTTCTCTAAAGTTATTTTTAAGTTAGCATACGAAGTAACGCATGTCATGTTCATACATACGTGTCATTCTGCTCTGTTCTGTCCGGTCCCACACTTTCCCCAGAGTCCCCCCTTCTGTCTTTATGCCATGTGTCTGAACTATGTACAACCGCAGTGGACAGTCTTACAAAACGAGAAACAGAATGGTCAAATAACCCAGCTCAACATGGAGCTTTGAAGAGAAGAGAAGAGATTTGACAATGCTCTGCCTGTCACCAAAACGGGGACATCTCATTTCCCATGCATTATCTAGTTTTGGGTGTCTTTTAGCAAAGTGCTTTATATCAGGATTAATTCGATTGGCAAAAATCTCTCCGTTATTTCGGGAGATGTATTTCAGAAACTGCCTCGCCTTTTCGTGGCTGGTATCTAAATATCAAATAGTATATGTTAACAGTAACTTTTTTTCTTTTTTTTTTGAGACAGTGTCTCATGTAGTCCGGGCTGACCTTGAACTCACTATGTAAGCAAGGATGACACTGAATTTCTGACCCTCCTTCCTCTACCTCCAAGAGCTTAAATACCTGCACATATCACCAAGTCTGTTTTTAAGTGGTGCTGAGGATTCAGCCCCAGGCTTCATGCATGTTAAGAAAGCTCTCTACTGACTGAGCTATCTCCTCAGTCAGCAATATGGATCTTACAGGATCTAGTAACACCCAGCACAGCTTGGCTTCCACGCACTGGCGCTGCCCTGGTACAGGTAATGTCAATGTGATGTCGCCAGTCACGTCCCTCCTGTGGAGCAGTCAGGCTTCCGGGCTCAGAACAAAGCTTGCTGTGACGGGATGTCACAAGTGCATCTTCCTGCAACAGGCTCTTTGCCGCATTTGTTAGGAACGTAAGGGAAAAGCTTCTTGGCTCGTCACCTACACAAAAACTACAGGCGTCTTCAGAGTCATCAAGGAGGAAGGACCTTCAGTGAGTTTGTGTTCTACCTGGAGAGCCAATGTGTCCCACACTATGAGAACCCAGTGATCCATGATGGACAGCTGTTCTGTCCACAGAAGGGAGATCTTTGCCAGCTGGGGCTGGTTTGTTCAGTAACTTGGGGCGTGCTGATGTTTGAGCATCCCCTTCTCCCCTGCTGTGTGATTTGGATAACTTTGATATAAATGACTTAATTAATTAATGGGTATGTCCTCGTGGAATACCCATGCACGGTGGTGAAAAGAAAATGCTAGAACTTTGGATCCTACACACCCAAGGACCTACAAACATACACCGAGTGAGCGGCTCACCCCGCCAAACCCAGGACAAACGGCCTCCTGGCTTTGCTTGTTCAGGGCTAACTCTGAGTAGGGACTTGTGGCATTCATTGAAAGTGAAATACAGCGAAGTCTCATGCATTTGCTTTATCAGAAACCAAAGAATTGGGGTGGCTGGAACCCCAATCCATTTTGAAAATCTTCTC